>KN538375.1:634087-671521 GCA_000797535.1 Trichuris suis | reverse complement strand
TGGCGTGGATACGGCGGCTTCTTGTCAATCTTCAGAGATGCCAATGACGTCAGAAGAAGACGTAGGCAAAGATGTGAACACTTCCGACGGGGATCCAACAAGTGATCTTTGTACGTCAACAAATGAAAGTATGGCCAATATGCAGTTGGATCAAAACTTGTTAAATGCATCCGCTGTCGCGTGGGCCGCATTATCCAATCAGCTATTCCTTTCCAGTTTGCAAAGTGGTATGTTTATGAATGCAAATTCACCATCCATTCTTGCCTCCACCTACGCTCACGAACCATCATCGTCCATGAGTTCACAAAGTCATCGATACCATCGTACTGCTTCTGCTGCTGCTAGCGGTAGTGGTGGTAGTGGTTCCTCTTATCGAGGACGAATATACGGACAGGGTCGGTCGGGTCGACGTAGAGGCAGTCGGGGACGACCGGCTACAATATCTCTTGATGACTCGTCGGAACATGCGTCCAACGATACAGTGGCGAGAAGTTCACTTGACGATACGATAGACAATGTTGTCAGTTGCCAACGAGACATGGCATTCGCATCTGATCTGGTTGCAGCGTACGAGGGTGCACTTCCGGCTCAGTATCAACAATTCCTAACATTTCCTGGTCGCAATATACGGCAATTCCAAAAATGTCCGTCTGTTGGTAGAGGGCGCGGTCGTTTCTCAGGGAGAGGATCGTCAAGGCGTTCCGGTCGCGGTTCACGCGGCGGCTATACCGTTAGGGAACAGTTGGCTCTTCGAAGAGGCGAAGCAGCCACCGCGTCAATAAGCGCTGCCACCATCGCCAATGACAGTGAAAAGTTGAATACTCATGTTGTTGTAAAAAAAGAAGACAATGATCTCAGCGATCATTCGAACAGTCTTTTCGATGGCCATGTTGATGCGCGGAACCATATAACCCAACGACCGACGACCGCCGCTGTGAATTACGCAAACGATTCACGTATGCAAATATTTGATTGAATTTTCAAAAACTCAATTATTTCATTTAGAAAAAGTATCAGACGCAGAAGAAGCAGCCGTGACGTCATCTGAAGGTCATCGCAAGCCGATGGTCGACTTGGAACTGCTTAGAGTGCCGTTGGCGCATGGTTGGCGTCGTCAGACCATTATACGTCACATATCTCCTTCGGGTGTTCGTGGTGACGTCCTATATTACGCGCCATGCGGTAAACGACTCGGTTCCTACGCTGAAGTTATTCGGGTATGCTTTTATTCGTATTATTACTGTTGCTGTTGTTATTGTTGATAAATACCCATTATGCAGTTGACTACACACGCTTTTTACATCTATGCTGAACAGTGTCCATTCTTAATTATATCTGTTTGCAGTACGACCATATTTTTTGAGAGTAACGAATTGCGTTTGCTATTTCGGAAAACTGTCAGCAAAGAAAGAAAAACCTAATACTGTTTAATCCTATGTAAAAGTGAATACACTAATATCCTGAAAATCCGCGCTTCTGAATCACAGCAACTTCAGGGGCTCACGTATTTATTTCCTTGAAACTTGCCGGTGCGGCAGATTTGATCCATAGACTTTTTCGTGACCAATAAGTTGCATATATCATTTGTGGCGTTTGTTTGTTAAGAAAATAATAAATAGAGATGACTTCGTAAAAATGATGTTCTACTTACTGTATCCACTTGCACTGCATTTATTATTATCATACTTCTGTTTCCAATATGGAACACAAACATGTACTTGCATAGGCCATTAGCGCATTTTTAAAATTCGCGGGGCTACAGTAACGTAACCCCTGCGAATTGCAGGTTATTACGGTACATGTTTTTGTGTTTTACATTAGAATTAGAAATATGATGATAAATGCAGTAAGTAGAACATTATTTTTATGAAACCATCTCTATCTATTATCTTGTTAACAAATAAAAGCTAAAAATGATATATGCAACTTGTTGGTCACAAAAGATGTATGGATTGCATCCGTCGGACCCGCGAACTTAAAGTGTTAGATTCCAAGGAAAAAAGTGAGTCCGCGAAGCCGGGAATTTAGAAACGCGAATTCTTGGAGTATTACTGTATTTATAGGCCTTTGTTAGTTGTTCCTCCAAAATTTGCAGATTTCAGGGTGTTTAGAGAGCTCATTCAGCTTTTTCCATTTTCAAAATGAATGAACGTACAAACACTGACCTGTTTGCTTTGTTGTAAAGTGTGTCCATGTGTGTCGTTTCGTTTTTCAGTACCTTCGCAAGCAGGGCATATCGAACATGTCCAGAGAGAACTTCAGCCTTAGCTCAAAGATCGTTGTTGGTGAATTTCTTTACAACAAACAGGATGGCGTCAGGAACGTACGTTTTCCGTACTATTGCAATTGATAAACTATTGGCTTGCGTCGTGTAGGGTCTTGTCCGACTGTCCGATTGCGAAGTAGCCAACATTGTCAAGCAATTGAAGAAGCTCTCGGCCGCATCGACCAGCGGTTGTCGCTCTTCTGCCGGTACGTTTCTAATAAGAGCTTTCTTTAAAAAAAGTTCATGAATGATATATTTTCTTTCATCATTTGCAGCCGGAAGTAGTCGTACGCGCGGTTCCGTTGCCGCTTCGGTGAAACGTCGCAACGTTGGCACAAGAGCTTTGCTTCGACAAAAAGGTGCCCATTCAATTCTCCATTGAACACTCTTTTTCAAGCAATACTTTTGCTTACTTATTTGCAGTTATGAATCAGCTGAAAGGCGCCGACAAGACTGACAATAGCGCAGTGAGTAAACAACGTGTAACGACGTTCTTTTTCTTACAATGCTTTTTTCTTCCAAAGGATCAAAGCCGATTGAAAAGGCAACAAGCTGGACAAGAAGTTCGCAGAGCCATTGAGCAAGTGAACAAGCAGCGTGAAGAACAACGTAAGGTCGGTTCCCATTCAGCCATTCATTCGTACGTTTGGATGAATTAAAAAACGATTTTCCAGCTCGATCTGCAAGGCAAGTTGGCAAGATTTCGTCAAATGCGTATGCCCGTCGAAGATTTGGAAATCGAGCAAACAAAAGTATCATTTACATATTTTTTGCTTTGCCCAAATTGAAGTGTGTCTTGTTCTTTCAGCAACTTCCGGAATTCCCGCGCGTTCAAAATCTTCAACTCGACGGAGGGGCGTTTGCCGACCTTCTGCTCGTCATGCATTTTTTGGCAACCTTTGGCGACGTGCTTAAAATAGGTAGGAAATATGGTACACGTTGCGGCAACTATGGTGCCCAACATCATTTTGCCATTGAAGACAAGGAGGAGATACCTTCGCTTTCGGCAATGCACGCGGGTCTACTGAACGATCCAACTCATCGTCAGTCGGTGGTTTCACTTACGAAAATTTTGCTAACTCTTGTGCTCGAGTATCCCGGCCTTCCTTCGGGCAATTTGAGTCGCACTTGTACGGGTCAACCATTGCGCGAACTCGCCGTAACGAACAACAATTACAGCGAGCTGTTGCGAATGTTTCTTGCTTCAAGAAGGGATCAAAACGGTCCCGAGGTAAGAGCCAATTCCAAAAATGGAAATTCTCTTTCTTTGCAACTTTTTCGCACAATTTCAGATGGCCGCCTTTCTTGAACGTACCTCTTTTGAGAGTCTCGAGCCAACAGTGAAAAGTCGCATATTGGCGTACATGTGCGACGAGCTTCTCTATTGTCGCAACGTTGTGCGCGAAATTGAAAGTAGCATTGAAGTTCTTGCAAAATTGAAAAGCGACAAGTGGGCCATAAAGGGCAAAATTAGAGCGTACGTATTCTCTTGTTTGTACTGTCGCTTTCCCGCTTAGTGTCATTTTTCCTTAGTTTGCGCACTTTGCGTTCGGATAAGTTGAAGACCAATTCGGATCCGAAACCTTCCACGTCAGCAGTCGATGACGAGGAAGAAGACGAATGCGCTCAGGGAGTCAGCGGTACTGTAAAGACCGAAAAGGAAGCTTGCTTCGAGCACGAACTCTCTTCGGAAGAAAGAGCGTTGCAGCCGGATCAAATCGACCAAAGAATCGAGCTTCTCTCCAAAGTTGGTCAACTCCATTGTGTGATCATTCGTAAATTATCTAAAAATTTCTAAAGGAGGTCGAAACGATGCGCTTCACCATAAGCGATAGTTCGTACAAAATTCGTTGCCTCCCATTGGGGCAGGATCGTTACCAACGATATTATTGGACACTGCCCGAATATGGCGGTGTTCTATTGGAGTCGGTTGAATCTTCTTGTCGCAGCAATCCGGCGCTCAACAGACGTTACCTCAAACCGGAACTTCTCTGGCAAGACGGAAGTGGCGCCAGCCTACACGTACGCCAATGCGTCGATGCGCTCGTAGAAGCCGTTGCTAGCCAAAATGACGACAATCAAAGTCCGCCCATTGACAATAAATGCTTAATGAACGATCGTGGGCGATTGGATGAAAAGCAGAATGGATGGTGGATAGTAGAGAGCGTTGAGCAATTCGACGCTTTGTCCCAATCGTTGAATCAAAAGGGCATACGAGAGCGGTTGTTCAATCGCAGTTTGATCAAGCATGGAGAATTGTGCAAAGAAAGTGCCTTTCGCGGCAAAAAGCGTACGTACACATACAGCTTATTGGCCATTCATTCATATTTACTACCGCTACTTAATAGGGCTTGCGTCGCTCAGCGCCGCTACGCCAATGGGTCCCGGAAGCTTCGACGAAGAGTTGAAGCGCGTCTTCAGCGCGCTCGCTGCCTTAGAAGAGAAGTGCTTTCAGGCGAACATACACATCAACGTAGCTTTGCCATTTTTCTTTTCGTCCTTGAATTAAAGCACGGTCATTCAAGGGTTGGACTCCCGGTGATCCTAACGAGTACGAACAACTGGAAGGTTGTACGGACGCCGACCGAGTGCGCCTCATTCAGGAGAGGTTATTGAATTTGGAACGCAACATTGAGCGTCGGTACTTTTTGCCTTTCGTCAACAAGTAAGCTGTTTTGAAATATGTATTTTGATCTTATCGCTTTGTTGGCCACAGCAGCCAAATGAAGTTGGTTTCCTCTCCGACGCCAACTGGTGAGCCGGCAAAGGTGACCGCAATTGGTACGTCATTGAAATAATAATAATTTGCATAATGAAAAGAGATGTCCTTTCACTTTTAGCTTTGACCGAAAGCGATGATCATCTTTCCGTGCCGATTCAACTGTCCACTTGGCGCGCGGGCGTTAACGTTGCTCAAACAGCAGCCAAGTTGCATATGTGCATTGACGCGCTCGAGTCGTTCGTTGCTTGGGAAAAGTCAATCATGAAAGCGGTCAGTTTTCAATTCTTTCATTTTCATTCATAAGTAATCTTTTTCAGTCTTGCCAAATATGCCGGGACGATAACAACGAGTCTCAACTTCTTCTATGCGACGGCTGCGACTTGGGTTATCACACGTATTGCTTCAAGGTGACGACAACGTCATCAAATCAATGAAATTGAATTATAGCTCAATTAATTGCAGCCTAAAATGGAGAAGGTCCCCGACGAAGACTGGTACTGCCCTGAATGCGTTGCTAAGGTCAGTTCCCCTTTAGTAAACCGGTGGTTAATTACACGTACAATACTTGCACATACGTACTTCTCTAAACACCTGAAAATGTTGGTCGAATAAAAAAACCAATTATCTTTTCGGGGGGTCTGTACTTGTTATCAAACTGATTGTCAGGTTAAAACTCACTGATGCAACGTTGGTACTGTAACACTGTTAGAACAACTTCAGAAAGTTCGTTTGCCTTATACGGCTTGCTGTTGTTATCTACGCTAAAAAGACGGCTTTGAATGAAGTTGGCAATTTTAGGCGACTAGACGTTCATGTTGCTTAATATGCTGCCGACACTCTTCGTTGCCAATGATCACGTGTTCAAACTGCAAAAGAGAATTTCACTTCGACTGCCTCGGATTGGAGTCGAACAAGAAGTTCAAGCCCGATTGGCTTTGCCAGGGATGTTCGAAGGTTCGAGAAGCCATTCCAATTGATGATCAGAATAGTGGAAGCTTATTTGCATATTTTGCAGGTCAAATGCAACGGGAGGAAGCTAACGGCGAAACGATCGAACGCCGTCGCTGAGACGGGTAAAAAAGTCGCCATCGACGTGGTCAAAAAGCAAAAGCAAAACAACGAGAAGAGAACAAACAGTAAAGGGAAAAAGGCCGACTCTACTGTCACTTACAACCGTTTGGAGTACGAAGAGATATGCGGGTTCATTCTTATCACCATTCCTTATACGGCTTTAAAAATCGTTTGTGCTGTTGCAGGATCATTTTGGCTGAGTTGGACGCGCACAAGGACTCGTGGCCTTTCAAATTACCCGTCGATACAAAAGTCATTCCATTGTACAAAAGGGTTATCAAAAGACCAATGGATCTCTCGACCATTCATTCAAAGCTGATTACTCACGTGTACGTTTACGCATAGTGTGCGCTCATTCATCATCATCTATCAATTCATTTCGCACAGCTATCAGAAGAGCGAAGATTTTATCAAAGATGTTAACTTAATATTTGACAATTGCCAAACGTTCAACGAAGACGACTCGAAAGTTGGTAAAGCAGGTCACTGCCTTAGGCGCTTCTTCAATCGACGTTGGAAAGAGCTCACCGAAGCGGTCCACAGCAGGCGCAGTCGTTGATTGCCCATTTGGCATTGTCCCACCAATTTGAATGGTCATATTTCTGTTCCCACATGTGCGCGTTCTTTATGTTGTGCTTTAACATTGCGATAGAACCGCTATGTACAACTCTCTCTCTCTGTCTCTTAAGCGAATGTCGAAGACGGGTGAACTTTTAAATATTGTGCCGTTTTGTTGCTTTATTCTTTTATTTTCAAAAAACTGGAACAAATGAATATTGCACTGTCCATTGTCAAGTGGACGGAACGTCTTCAAAGTCAGAGTCGCTTTCGAAATCTGAATCGGATACGAAATCAACCTCGGAAAACTTGTTGACCACAGACGTCATTTCTGACAACAACTGTTCCGCCTTAGTGCATAAATCGTGCGTGCAGCTGGACCGACGTAGTTGAATGATCATACGACGAACAGCCGGTTGATAGCCCATTCTGATCTGTTGATAAAGACCTGTTGCGTTTTTAATCAAATCATTGTTATCTGCAGTCTTCGTCACTTCCGTTTTTCGTAATTGAAGTCTTACTGTCACCGGAACGTTTGCCGCTGTTGCACTTCCGGAAGATTCGCTGACTTCAGCGGAAGACCGGTCACCCAGTTCAAGCGAAGGGACCAAAAGGTTCATTGCATTATCCAGGCTGACTATGGCTAACTTCACTTTGGAGTACAGCTCTACAAAAAACGTTCTTGGGAAAACCCTACTTTTGTATGGAATATTGATTTGCATAACTATCTGTCACCCTGAACAACTTACACGATTTCACTTAAAACTTTCGCGCACTAAGCAGCAAAGTGGTGACGAATCGTTAGGTGTACTTACCGTTAAATTGCGTTTTGCTTCTTTCGAAAAGCTGAGCTTTAAGCGTTGCATTCTGCGCACGAAAGTCGGGCACCTGTGAGCCTCCTTGTTCAGCTGGCGGCAATCTTCTTGGGCATTTCTGTAAAGACCAATTGCATTCAACCTACTAATCAGAAAATTTTGAAATCATACTGTAGTCATTTAAAGTGCTCGAAATACAGCCTGTTTCATCCTAACAAATTAACATTTAGGCTCTACATGAGGAAATATCACTGCGTGACTGAAATGCGCATAACCCCGCGTACAAATCTGCATTAATAACAAGTCCCTGAGGTTACGCAATACCTGGAGCAATGAACAAAAATTTAAAAATTTGAAACGACTCATTATGAATATGAGACAAAGGTTTACCACCTACAGTAAGGCACGACGAAATATGCACGCACTTTGTAAGCGAAATTTTACATCAAGCTTAGCCAGGAAAGCTTAGACGACTTATTTTCAAAAAATTTAAAAATGCTAACCGCAGAGCAGGCTTCCAAGTACTTTTTTAACACAAGCAACTTCTCGTGCCTTTCCCCAAACTCTTCTATCCATTTGCGAAAGATTGGCATTGCCGCGCTCTCGAGCTTTGCATGGCTATCGCCCGTGGTTCGCTCGTCTTGTTGACGCTTATGAATAGGCTTTCCGATCGTCTTTCGGACGAAAAGCTGTAAACAAGATTTGCCAGCAAAGATAACGTTCTGCTTTTGCAACCTACCAGCACGGAGCCGAGAACTTCCTCCCTGAAACGGAGGGATTTTCCGAACAAAATGTCGGTTACTTCCAGGGCGCGGTGCTTTGCCGTGTTTGGTGCCTTGGCAAGCGTGTCAAGCAGATACTTGCAAGCGGCTGCGGATGACTTTTGGCTATCTTCACACATCGTTTCCAAGTTTAATAAATCGTGTTCGTGCATCGTTTTTTTGCCATGACAAAGACGCCATAGCGTTCCTATTAGAACGTCCTTTCCCTCGTTTGAACTCGGCTTCCGTTCCATTTGCTGCACATTCGCCAAGCCAATTGAGAAGCTTGAAAAGTTGAAACGCCTTCTGTAATAGCTATAACTGATAGTCAAGTTTAAATGCAATTCAAAACTCGCGTCTGTTCGCACTCGCGTTTTATTTAAATACAAATTTTCGTAAAATTTTTGAAAGACGGATGGTTTGTAACGGGATGGATGGCGATTCTCTGATAATTATTAGGATAAATAGTTTATAGTAAAAACTTACTGGTGCATAAGCTTTTTGGCGTGCTTTCTTAATCCGACGAAATGCACCATCTGTTACTGCCTTTGCAGAACCTCTCACCGCCCCTTCCCTGAGGTAATCGTGCCCCTGGGACGCACGGAAAAATGGAGAGAATAAAGAGCTGGAGGACGGTTAGACCCAGCAGGCTGTCATTTTGAATTTTATTTATTCTAATAATTGTTCTGACCCCTGCACTTGAATAAAGTATGACTATGCACGGATGAGCCCTTCGAATATCGCTCAACCTTGACTATCATTTATAAGCTAACTACAGGAAGATAGTTCACCTTTTCAAGCCTCAGTTAAATGGATTCAACCTTTCATTTTCCTTTACTGGTTAGTACTGGTGCACATTAAGTTACTGATTGACGCGTAGCTTCTTTCTCGGCATATAAAAATAGTTTTACTCTCTGTCATCCTAAACCCGCGGAACATGGTGTACGGTAACAGCACCATAAGTGCGCATAATGAACGAGGACAATTGATGACTAACAGTAGGCAACTACTGACATACTATTTACTACTACTACTTGCGGCGGTGAAGTTTCTTCTAAACACTTTTACATCGTTTCCATAGCTTTCAGTTTGCGTGTGTTCGTTCATGCTTCGGTTTCACAGTTAGTTGCAGAACTGACTGTGATCTGCCTTTCGCTCATTCCTTCACCTTTTTCCAGGAAGGGGAAACGGAAACATTGTCGGTTCTTCCCTGCTCGCTGGATTCCTCCTAAGGCCGACAAAACATATCGTTTCAAGTCAGCGTATCTTTCTTCAAACGTTATTCCAACAGCATATCCTGGTCAGCATATCTTGTGACGCATATCGTCATCTCTCATGGAACTTTCAGCGTTGAACTTCCCATTGATGAAATCGCGCGCATAAAGAATACCGGTAGATGTTCTGTACACATGAACGCTCAATGGCATCGGCTCGCACTGTCCATGGTTGTATTGTGGATAGTCGGTCGCAGTCGTCTTTATTTCCGCGGACAACATAGCCTCAGCTCGATAAAAATGACGCTGACATGAACGGGCGCGATCACTCATCCTCTGTACGCAGTGACTACTTTCGACTCAAGGCAAACTTTGACCACAAGAATGAACGTCGCAGAGCTACTGCACAAGCAGCCACACGCGCGCTTATGATCTTCCTTTGGACGGTCACTGTAAACTGAATATGTGATAGGTAGGTTGAGAGTTTACCTGAGAACACTTAAACGCGGTTGCAGTACGGTAGTCGTTATGCATGGTTTTTGCTCAATTCGCTTTCTACTGTATTATTATATTTATGCGAAGGTGTGGGTATTTATTAAATGTTGTATAAATCTTCATGGCAATTAAAATCACAAGTGACTCATCTATTGCGTAAGAGAGTCACGTGTGCTGTTCAAAATGAGAGGGTTTGCACTAGAGCAAAGGACTAAGAAAAGATATCGCGGCGATGACGCCGTGAGCATCAACCTTTCTGCAAAGGGGCAGCAAATCGCTTTGCTGCACGTTTTCCAACTCCGCTTCAATGGCAAGTTTACCCCATTCGGTTACCTGCACTCGTCCTGCCTAAGCTAATCTTTGGCAGCGACTAAGAAGTCCATAATGCAATTGAACTTGCATGCGCAAACGTACCGAATTACCATTTAAGGTGTCAGAAATAATAGCAAAAGCAAAAGAACGTTTTTCCACTATTTACAGTTTTTAGTAAGTTCACAGTTATCCACACCGTTTATTGGAACAGAAAAGCGCTTGAAAATTTTGAAACTGCTTACTGTAAAGAAGTGAGCCTTCAAGTACGATGCAATATTCAATTTAGAAAGGTTATTAGACATGTAAAAAAAAACAAACATTTGGCCGTCATTGCATTGGCTCCTTTACGCAATAGTTCACGAAAGAGTTGGTAGCCTTGAAAGAATGCCTTTCGACAACGAAACAAGCGACCAAATGGATTAAGCTTCCAGTGGCAATCATACATGATTTGCTGAGTCAAGAATGTAAACCAGAAGCTGAATGCTGCTTGGAAGAGCAACTCTCGAAACAGAATAAGGTGCCCAACCCCCTCCTCTGCTCGAGAAATAAATGGAGACCCTCCGTGGGTCGCTGCATGCTAACCCTTTGCAGTAATTGCCGTAATTTAGTTTTTTGCGCGCACTGTAAAAATGTGCCTTTTTTGGGTTGTTTATTTGTCTTAATGCTGCAGCGATTCGCAGACTGGCTATTTTGCATCGGTTATACTGATTCGTGGGACGCGCTTTGCCTGTTGAACCTGAAGCCGAAAAAATCTTACAGTATGACTGAAGCAAAATTGAAATAATTCAAATTTTGTAAACTGTATGCAGGTTAGTTTGTCATTCGAATGACTTGCGGCTACTGCTTCACATTTTTTCGACCAATATCTTGCTCATAGGGAGTTCGGTTGGGTGGTTTAACCGCTTGCTAATGAAATGAAATTTTTTCCATAACTTAAAGAAAATCTGAAATTCACGGAAAGCTGCGCAGTCATGGACTAGAGAACGTCATTAGGGCTGTGCGAGCAAATGCTGAGGCCGTATTCTAATTCTAGGAGTGTAAAACTGTTCTGAAAGTTGGAAAATCGCAGAGCAGACCACCATTTTTTAAAGAATGAGATGCTATCGTATTTGACACTAAGATTTGAACATCTTTTATTCAGTAGTGAATGTTTCTGCGCTGTGTCAGAAAATCCAGTCAACTTTTAGCGGTCTTTTGCTCAGAGGAAAAGTTTTACAACTGTTCCACAGCACTATCTAAGTTTGATGGGATTCTAAGCATCAGCAAATGAGAGGTAGCAAAGTTCCTTTGTCCTTACTATTTGAGCATGGATAGTTTTACTTTGGCAGCCTATTTCCATGTATAACACCCTCCAAAACGTCCAGAATTTAATCGACTAGAAAAACCGCCAACATTACGAATAGTTTGCATTGTTCGATTAGCCGAGAAGTAACGTTTATGGTCTTGTTAATATTAATTACTATTTTCTGTAGATGGTGTCTTCACGTGAGAAAGTCCCGCGGTCTTTTGCCTTTCTTTCTTCTTTTCTTTCTGCGCTATAATTAAACGAAAGAAATGCCCACCGGATGGGTGGATAAGCGGTTATTAGGGAAGAAACAAAGCAGCGGCTTAGCTTCGAGGCTTTTGAAACCAACTTGTTTCGTCGTTATTGATTAGGAGTTGTTGGTTTCGCTTAATTACAGATTATGAAGAAAGAAAAACTGAGCAAAACACCGTACGACGTACGAATAACTGTCAAGAAGCATCTGTTATTCAAAATTCGTGAATGCTGGTCAAATTCTTTACTATAGAAAGCTCTCTAATTGTAGTTTTATTTTCGAACCGTAAAAGCTCATCTTTTAAAATCCTACTTTCTTCGTGAACAGGACACATCGTCATATTTCATCATAACCTTACGACAGCAGTCTCAAGTAATCGATAGGGGACATTGTTTATGGAACCACATCGTCTTTTTGGGTGTCGCAATTCGCACGAGAAGTTTCCAAGCATTTTCTGATTTGTGCTCACGACTATCCTCGAATTTTGGTTATTTAAATTTTTTGCAGTTGCCTTGGAAGCATTTCCGACTTGTTTGTTGAATTTCTTGCTCGCACTCTTGATTACAGCTTACACTACGCAACAGTAATACGAAAATGGCCATTTCTACGAATTGAACAGCTATGCAAAGTTCCAAAATGGTCGCAGCAATGGTAAAGCGAGTTGGGCACGCAGCAAAGCGAAATAGTGCTCCGACCGTTACGGCGAAGCTGAATAATTTATGATCGAACGTGAGCCGGCATTAACTTGACGTGAATCAATGGGACAGCAAGTACAATTAGCAAATAAGTTGCTATACCATCGCTGCTACGCTGCGCGGGGCTTGTGAGCAATGACCTGCTTAAGAATTTATAATTCACCTACCTGTCAAACAGCAAATGTTGTATAGCTATGCGTAAACTTGTCCCTTATTTATGAAAGTTGAAATCAAAGAAAGCAGGTGGGACAGATCTATCATCCTAAAGAAATGCTGTTCATATTTTAATGGAAGTTTTTACAGCCGTAGCATAAAGTTATCTTCCGCTTCATAAAGTACACTTTTGCTAAAATTCTTCGTCTACAGATTGAAAATAAATGCAAATTTATGCTTCTCAGTAAACTTATGGCCCCTAAATAAAGTCTGCTATGATATTCGCAGCTTTGCTTGCGCGTACGCAGTTATCAATGGAAACACTGCCGGCGTAAGGTAGTGATATTGAATCAACGTTGTTAAAGCGCGCACAACGAAGAAACGGAGACGTTGCGCCGGCAATAGACTGGTTACGTTTCGAACAAAGCTAAAAGCTGCGCAATTCATTGCAGTAAATTTGGCGTCGCATTAATCGTCCGGCTTGGGCAGCACCTTACCTACAGTAGGCAATACTTGAAAATCTTCAAGATAAGCTTCTGTTTTGCTCTTGCACTTGCCGTTTTGTACAAGCGGGCTGAATGTACTCTCATGCTGGCCAAGGTGAGAGTTGACTATTTTTTCTTTCTAAAACTTCGCCTTGCCTTACATAGTTTGGCTATCGAGCCGCTGACCTCGGTTGACTCGTTTGGTCACCACCTTGCAATGGCTAACGGTGGTCCTTAGCGACGCTGCGAAGAGGTTGCGGACCAAGAAAGTTGACAAAGTTAATATTTTTGCTTGCAACTCGATGCTTGAACTTTTGTCTTACTAAAGTTCCGGAAATACAAGTTAGCTGTTACGCTATACGGCCGGGTCGGACGGAAGTGTCAGTTTCGTCGTCCCAAGTTTAGATATTTGCTTCGACCGTTAGTGATTCTCAGGCTTAGCATAATCACAAATCTTTTGGATGTCGGCCATTTGAGACTCGTGCTCGCGCAAGCGCATCTGCCACGTCACACTTAACTCTTCACCCGACGATTCGCTCAAGCGTTGGGTCACCGTTTGTCCTACGCTTTTGGTTGGTGGCGCTGTTGTCCCTTGGCACTTCCTTCAGGTGGGTCGAGGGCGATTTTTCATTTTGCTCTCATCATTGTTGAAATCGGCGGCGCTGCGCCCAGCGCGAAGTGAAGAGTTGTCGGCTAAATTTTCTCTGCCCCCATTTTTACGCTCCGTTCGGTTGGCTTGCGGCTTTGCCCAATTTTGGGCAACGTAGGCGCACATCGTGGCGCCACTTGGAACGAATTGGATATATCCGTTATTGATCGTTGTAACAAACAATTCACCTTCTTGTCAGGAGGAATCACTGGTTGTGCTGATTGATCGCAGCCTCTTTCGCTCAGCCGACCGGCTCGTGACAAAGGACAATTTTTGACCTGATCATCATCTTGTTGCATTACCGCTGCTTGGTCGTCCGTCGTCGTCGTCGTCGTCGCTGTCATCGGTGGACGCCTTTGTTCATCACCTTTTCGCCATGGACTCGACGACGGTAGTTTTCGAAGGCACCCAACAAGTTGGCCAACCGGGGGAGATGAGCCACCGCGAAGGTACGACCATTTTCCTTTTTTTTTCTCGTTGGCCTCAAATCAACTAAACTCCCTTTACGAGACTGCTGCGAGTTCACGCAAGCGGATTGTCTGTCTCTCCCCTCGTGAAAAGCCGGTTTCGATAGGCCGTGCTGGGCGCTTGTTGCTTGACTAATGATTAGCTTGTCTCTCTAACTACTATCCGTGTAACCGTTGTTGTCGTCCAATTCCCATTTTTGGACGTCCACTCAATCGGCTCTCACGTAGTGTCCCAAAGTGTTAAGCGCCAACGGCTTAAGCCGCCCGAGGCGACTAACGGTTTACGTTTTTGAAGAGGAAGAAAAAAAGCGAATTCCCCAAGTTGCGCCGATCTTAGCGTTCGACGCGCCGACAGCGCCGCCGTCTCGCTTTGTTTGCGCTGGACAAAAATGGGGGCCGTCTCCATCTACGATTCTGCTTCTCGGCCGCCGCCGGTGCGCCGGCAGCGCGGAGCGTTGAAGTGCGCTCACGCTTGCGCTCGGCGGGGACCGTCTCTCTCTTAATCTGCTACGCCTTTCAGTTTAGTTCTGCCGCGTCCATGGCGCCAATGGCAGTTGCGCGTTTTCGTTGAGCGTTGCACTGTTCTCTTTCAGGCATCAACGAAGAGTTGTCGGCCTCCGTCTTGGACCAAGGTGGGTGTCACTTCCGTTGTTGGCTTCGCTTTTAGCTTCGATTTCGAATTTGGTTAAAAGTTTTACTTTTACCTATTTTTCATCCTTTCTCCCCCCTAAAGGTCAGCGAGGTTCAACAATGGACGGCCAATATTCGAAAACCGACTGGGAGCCGACAAGCGCCAAGCAGGCGCGAAGGACCAGTGCCAGTCCGGCGCCACCGTTGGACGCCCAGCAGAAGCGACCAAAGCGCAACAAAAAGCGAAAAGTTGAAAATGCCTCCGACGAAGGCGACTTGGCGCCCTTTCCGTCAGCCAACTCGGTCCAGTCGACCGAGGCGAAGGGTCGAAGCGAGGCGTACAGAAGCGCCGAAATATGTCGTCAACTCAAGTTGACCAATGTTGAATTCGACTACTTGTGCGACGAATTCCAAGGCATCACCAACTACAAGGCGTTCAACATGAAAGTTCGTCCGCTAATTATGGAGGCGAACCCTCGAATTCAAAAATCTCGTCTGGTAACGCTGATGGCCGCCAAGTGGAAGGAATTCCAAGAGTCTTGCAGCGGTCGCCAAAAGCTCGGCGACGTTGGGCCCTCGTCGGCGGCGACGGCGGCTGGCGTCCACTCAGCGCCCAACACGTCAGCCGGCAAGGCGAACACGGCACGTGAGGCCAAGGAGAAGACCGTAGCTCCAATAAAGATTAAATTACCGGCGCGAGCCAGCAACCGGAAGCGGAAGCGCGACGGCAGCTCGGTAAGAAAATTTATTTCAAACTTTCGGCAGTAGTGGGATGGGGGAGCCGCTGCTTTGGGTTCCCCTCTTTTTGTTCGTCTCCTCCAACTCCAGGAATCCGTGTGTCGCTTTGGATAGGGTGCGCTGCGTTCGCCTTTTTTCATCTCTCAACTTTCTCGTTTATTTGTATTGATTGTCCTAGGAAGAAGAAGGCGCCGGCGGCGCTGCTGGTAACCAAGACAGCGATGCCGAATTCGAAGCTCTGCTTGCCGAGCACGAGTACGAGGTTGACCAAGCTTCGGCGACCAAGAAGTGTAAGCGTTGCATGTTTAGCATATTTAAATTTTTGAATGTTTGAAATATTGTCTCTTCTTATCTCTTGGCAGCTCAGCGTGGCAAAGGTCGAAACGCCAAAAGCAAAGGCAAAGCGACCTCCAAGAAGGGCTCGTTGGGCAAACGAAAGGCTAAGGATGAGGGCGAGGACGAGGATGGCTACGAAGTAAGTGTAAGGATACCATCGGCTGAACAAGCGAACGCCCATTAAAAAGTTATCAGTGATCAATTTTTCTCAGACTGACCATCAAGATTACTGCGAAGTGTGCCAGCAAGGCGGCGAAATAATTCTATGCGATACTTGTCCACGTGCTTATCACATGGTCTGCTTGGATCCCGACATGGAAGAGGCGCCGGAAGGTCGTTGGTCTTGTCCGCACTGCGAGTCTGAAATACCAAATGAAGACGAAGCGACGTCGACCAAAGAGGGGGCAGCTCCTACCAAAGCTGGTAATATGGAATATTGTCGCCTTTGTCGAGACGGAGGCGAGCTGCTATGTTGCGACAGCTGTCCGTCTAGCTATCATCGTTACTGCTTGGTTCCCCCATTGGATGATGTGCCCGAAGGGGACTGGCACTGCCCACGCTGTTCGTGCAAGCAGCCCGAGTATAGGCCGGAAAAAATTCTAAGTTGGCGATGGATCGAACTGCCTCCACTGAATGAGGAGCCCCCAAAGGAGGGTCAAACCGAAGCCGAACCAAAACTATCCGAAGCCGCCAAGAAGAACCGTCGCTATCGCGAGTTGTACGTCAAATGGAAATGGATGTCCTATTGGCACTGCAGTTGGGTGTCCGAACTTGTATTGGACGTTTGGTTTCCTCAGGTGCTGCGTATGTACTTTCGCAAAATGGACCCGGAAGTGCCGCCCGAAGTGGACGACGGTTCGCAGGAAGATTTGCAGACCGGCATAATTGAGGGTAAAGAGAAGGAGGAGGATCCGCATAACTTGGAGGAACGGTACTATCGTTACGGCATCAAGCCGGAATGGTTGCAAATTCAACGCATCATCAATCACAAGTTGCACAAGCACGGTTCGGTTGACTATTTGATCAAGTGGCGCGAGCTTAGCTACGACCAAGCGTCGTGGGAGGCGGACGAATTTGAAATTCCCAACTTTGCTGACGCTGTGCAAAATTATTGGGATCACAGGGAAAGGATGATCGGCGAACCGCCGCCCAAAAGCGTTGCCAAACGTTTGAAAGTTCTGTTGGCTAATGCTCAGACGGCGCAGGCGCCGGGCGCCGAGAAAAAGAAGGTTGAGCGCCGACGTTGTATGCCGCCGCCTCAGTCGACTACCGACTTGAAAAGGAAGTTGGATCAACAGCCCGACTACATAAGCGAGTGCGGCGGCACCTTGCACGACTATCAGTTGGAAGGTTTAAACTTTTTGCGCTACTCGTGGGTGACGTCAACGGATGCCATATTGGCCGACGAAATGGGTTTGGGCAAAACGATTCAAACGATCGTCTTTCTCTACTCGCTGTATAAGGAAGGTCATTCCAAGGGTCCATTCCTTATAAGCGCACCGCTGTCGACAATTATCAATTGGGAGCGAGAATTTGAATTTTGGGCGCCCGACTTTTACGTCGTTACGTACATTGGCGACAAGGACAGTCGAAGCGTCATAAGGGAGCACGAATTTTCGTACGTCGAAGGTGCCTGCAAAGCTGGACCCAAAGCCTATCGTATGCGAACCGATCAGGGCATCAAATTTCACGTGCTGCTCACCTCCTACGAATTAATAAGCATTGATCAGGCAACGCTGGGCAGCATCGACTGGGCAATGCTAATAGTCGACGAGGCGCACCGCCTAAAGAACAATCAGTCGAAGGTAATGTGCAACGCAAGAATTTGAATGTGTTTATTTTTTTGAAAAAAGGCAGTCGCGTCGTCTGGCTAAGCAGTCTATTTGCATAGATAATTTCTGCTTCCGATAGAAGGAGGGTGGCTTAATTGAAATGAGTTCAAATAGTCTGCTTATCATCTCTCTCTCTCTGTTTTTGTTGTTTGTTTCAGTTTAGCTCTCGTAAACTAGCTGTGTGCCATAGACGACAGCACAGTACGCGAGTGACGTGTTGAGCAGTTTTTTCTAAGCGCTGAGCAAGGCGTGGCCAGTTTTGAGTTGTGACGAAACTTTTGCAGAAGTTTTACGCCCCCGCATAGCATCCACAGTGTTGTTGTTGTCAGCATAGGTCGAAGAATGGACTTTGGTTAGTCCGTGTTAGGGATAAGGGCAAAATGCTGTGTCACTCTCAGATTGAGCCGCTTGAAGATAAGCAGTGCAATCTAAAGACGAACTGTGACATGGCGATTTATCGATTGTCAGTTAAAAGGACACAAGAAGGTGTAAATAGACTAAACTGAATTTGGCTGGGACGGTTCTGATTGCCTATATGCCACTTTTGAACGCAAGAAGATATATGTGCAGCATAGCCGCGTTTGTCTTTCGACTAAGCTTCTCCAAAAGTTATTGTTAGGTCCCTTTTGTAAGAGTATGCAAAGTGCTAATTGTCATAATTTGCATTTTGCGCAAATCGTCAATGCTTCTCTTCGCGGTCCATTTGTTTCGACTATTTAATTTTAACGCAAGTGGATCACTTTGGCGAATTTGTCTTTGAAGTGCGGCGGCGGGGCGAAAGAGCTCGCAAGCTTCTTTTCAGCGTTAATTTAATTGTTGAATAAATTTTCAAAATCAAAATATTTCGATCCTTCAATGAATATATCGTTGCATGTCAACTTTGGTAAGAGAATGGGATCGTTTCAAAGTTTGACTTCTAACCATTTGATAGCAGTTCTTTGATTTATGTCCGACGACGTGAGTGAATTCTCTTTTTTTCCGCTCAGCTTCAACGGAAGCTGATAATTGCTATCTCACCATTGCGGCTATACTTTATTGATTTGTCCGCTCAGTGACGCACGCGAACAGGGCTTACTAAAGTATGAAATGCTAATGCGCTAATACGTATTCCATTCGAGTAATTGCCCTTTATTAAAGGTATGAATGAGCAGTCGTATGAATGACAAGAAAATTGAGTAGCATACTGCTCTGTTCCGTAACGTCAAGTTTTTGCTTTCGTTACATTGTCTAATTAGCACATTTCCTCGTGTTTTGTTGTTAACGTTCATTATAGTACGTAATTTACGCGAAAGCGGAGAAACTGATTTACAACGTCTACTCTTTTCCATTCAGATAAGTCACCATTGTACTCACTGGTTGTTCCTTACGCAATGTATGGTACTGTTTAATGAACTCGTCGTAGCGCGAGATTGCCTCAATAAGAATACTGCCGGTTTTTCAATGATTCCTTTATTGCGGAACCTTCGCGGCATAATGCGCAATAAAGGAGTCATTAAAAAACTGGTGTTATTCATACGTCGTACGTATAAAGCAGAGAGAGCCGTTACGAAAGTTTGTAAATTCATCTTTAGAATGTTAAGTCTTGTAACAAATTGCGTAACACGTTGCCATTCTGTTTTTCCTTTACGTGTATATGAAACGATTTGTTTCCATTGTAGTAAGTGAGAAATGAATGGACAGTTATGAATGAAAACGGCGATACTGATAGTTCGCGCTGTAGTATATCGAAGCTTTCGGAATCAATGTATTCGGTCGTCTTCCGCTGACGCTGAATAGGAAATTAGTTGGTTCCAAAAATCTTGACATTAAGCTGATACGACCGGTGTATTCGCCTTCATTCATAAGCGTCCGGAAATCTGTTCATTCACAACTCGTTCTCTAATCGTAGGCGCTCTTTTGTTTATCAATGAGAAAGATGGTTTTCACGTTGGTGTTCACATTATTTTGCGTAGTTCTTCAAGGTTATTCAAAGCGCGTTAACAGAGCAAGATAGTTCATTACTGCGTTATCAGATAGGAAATGGAGTTCTAAGAATCTAAGGTATATACTACATTGATTTCAAGCTATAAGTATACCGTTTTAAGAAGTTATGTTCGTTATTGCTTTGCGCTTTGACGTGTGCGTAATTAGGCGTCAGTCTCAGTCATGCGTTTGTGGTCATTCATAAGTTGTATCGTTTTATGTTGCCTTCAATGAACAATGTTCACATGAAGACGATGCTATGACAATGACGGATGGATTGAGCCATCCTCATGTAGTAAAGAAAAGCGCAAAAGAGACTGTATTCATTTGTATCGATGACTTCAATGCAGAAACTGTATTTGTCAGACGTTTCCAGATTTATTTAGGATATACATGTATATATATCCCGAATAAATCTAAAAATGGAAAGGTATTGTTTTCGTGGAAGGAACGTCCCTTCTTTTCTTCCCAGTTGCTATTCTTGAAGGTTTCAGCAGACTTAGGTTGCCATAAACGTATTTGGTATGTTTCTACCCGCGTTTGAAACTTTTAACTATTCAGTAGCGTTTGCTCGTACGCATTGAAAATTCGCTTGCTGTAGTTGCGCGTGATAGATGTTCTTTGACTTCAACGAAAGCTGCCGCTCGAAGAGACGAATATTACGTTAACACTAAGACGCATTGTTGGGCTTTTGCGTAAAAGTGTTTTTTTGTTTTTACAGTTTTTCCGAACGCTTCGCGACTTCAAGCTCAATTTCAAAGTTTTGCTCACCGGAACGCCGTTGCAAAACAATCTCGAAGAGTTGTTCCACCTGTTGAACTTTCTCAGTCCGGATCGCTTCAGCGATATGGAAATGTTTACGCAAGAATTCACGGACATTTCCAAAGAGGAGCAAATTGCAAAGTTGCACTGCATGCTTGGACCGCATATGCTTCGTCGTCTCAAGTCCGATGTGCTAAAGGTGCAAAAGCTCCAATGAAGCAATGCTTTTAATTAGCATAGTTGCTTTTTTCAGGGAATGCCGGCCAAAAGCGAATTGATCGTTCGCGTCGAACTGAGCAGCATACAAAAGTTGGCCCTATTTTGTTTAAGCCTATAAATTGCGATTGTTTTAAATGTTTGTTTTTAGAAAATATTACAAGTACGTTTTGACGAAGAACTTCGACGCGTTGAATACAAAGTCGGGCGGTTCGCAAGTGTCCCTTTTGAACATAATGATGGACTTGAAAAAGTGTTGCAATCATCCGTTCTTGTTTCCCGTTGCCGCCGTCGAAGCACCCAAATTGCCCAACGGCGCCTACGAGGGTTCCGCGTTGGTCAAATCGTGCGGCAAATTGATGCTTTTGCAAAAGATGCTTCGGAAGCTCAAAGAGGGCGGTCATCGGGTGCTCATCTTTTCCCAAATGACCAAAATGTTGGATCTGCTCGAAGACTTTTTGGACTACGAAGGCTACAAGTACGAGCGCATCGACGGTTCCGTAACGGGCAATCTTCGTCAGGACGCCATTGACCGCTTCAATGCCCCAAATGCCCAACAGTTTGTTTTTCTGTTGTCGACACGCGCCGGCGGTTTAGGCATCAACTTAGCCACCGCTGATACGGTGATCATTTACGATTCCGATTGGAATCCTCACAACGATATTCAAGCGTTCAGCAGAGCTCATCGTATTGGCCAAAATAGGAAGGTGATGATATACCGTTTCGTGACGCGCAATTCCGTCGAGGAGCGTATAACCACGGTTTGTCCATTTACTTTACTTCTCTCAGCAAGAGACAGTACGACGTTTTCTTATTCGCAGGTAGCTAAGAAGAAAATGATGCTTACACACTTGGTTGTACGAGCTGGCATAGGCAACAGAGGACCGTCAATGTCCAAACAGGAACTTGACGATGTTCTACGATGGGGAACCGAGGAATTGTTCAAAGATGACGAGGACGAAAAAGAGAACATTGATCATCAGATCATATGGGACGACGCGGCCGTTGATGCTTTGCTTGATCGTTCTCAGGTTGGCATAGAGGAAAAGGAAAATTGGGCCAACGAGTACTTGAGCAGTTTCAAAGTTGCCGAATACGTTACCAAACAGGCGGCCGAGGAGGAGGAGGAAGAGGTTTGTATGGAAATCGACCTTTATGAAAATTTACAGTATGAGCATTCGCCTTAGGACGAAGTTACGGAAGTTCTCAAGGAGGAAGTGCAGGATGCCGATCCCGACTATTGGGAAAAGTTGCTGCGTCATCACTACGAGCAACAGCAGGAAGATTTGAGCAGACAGCTCGGTAAAGGAAAGCGTATACGTAAGCAGGTAAACTACGCCATGGGTGAGCAGCAGGAGGATTGGCGCGACGATTACAGCGACAATTATTCCGCATCTTCCAATGGTTCAGGTAGGCAAAGGCGATTGGCTGACATTTGAATTCAAATGACGCTTTCCGCTCGCAGCCGACGAAGCTGACGATGACGACTTTGACGATAAGGTCGAAGGACCCCAAAGGCGGCGACGTCGCGATGGTCGCGACGAGAAGCTGCCTCCTTTGCTTGCCAGAGTCAATGGTCAAATTGAGGTTAGTAGTATCGCCAACTTCTTTTCCGTCTCTTCGTCAAGTAGCTAATACGCCGAATGATGATGCCAATGTTTTCTATGCTGATCATTGTTTAACCGAGTAGAGCAATTTAAAAATCAAAACATAGTTTTGATAGCGAAGGCAGCTTGAGAAGCTGCGATGCTTCTCTCTACTCGAAAAATGTCCCCCCCCCCGCGTTCGTATGACGTAGGGTGGAACGATTAAAGTTGCGTTTCGCCAAAGGCCGGACGCAACAGCGTCTACGTGATGCCCTAAAGGCGAATCTGACGGTGTCGAATCTTACCACTCTGTCTTGTCGCTTTTTGTTTTCTTCGAAAGTTTGTACGGTTGCTTTAAAAGTTCGCTTTTTTGCTTGTGCAGGTACTCGGCTTCAATACTCGTCAACGGCGCGCTTTCTACAATGCCATTATGCGCTGGGGTGTACCTCCCGTGGACGCGTACAATTCGCATTGGTATAGCTTCAAGCTTGATTATCATTATTGCGTTTAAATTTGAACTTGTTGTTCAGGCTGGTTCGCGACTTGAAGGGAAAGTCGGAGAAGGCGTTCAGAGCGTACGTCGCTTTGTTCTTTCGGCATCTCTGCGAGCCGGGCAATGACGCTAGCGAAACCTACTCAGACGGCGTGCCCCGAGAGGGCGTCAATAGGCAGCACGTCCTGAGTCGAATAGGCGTAATGTCATTGTTGCGCAAGAAGGTCCAAGAATTTGAGGTGATCAACGGCTACTACAGTACAAAAATGCCGTCGCCGGAACCTGAGGAAGAGGAAAGCAAGCAACAGCAGGCAGCTACCAAAGAGAGCAATGAACCATCGTCATCCAAAGTCGCTGATAGTGCTGCTACAAGTTCCAAAGGCGTTAAGGTTGAAGCGGACGACGAACTCGGTGGTCCCTCGCCAGCCGAACCGGACAAGAGCCCATCAAGAGTAATAATAATATCTTATCTGTAGAGCAGCTTTCTTTGCGTTAAAGTCAGTGGCCATTGCGTAAGACCAATTTGCATAAATTTGAAATTTGAAAAAAGTCCTTTGTGGACGAGTGTGCGGGTAGACTTGTTAAATCGCACGCTGTTTTTTCTTGGAGTGGAAGCTAAGTATTTCTTTTTAGTCCTCCAGCAGGAATGGGTCTAATGAGGGTGCGGACGCCGCGGAAGGGGCCCAATCCGTCAACAGCGGCGGTGCATCCAAAGCAGCCGACACGGACAGCGCTGCTGTGGCAGCCGTTGACGCGGACGCAGCATCCGTCGCGGAGGGTTCGGTAGGCAGCGAAGAGGATAAGCTGACGATTGACGAACGAGGGAAAGTCGAGCAGACCGAAAGTGCCGTGGAAAATGGTCCCGCGTCAACGTCGCAAGGAGCGGATGAGCCGGCGCCGAATGCGGTCGCTGAGGATCTTACAACAGCGGCCGAAGGTTCTCGGCGAAATGCAGAAAATGGCACACCTGTGCAAACGACCTCAAAGAGCGAAAAGAAGAAGAACGGAAGGCGCCATACTAGACCAAACTTTATGTTCAATATTACTGGTGCGTTTTGTTGTTTCTCCTTTTTTTTTTATTAGGTGCGCATTGCTTTTGTGTTTAGACGGCGGCTTCACGGAGCTGCACGCGTTGTGGCTTAACGAGGAACGAGCCGCCTCAATGAATCGCCTACACGAAATATGGCATCGTCGGCATGACTACTGGCTGCTTGCGGGTATTGTAGTGTAAGCTCACTCAATGACGTCATACTTATGATAGGCCTTTTATGAATTTATTATTTTTAAAAAATACAGGCATGGCTATGGTCGTTATCAGGACATACAAAATGACCCTCGCTTTGCCATCATAAACGAGCCATTCTCGTCGGAGCAAGGCAAAGGCAACTTTGTTGACATAAAGAATAAATTCTTGCAGCGACGTTTCAAGGTTCACGGTTTGCAAGTGGCTGTTCGCCCGTTGACGAGGTTGTTTTTTTATTTTAGCTTCTTGAACAGGCGTTGATCATTGAGGAGCAGCTACGTCGGGCGGCCTTTTTGAATTTGCAACAGGACGTGATCAGTCCGGTAATGGCGTTGAATATGCGTTTCTCCGAGGTGGAATGTTTGGCCGAATCGCATCAGCACTTGAGTCGCGAGTCGTTGGCGGGAAATAGGCCTGCGAATGCTGTTCTCTTCAAAGTGCTTAATCAATTGGAGGAATTGCTCAACGATATGAAATCTGACGTCAGCCGATTGCCCGCCACGCTGGCAAGACTTGCGCCCGTTAGTTCTCGCTTAGGATTGTCTGAACGAAGGTACTCTCTTGTGTATTTGCGTTTGTTTTGCCCAAATTTTGTTTGATTGAATTTGTTTTTGATTGCTTTAGTATTCTCAGTCGATTGGCTGTCAAGGACAACGACGATGCAGCCCCGAATTCATCTTGTCTCATTCCACCACCCGGTGCTTTCATTACCCCTTCCTTTAATGGTAATGCGCATTTGGATCAAACCAAGTTGATGCCCACTCCAAGTGCCGTCATTGGTATAGATGTCCATTGGACGAGTAGGTTGATTTTGTTATAAATTACGAATTTTTAGGTCATCCTCCGCTTTCTTGTACTCCGTCGACCTCCGGCGCCGTTAGTGCGGCGCCTCCTGTGGGCCCAAATACGGCGGCTGCGGCTGCAGCGGCAGCAGCAGTGATGGCTGCCGCGCAGGCAACGTCGTCTTCATCATCGTCATCATCCAGTCAGGCTGTTTCGACTAGCCGTCATTCACCCGTATTGCCTGAAGATCTTTCCCGGAAGACCGTTACTACTTCAGCTGTTGTCTCGTCGCTCGGGTGACCTGCAGCCGAGTGTGTAGTAGCGCCCGCGTTGCAGTATATATTCGTTTTTTGCGTTGGCGCGGTTATTTCAATTTTTGTCATTCCCGCCGATCGCCCGCGCGCGTTTATCCATTCTTTTGTATTTCTCGTTTTATCGGTGACGTTCACAGCCGATGGTTCCCTTCTCCGTACGGCGCGAGTAAACGTATTTTTTCATTCATCTTTCCGTTTTTTTGTAAACAAGATTCAATTATGCATAAATTTGCATACGCCCATTGCCCTACCGTCGGCGTAGCAGCGAAGGCATTATTGTGAGGGTAAGTTGAATTGTTTATTTCCTATATGCAGCTTGCACGATAACGACGCCCGTTACGGACTGACGAATGAATTGGCAATTTCTGTGTTGCGTTAAACTACTGAATTGTAGATTGAATGCAGTGATTTACTTTTTTCAATCAGTAAAGTTTGAATGTCGTCTGCGTACCTGATTATCCCTAAGGCATACGGTATTTTTGAAATTTTAAATTTTTTTGCATATGCTATACGTTTTACACAACAGTAGCCGACCGGACGGCGTCGCCTTGCAATTTGGCGATAGAATAGAATTCGAATGTTAAAGTTTCGCCTGCTATTGAAATGGGGAGAGTTTTAAGCAGATGTTTTTTCGTCCTCCATTGCCTTAGAACTTTGAAAAGTTGAACCTTTCTGCCAGCAAATGTGTCAGCCTTTGAAGTTTCATTTCTGCGCAGTTCAGCTGACTCGCCGTTCTTCCAACCGAGGCGTAAAATAGTTCTTCTTTTTTTGCTCAGGCAAAATTATTCAAAGTTCTACTCTTCCCAAAGCGAAAACTTAATGTCTTCTTTTCAAGCTCTCTTTTTATCCTTAATTCTTGAAAATGATTGAATCCGTTCCATGTTTGCCGTTGCAATTTCAGATTTGCATGTATTGCTTTATGCTTGAAATGAAATAGGCTCTTTGGTTGGTGTGATGCAATGGCTTTTATATTTTTTAGACACAGCCTCCCTATACGATCTTCGACATGGCTGCCAATCCAACTTCGTCCCGCGTAGTGGAGCAACGGCCATTAAGTTCAAAGAGACGTCTGGACATCATTGAAACGCGCTTCGTAAATGTGTCTTCTTTTGCCGTTGAAAACTAATAGCAACGCGCCTGCCGATGTCCATCAGTGTGTGCTACGTGCTCTCGGAAGGGCTGCATAGCGCATGTGTGCTAGTGCTTTGCGCATTAGCTGATTTTGCCGTCCCGTCGTGTTAGTCTCTCTGCAGGGCGCAGTAGTGCTTTTTTCTCAGCCTTACACTTACATCATCATTTTTCCTTATGGCTCAACGTTGGTCACTTCTATATACAATTGCTCTAAGCTTACTTATCTTTTCTAATCGGTCCGCCGGCGAAGAAGATCACCTTGCGGATGGTACGGAAGATTATGCTAAGTTGCTCTGTCCACCCGGATGTACATGTCATTCAAAAAAGGTCATCTGTTCCCTTAAACCGTTGGCAGCTATTCCAAAGGTTACAAGTGACACTGCCTACCTGGATCTCAGTTCAAATCAATTTAAGAGCATTGGAAAAAAGGATTTTCAGGGTCTGTCCGAGCTCACTGCCCTCCACTTGAGCTTGAATGGCTTATCCTACATAGAAGACGGCACTTTTGAAGATCTTGCCAATTTGAAAGTGCTCAACTTGAGTCACAACTCGCTGGTCACCCTTGGCGAACGTACCCTAAAGGGTGCCGCTCAGTTGGAGCAGCTTTTCCTCAATGACAACGACCTTAGAACAGTTCATCCGGAAACTTTCGTTTCGACTCCAAAGCTACGTCAGCTCGACGTTCGAGGCAATGACCATTTGGACCCAATATCCCTATGGGAGGCGCTTCGCAAGGCCACTGAGCTCAGAGTTGTCAGTATGGACGAGCGGCTGGTCCGTTGCGACTGCGAATGCATAGCCTTAATTCTGGATGTTGTCAGCCAGAATCTACGGCTGAAACTGACTCCGGGTGCTGCCACTCACGCTTCGCCCACGGATGGGATATCCGTTTACGAAGTGGCATCGAGAAGCCATTGTTTCGCGGGAAATGCGGAAAGCATCGTTGCTGAAAGAAACGCTCTTCTTCTGGAATGCCAATGGGATATCCCGTTGGCGCCCAATGACCAAACAGTTATTTGGCTCAAGGACGGCCAGCAGTTGGACATAGAGAACAGCTCCAACTATAGAGTGGTCGACGATAGGTACTTGCTTATACTTGATCAGGGCGTGGCTGAAATCCCGAAAGGCAGCCGTTACGGTTGCACTATTAAGGACTACGAGGGTGAGGCGAAGCCTCGAGTCAAAAGGACGAATGGAAAATGGGGTCGCCAAGGTTCTGACAAAGCCAACGTGAGGATCATCGAAGCGCCTGTCAACGTAGACGCCGATGTAGGCGAAAGTGTCACCTTTACTTGTCGGGTTACTGGCTATCCTCGACCCAGGGTCCAATGGTTCTTGAATGGAGCTTTGATAAGGGAGACTGGACACGTCAGAATGACCGCCGGAGGTCAGATACTTTTGATTCAGGTGACCGGCTTGAAGGATAGCGGTGTCTACACATGTGTAGCGGAAAACACGATCAGCCAAGCGAGCTCTACGGCCTTTCTCCAAGTCCGCTCAGCGCCACAGTTCAAAATAAGACCTCAAAACGTGGCGGCCGTTGAGGGCTCCAAAGTCAGCTTGGAATGCGAAGCGACCGGATACCCGTTGCCATCGATTGTCTGGACAAGGAATGGAAGAACGCTGCCGTTGAGTCGGCGTATTGCGGTCGATTTCTCAGGCACCGTTTTGACCATAAGCTCGGTGGCTCCGGACGACGCCGGCGAGTATACGTGCTTTGCAGCCAACCGTTTGGGCAGAATCCAGGCGAGCGCAAATGTTTACCTCAGGCAAAATATGCCGCCCAGATTCCAACAATCGCCGTCCAGCTTGACCATAACGGCCGGCGGGACCGCCTCCTTTCCATGCCGAGTAACAGGCAATCCCACACCTAGAATAACGTGGCTTTTCAATGGCAATCCAATCCGTGTTGTGAGAGGCCATTTCGAGGTTACCCCTCAAGGCACCCTGTACGTTCATGGCGTCACTCCTCAGGACGCTGGTTTTTATACTTGTCAGGGTGCCAATGACGTGGGTGCCATATCAGTAGACGTAGAGTTGGAAGTGGTCGGATTGGTTAGCCCGACAGGTCGACATGGTCAGAAGCCAACGGTCGACGCGGACCTTATTCACAAGTCCGTCCAGCAAGCGACCACCGAGGTCGATCGTGCCATCAATTGGACCAGACAAAGGTTGTACAGCAATGAACCAAAGACCGCCGGTGAACTGATGGCCTTAATTCGTTATCCGGGACCGGCTGCACTTGAACAAGCTCGAGCTCGAGAAATATACGAGCAAACTATAAGGTAGGCTCTTTTTCCTTTTTTAAAAAGCTTATCTATGAACTTTTACAGTAGGGGACAGAACCTGCTTTTATATAATCAGCCGCTTACTTACCTGTATTGACGAAAGGCGTCGATTTAGGCCTGAAAGTTCTGAATTTAAAGCGGGCAACTATTCATAACGGCATTTGAGTATCAAATAAATTCATAAGTCAATTTCCCGTAATTGGTTCGCATTCTTGTTACAGTAGGTTTTAAAAATGATAGGCAGGTATTTGTGAAAATTCAAATTTTGAATACTGAATAATCAACTGCTTTCAGTTGTACAGCCGGCGAGTTGAACTTTTGTATTTTCAGTTTAGTACAGTCGCACGTGGTTCGCGGATTGCACTTCAACTTGTCGGGACAGTTTGAATATCCGCACATATTGTCAACTGCGCACGTAGCGTTGATCAGCGAATTGACCGGCTGCAATATCCATCGAGAAATGCCCGCCTGTTCGGACATGTGTTTTCACAGGAAGTATAGAAGCTACGATGGGTCGTGCAACAACTTTGCCCACCCGTTGTGGGGCTCAAGTTTAACGTCGTTCAAGCGTCTTCTTCCTCCAATCTACGAGAACGGCTTTGATCAACCGATTGGATGGAAAAAGGGACTCCTGTACAACGGCTTTCCCAAACCGAATCCTCGAGTTGTATCCCAAATGCTAATTTCTACCACCAGGGTTACGGACGACAGGGAGTATAGCCATATGCTAATGCAGTGGGGACAATTCCTGGATCACGACTTAACGCTGACCGTCAATGCGCCTAGCGTGCTGCAGTTCCAAACTGGCGTCGACTGCAAGAGGACATGCCAGAATCGTCCGCCTTGTTTCAACATTGAAATTCCGCCCAACGATCATCGTATCAAATACGGCTTGTGCATGGAATTTGAAAGGTCAAGCGCCATTTGTGGTTCCGGCGATACGTCCGTACTCTTCGACCGCGTTCAGCATAGGGAACAGTTGAACGTTCTCACCTCTTACATAGACGCTTCTTCCGTCTATGGCAGCGAGGAATCGGACTCATTGAACCTTCGGGATTTGTTCTCAGATCACGGGCTGCTAAAGTTCGACACGACAAGTCACAAGCAGAAACCGTATTTGCCATTTAATAGGTAGGTGTGTGTATGCAAATTTTTTGGATGTTCAAAAATTCAAATCGAACGGCGTCCTTCCCATTGGTCAGCATATAGGGAAGCTGCTTAATTATTCAACAATGGATTAAGAAAATGGGTTGAGCGTAGAAAATTTTTACTTGCCGTCAAGCTTGTGTTGTCCGCCTTTGTTCAGGCTAAGCTAAGCTGTTTTGTTTTTGTTGTCACGTGTTCATTGCAGGAATTTGCCAATGGACTGCCGTCGCAATTCTTCGGTTCCACACTCGGTTCGCTGCTTGATGGCCGGCGACTATAGAGCCAACGAGCAAGCGGGTCTTTTGGCAATGCACACCCTTTGGATGCGACAGCATAACAGACTGGCGACGCAAATGCTGCGCATCAATCCACATTGGGATGGTGAGAAGATCTACCAGGAAACGCGAAAAATAGTTGGAGCTCAAATGCAGCACATCACCTTCGAACATTGGCTCCCCAAAGTATTGGGTAATCATTGGGATGAATCCTTACTATTAATAAATATATCCAATAGCGTTGCTTATCTTTAAGATAGGATATGGAAGCTTTAAGTCCATATAAACAATATATATATATATATATATACATAAATTTCGTGATTTAAGGATATCCCGTTGATTAGTGGGCTTTCAGGGTACGTCTGCTGCGGTCTTCAACGTTGAATGTAACTCATAATTAGCCTATCTCTTGACTTGATGTTTAACTTTATATAAGTACATAATGCTGAAAAGCTTTAGTGGATAAAACTTTTCTGTTTCAGGCCCTATAGGTATGAAAAAGTTGGGTGCCTACAAGGGATACGATCCTTCAGTTGACGCGTCGATGGCAAACGCATTTGCTACAGCAGCTTTTCGCTTTGGTCATACGCTTATTCAACCGGTGCTTCTAAGGCTCAACGGTTCGTTCCAACAAGATTCTTTTGGTCATCTTCCTCTTGGAGAAGCGTTTTTTGCCCCGGAGAAGGTGCTGCACGAAGGTGGCATTGACCCATTGCTGCGCGGCATGTTCGCCGGACCGGCAAAGTTGCCAAAGGCGTTTGAATACTTAAACGCTGAACTGACAGAGAAGCTGTTCAACAAGGCTCACGACGTGGCATTGGATTTGGCTACAATGAATATCCAGCGTGGAAGAGATCACGCGCTACCCGGCTATTTGGAGTATCGAAAATGGTGCAACCTATCAGCTCCGGAGGACTTTGACGGCTTACGTGACGACATACCGGAAGACGAGCTGCGACAAAAGCTGCGTGTACTCTACGGGCATCCCGCCAATATCGACTTGTGGGTTGGAGGCGTTTTGGAAAAAACTGTGCCGGGCGCTAGAATGGGCCCAACCTTTATGTGCATTATTGTTGATCAGTTCAGACGACTCAGAGACGGCGATAGGTTTTGGTACGAAAATCCGGGCGTTTTTGCGCCTGAACAATTGCAGGAGATCAAGAAGAGCACCCTGGCGAGGGTACTATGCCACAATGGGGACGAAATTGATCGCGTACAACCGGACGTCTTTGTCAATATGAATAGCTTTGATCCCAGAGCGTACACCCTTTGCGATGAATTGCCTCCAGACTTTAACTTGAAAATGTGGCAACAATGCTGCGACGATGGATGCAGCCCACAGCTGAAGTTCGAAGAGGAGGGAAATGTTGACGAATCTGGAAAAGCTGAGTCGAGCAGGTAAACGTTGCCATACTTCTCTCAGCGTAAGCAACAAGAGCAAAATGAGCACATGACAAGCTAAAAGTTTGTAGTCTCGTATCATTTCCTTAAAAGTATTAAGTTCCACCTGTCGCTTACAGTAGCATCTAAGAGGAATGAAGATATTACAAAAATTTAAATAATTACAACCTCTTCTATAGTTGGGCCCAACGCTGTTCACTGATTTGGTAAAAATTATTTAGGCGACGGAAGCGTTCACCGTTAAGGCATCCCTCCCAGAAATGTACTCTATGCCATCCAATTGACGGCGATGCTCATTCGCAGAGGTCGCATAAAGAAAACACGCATGGAAACCTGAGAAGCCAAATTGCACGCTTCAAGCGACACGTTGATCAAAAATTAGAATACTTATATTGGCAATTGGACCAACTGATGCTTCGCTAAGTTCTATTTATGTAAATTCCTACTTGTCCCACCGATGCACGTATGCGGGCACAAAATGTGGCCCGCAATTTGAACCGCCCATAAATATTTAAAAATATTTAACTTTGCCCCAATAGGAATTTCGTTTTGCCTCTATCTTTATGTTCAGGCATTGACGTTCCCATTTCGAGCGACGGCTTCTCTCACGTGCAACTGTTGCCCTTTGTTTAGTCGAGAAAACTTTAATGGCATACTTGTTCACCTACTACAACAATACACGCTTTAAAGGAGCAACTACGTAACTCAGTGTGTCTCAAGCTCAGGCTCCCCAGCGCCCCCTATGAAGATTTCAGAGAGCTTGCTCCCCATATTCTGATTGGTCCATTTCGAGTACACTCATTGGTTGGAGGGGAGGACCTGATGGGAAGAGAATAGTCGGCTTCGGAAGTGGGATCTGAGAAGACAAGAGCACAAGTGAATTTGTGAAAAGTTTCCTACAAACTTGTTCTGATTGGTCAACGTCGCGCGCGTTGATTGGTCGAAGCGGCAGAGCGGGGGTGAACGGCTTTTAAAGTCCTGTATGGACGCATAGCTTGCAACTTTGTCTTACCCAGTACGCACAGTACGTCAGCCGTGGGCCATACCTTCCTATCTCTTTCCGTACGATGGCTGAGGTGGGGCACATGGCCTACCGTGAGAATCGCTGACGTAACTTCTCGTGACGTCACGCAGAGGTGGACGAAAGAATACTTTTCTTTTCAACTTCCAACAACGGTAAGTACAGTGATCACTTTCTGAGGAAAGAAGTTCACCTTCATAGCGTATACGGTGTAAAGTAAGCATAACCGAAGCGAAGTGCTGCAAACTTAATTCAACCAGTTTGCTTTACTCCGAATAAGGATCTGCTAAAGTATATTACGTCATATCCGTAATTTCAGAAAAGGACATAGACTAGACGTATTCAATGGACAGATGCAACCAATTGAGCTGACCACTCTCACTTCAACCATACTACATAACACCATATAAACATTGATAAATAAAAAAGACCAGATGAGGAATTAGTCGCTCGGAAGATAGGAAAAGCTCAGAGAAACCCTGAGTATAAAAAGTGCATGTCACCAGTAGATCAAATAATGTTCATCTAAGGAGTGCCATAAACATTTGACCATAAGTAGTAGAAATCAATAAAACCGTTAATTAGCATGTAGCAGAGCATCAACAAATGCTTTGGCTACATAGTCTACGTTGCTGCTGTTCAATCCGCACATATTGATTCGCCCATTTTTGAGCAAATATATGTGATAGACGTCAGTCAGATATTTGACTTGTTTTTCTAAATAAAAAAAAGGTAGTTTAAATTCAAGTGCAATTTAGACACCCGACATCCATACCATTCAAACCGGTAAAGGAAAATAGCCCGATTTGATCGGTTATATGGCGCCAAGAACCAGGCGCGCCAAGAGCTTCCAGTTTGGCGCGAAACTCTTGACGTATGTTCTTTATTCGAGTTGACATCTCTTTCATGTTTTCAAGCCTTAAAAGGTCGTAAGCCATTGGGGCTAACTCGAAAGGCTTATTTTAAATTTGTTACCATTTTTGCTTTAACCGTTCATTGGACAAAACAATTTCAACCAACTTGGAACCATAGTTTGGAGGATTTGAATAGTTCGCTCGAACAATTGTGGTCAACTGGGCGTTCGCTGCTTCGATCAAACTTTCGCTGCTCAGCAAAATGGACAAACAACCGACGCGTTCGTCTAAAACAAAGCGAAACTGCTCGATCGTTTCACTGTTGTTGCCTGCTTATCAAATTTCTTACTGTAGAGTCCAAAATTTTTCGAAAATGACTGCGCAACTGCAAATTCAACACCGGCGTTGCAAAAGTAACGAGGCGCCCATGCGTCGTCCTCCAAACTACCAGAAGCAAATCCCTGATAGGCAATATCGAAGAACGGGTACAAATTCTTGGTCTGAAGGAAAACAAAGCTCATATTGTTATTTATTTAAATTTGAAAAAAGGATAGGACAACCTTGATCAACTCGCAAAGTTTCTGCCATTGACTGCGCGACAAATCCATGCCTGTAGGATTGTGCGCGCAAGCATGCAGTACGACGACAGCTCTTTCGGGCGCCTCCTGTAATGGGAAAAATTATTCAAAAAATCCCATCCCTTAGCCACCATCTATTCGGCGTACGATTTCTAGAAAGTTTAAATCCCGCACAAACGACTAAAACTCGATTACCCGGTTTGGATATGTAGTCGGAAATTTCAATTTTTAAAAAACAGCAAGTTTTTTAGAATCCCATACTGTAACTTGATCCGCAGGTATCATACTTCCTATTTTTTCGTCTCCTTCATAAAAAGCAATTTCGTTTGTTCTCAATTCACCTAAGCATCCAAACTTGATTCAAATTTCAGCGCGCTCATCGCTCTACTAACCTGCCGCAATCTTTATTCTTTCAAAATTTTGCTCCTCGTTTACCTTCCCTATTTCTAGAGACAATTAAATTTTTTGTCAGAGCACTAAGCCGCGAATGGTCAACGCTTGATGTAGCATTTTTCCAGCCTTATCTTTTCAAATTTCAAAGTTCAACTAAAAAGCCAAATATTCTTTCCAAAATCCCCAGTCAGTAATTTTAGAAAATACAAACAATTTATTTTTCGGTTGAAATTTGAAAACTGCTGTTCTACATAAACAGTGTTGACGGAAAGATGCATATTTTTAAAAGACAACCATTTCTGGCTCGTCTGCGAATCTTTGGACAGAGCTGTGGAACTCATCTCTGCTAAATTCTTCCTATTCAATCTCGCATCTTTAACACGCTAAATGGATGGATAAAGTGGTTGATACTTTGCAATTCTTCTTGCAAAAAACACATGTTCTGCGCCTCTTAATTACCGTAAGATAACGGTGTGCAGGCAGCAACGGTTTTGAAAAACTGTTACCGCGTCATAGCGAACAGCTTCGTGTAAAGGAAGCATGGACTTTCTTGCATTGTCAAAGCGGACGAGAAAGCATTAAAAATATTTGCTCATCGTCCTTAAGGCCTCTCAGTGCTTTAAAGTTGCTGTGCAACGATTTGAAAAAGCAAGATGAATCATAGCTGATTGTACTTGAAAGGTAACCATGATTTAGTTGGCAAGAAAGGCGAAAACTTCGTACAGCAAGCGTCAGGTCTTGTCAGTTTTGGGGCCCACCGTCATACTGTAATTTTGCCCGCCATCCTGTCCTGTCCTTTCCTAAGCCTAAGCCCACTCCTAAATATAAGGCCTATATTTTGGCTTACGTTTAGATAAAGGCCAAACTGTATGGTCGGTACGCTTGCCGGTAAGCGGGCAACAAGTTGGTGGCACGCTTACTAGGAAGGAACCTGCGTTTTCCGGACGGAATCTCAAAGATCTATAACGGAGGTTTCTCAGCAAACGTTATCTCTTGATGTCATCTAAGTCGTATTTTAAAAAGCATTTTAAAAAAACAAAAAGCTGAACGTAGCTCATTAGCGAAACAGAAACTAGTCGTTTTAAGAAGTAACAAGCTAACAACCTGGACATCATCTATCGTACTGTAGGCGTCCTCGCCGAATTCGGGTAATTGAGATTCTACGGTATTTGTAATAAGTTTTAAAAAGTCAGGGATATCAGAACCTCCAGATCCTGTCCTTAATGCCATAAATTGTACGAAAACCTGTTATAGGGGATCCTACATTCAATAAGCTCTACACACGTCCATATTTATAAGCTGAAAGTAATGCAAAGGGAGAAATACCTTCAAATCATCAATCATTCCTTCAAAATCAATATTTCTTTGGGCATTGTTCCAATATCGGTACTTTTTTATCACCTTGTAGCCAACGCGTTCCAAAATAAGGCTATGATTACCTAAAGGATGCGCTAAAATAGGACTTAAGCTTAACGAGTAATACCCCAAGTCGGATCGGAGATATATGCGGTGTTCGCTAGAGCAGCATAATGGGCGAATTCGAGTCCAATGCGAAGGGCGCCCGTTCCTCCAAGACATTGCACGGTTGCTAACTGTGCGAAAGAATTCAAAAACTTTAATCATAGCTCCATTGTCACCTTGTTCTTTATTGTTTCACAGTTTTCACCAAAGAGGATGCGAGCAGAGTACTCTCGGAATGTTGGATTTCCCAATATTGGCAAATATTCGTGCGTATGATCCTCGCGAGATGGCAATAACTGCTCTGCCTCCTTTACAACTGGCAGAATCCATGGTTTGCCTTCATTGGTTCTGTAGGCTAAAAAGCAGACGCTTTTCTTTTGTAAACGTTAATTACGTAATTAAAGTAACTTACCTCCAATAGTTAGATTAACTTTTCTCGGATCTTTATCCAATTGAAAACACCTGTTCACGTGGAATACTTCCACTGGAGGAGTGGGACTTATTCCGTTAAACATACTTCAGCGGAAATGCCTCCAACTATCTGCAATACGCGACTGCTGATTCCAAACAGTTTGCTCAAATGCAGAAGTGCACACAACGCTTTCAATGGATAGCATTGAAGTTGAATTTATTGTGCGTCGAATGGTTATTAAAGCAATGATCATCGCGCACAGCTTCGTTGCAACAAGTTCTAAATTTCTCTCATTCTTCACAGAGCCAAAGTGAATAGTTACAGTTCCAACATAGGGATTTCTTCGAAGTGCTTTCTCTCCAAATCGCTTTTCGAATTTGTGAATCATCCTATATTCTTTTATACTTAGCAAAGGTACTCCCTTTACCGTTTACTGATGCAGCTCGTACACAAGTAAAGACTGTCACGAGAAAAAGTCGATGCAGACTCTCGTTCATCAATTACTTTTTTCCCGTTAAGTCCAAGCGTTCTCAAAGACGAGAAAATACGTAAACATACTAGCAACTTTGGCATCCCATTCGTCAGCCTTACTTTGCCCAGCTTCCCGCTCTCTTTTTCTTGCCTGCTGGTTTGTACATTATTCAAGTTTACCTTTACCTACTAAATTGCTAAATTCTACTTTGTTACAAGTGCGTAAAGGCGCAGTACTAATCATGTAAACCATCGGAGGGCACGTTCGTCACGTCCCAATAGCGAACAAAATAGAGGGGTCCAATTTACCGTTAAGCGATAATTTTCTAAAATCTGACTTATACCACCCATTGAAGACAGTGCAGTGGGTGAACGCAACGCCCTACGTACGTCTTTTTTAGCTATGCGGTTAGGAGTAAGAAGTTCCAAAGGCAAAAGTGCAACAAGAAGAAAACATACTAAGCTAAGATTTGAAGACGCGTCACTTCAGAGACTGTTACAGTAGGAATAATGATTTACATGTATAATTGTCAAAAGTTATTATTAATAAGTTCACCGTTAAACTATGATGTTCCGCGATGCAGGAATTGCCGCTTTACGAGCCTCTACGTTACGGGCTTTTACTTTTACGAAGAAAGGCGGAAGACTACAATAGCTTGAGGGAGCAATACATGCCACTTACAATTGCGCAGCATCGCGTGTAGCAGCACTGTTACAGCAGCTGGGCAGGGACAAGTGGAAATAAAACATTTGCGAGAGATTTTCATTTTGGCCGACCGCGTCGCCACAACTGCCCCAAAATTCAATATTGAAAAGGCGCGTAGGTTTAAGCTGGCTTGCAAGACGCTTGAAGAGCGCGCAGAGAACTGTACGGGTGCAGTTTACTTTGACGCAGATCACGTTG
>KN538375.1:613636-633562 GCA_000797535.1 Trichuris suis | reverse complement strand
CGTCAACGTCAGCCGCTCCCAACTGTACAGCACAAAAATGCCATACAGTCAGGCATAACGCCGTTTTTTCAAACGTTCCGCTTCTACAGAAGCAAATAATGAGCTGCCACCATCGACAGACAGACAAGCGAGCGCATATGTTACAAATCAGTGACTTGTCTGCCCAGATTATTCATTTAGCTATTCGCTTCAGCAAACAAAGCGACTCGTTCAAGAAAATGATAGGTCTGTAATGATGCGCAGGTTAGCCTGAGTTGTGAGTCCTTTGGATTTGCGCTTCGAGCGATAGCATGAGCCAAAGTAACGACCATTTGTCGCGGCAACTTCAAAATAAGGCTTACGCGATCAAGTCAAGAGTTTTAGACAAATAGTTGTGCATAAGAAAGGAACAACGAGCTTTCCTGTTGAGCTTCATTGAACAACAGTTTTCACAGACATTTCGCACTTGACCATCCATAGCCAGTTAGGATGTGCAAGTTTCAACAAAGCTGACATTGGTAGACCGTTGGAATGTGCTTATGAAGATTTGTGAATGCAAAAACGAACGATAAAGGCATTGGTGAATTTATTTCAAAAAAGTGGCCTGGAATTGAGCGTCAAAAAGACTATGGAGAAGTACACGTATCTCCTCCACAGAATGAATCATTTCAGTATTTGGAAGGAGATTTGGAGTAGTTTAAAAGGGTCTCTTCCTCTAGTTCCCGCAAATAATACCGTAATCTGGCAATAATCAGGTTTGCTCTACTCGTAAACATACAGTAGGATAAACAAAGTCACTACTCGCTGCCAGACGTCCGCATTGACATAAATGCGCTAAATGGGATTAAGCAGCTTACGGGAAAATTAACTGCGCAGATTAGCTTAAGGAATGTGCCCAGTGACTCGGGACATGTTCGTCCAATAGGAAGTGACGTTAAAGTGACACCACTCGAACCTGCATTTCTCAGTGATTTTGAAGTGCTACAGTACGCCTGGTGGGCGCGATATAGTAAACGCCCGGTCGATTTGTTGTTCTGACTTTTTTCCAACAAGCTCACGTCTATCCATTGGTATGGGGTTGGTTTGCTTAATCTACAGAAACCAAAAATGGGCAATAAGTTCGACATATAGTTTTTTGCACCCATTACAACCACACGATCAGTTCCAATGGAGGAATCAGTTTATGGTAACCGTAAGCTACAAATAAGTTAAAAGTTTGAATTCAGGAAGACAAAGTAGTAATAAAAAGAGCGGTAGCTATCTTAGAGCTTTTTAGAACGCGTACAGTTTGCAATGTTGCGCTGTTAGCCTTGACGTGATAATCGGTTGATGAGCAAGAGCCACACTGCATACGAACATTATTCCTACTGTATACAACCTGCATATTCGTCATATCAATTCGTGCTCTTAGTATAAATATGCACAGTTCAACTTTGCATGTGCTATTCCTGTTATTTCACCGTTCAGCCATGATATCATAGGCAACTTTCATGGAGTCGAGACAGCTGAAAGCTGTTTCCTATATTATAGTATGGTGATCTGTTGTTCATTCTCAGGAGCTATCAGCTTCCTTAATTGGGAGGTACCTATGCCAAAATGAGATTGCAGAAAGTTTCATCTTCTATTTCACATTAACAAACCATTACTGTCAGTCACTGCGAACCAATTATGCTTCAATGTTTCCACATCTTCTCCATAGTGCCTCTTTATTGACTCCAAAAAGTCAAAGGAGCGGGCTAGTGAGAAACTAAGTAAGGTTAACATCATCATAAATATGCCGTTCTGTCAGTGCACTCTGAAACGTTATAGAGACGTTAAAGTAGACAAACTGCATTAAAAGGCAGCAGATAACATTGAAAACTGATGAAGCAGTGCTTGCACATCCAAATCACGTCGTGGATAAGTACGGCAGTTTTCATAAGTGCCCATAAATATTGAGACGGTTATGATAAGTAAACGGCTTTCTTTCTTCGTTGTTCGCTCTTCAACTAATGCTGCTTATTCTTACTCATCAACGTACCTATAAGAAGACATGCTACGGCTAAAAGTTTGCATGAAACGTTTCAATCATACTCGACGAACGTTACGACTTTACCCCCTACGGGAACTTCGGTTACCACCCAATTTCTGTGATACTTCAGCTGGTCATTTATAACTTGCATTCCTGAGAGCTCTCGCAGCTCCCGCAGTTCTTCAGCAGCAGTGTGAGGGGATAGCAGAGGCGGCGGTGGAGAGATGACCACTGTATCAATTTTAAGTTCTTCATTTTCAGTTTTTGCTTCATTTTTCATTGTCTTTTCAGTCGTCTCACCCTCCGATTCTACCAATTGACGACTTGTTGTCGGTTTCGACCGTTTACTGGAAGAATGGAACTCCTCAAGAAGGCGCCGATCCAAAATGTTCTCCTCCGGCTCCCAAGAGTCATACCTACAAGTAAATTTAACTGAATTGCTATGAGAGACAACAAGTTACGTCTTACCTGGACGAATACCCGCTCCAATGGACCAGGTATTCCACTTTCCCCTAATAAAGGACAATATAGTAGACGCACCTTATCAAGAAAGTGACACAATGTAATCTGATAGGACAAAACAACTCTGCAGATTGCATAGCAAACTTACTAACAGCAAGTGAAATCTTAACGTCATCATTTGAATAAAATTAACTTTTAAAGAACGTTGAAGTACTACAAAGGAACGCAATGTTAACGTGCTAGAAAGAAACTTGTCGCGAAAATCAACTTTCCACAGCCTAAGCAGCATTCCAAACATCGTAGTTTACTAAGGACGCGTCAATGGCCACTCTTATTGTCACTTCTGTTTCTAATAACGAAAGCTTAGACGGTACAATGAATTGACTATACGCGCAAAAGTTATTTTCAATTTGTCCAAGCGACAATGCGAACAAATTAAGGAGAATAAAATTCAGATCGACTTGGGTGAAACGCGGAAAGATTTTATGCTTTAAAAACCATGATCGACGCATTCACGGACGAGCAGCCTGCAAACAATAAGAAAAGAAGCGGTTACCTTACGAACTCTTCGCTTTTTTATACGCTCCGCTGCAAACACGTCTCCAGAATTGCCTGCATGCATGGCGAACTTATCCGTCCAACTTATTCACTGTTTACACGAAACGAAAAAGCTAATGCTAAATGTACCGTATAAGTTGGTAGTCAAGTACCAACCCTGAGCTAGCGCAACTCCCCGTCGTCGGTTTGTGTCAGAAATTACGCGCAAGCAAGCTGCACTAGCTTTTCACGCTCTACGATACCCCGAACGCGAACCTATGGAAAGATGAACTGTGTGCAGTTTTTATTTAATTAATGACTCGGACGGGAGAACAGGAACTTGGATATCAGCCGGACAAGTTTATGAATGCGTAAATTGAAATGAAAAATATTAAATATGAAGTCAAATTCAGTTTATTTCAATAATGGATCAAAATGACGACGCGCAGTGGCCAGTCCGAATAATGCTGTCAAAAATGCAGATTGGCTGACCGGGACGGCACTCTCCCCTTTCCGTTTGCTCTTTTCTTGCCTTTTTCGTGGATCGCAGGGGCGAGACTGACCCTAAGAAGCAGAATGTGGGTCTTGCAGGTTATGAGCCCAACCGTCTGAGAAAAGCAGGTTCTTTTCTGGGAAACACGCAGCCATCCCGTTCTACCCTTACCGGTGAGCATGCCGCCTATGCTACTCTGTCCTCATCCGAGCCTAAGCCAAAATATAAGCCTTAGGTTTAGGTTTAGGTTCAAGGAAGGGCAGTACGGGATAGCCAGCAAGCCTACAGTATGACGACAAGAAAAAAGAACGCTATAAGCGTTCCAAAGAACTGCTCAATGGAATGCCTCAACGTCGCTGAGGAAGACAGCAAAGGAAACTTTAAAAGTAAAGGCTGAACGGTTGTTGAAGTTCCTTTCCTTGTCATTCCTGCTGGGTCTATGGCTATTTTACTAAAAAAAAGGGAAAAGCGCACTGAACAAGCTTAGACAGCAAGAAGTTCAAATCCATCGTCGCTTTTAGTCCTCATTCAGCTGTGCAGTATAGACTCATCTCCCTTTGCGTTTCTTACCCATTTTATCCCTGCTCCATTTCTATCACTCTCTTCCTAATGTTCCGGCAATAGGCGCGCATGTTAGCGCGTTACTTAAGGGCCCTTATTTTAATACCTCCTTGGGGATTTTACCTTATTCACCCTCTGAGCACTGTAGGTGGAACCGAAATCAAGTTCCGATAGTCCAAGTAACCATAGGCAGCCTAAGCTTTAGCCTAAAAGGAACACTCGTTGTAATCGTAGTCCGGCAGTCGCCTGTAGTCTAAGCGTAAGCCTAAAATGGGCATTTACTTTCCCTTGGGCTACCTGTCGTTATTTCGTCTAAGAGAACTTGATTTCAGTTGTACGTACAGTATGCAGGAGGCATATAATGCAAAAGATCCTTCCTTTGTTTACACGTTAGTCTTGTTAATTAAGCTGCCTATAATGAATGAAGTTGCGCAGTGTGAGCGCGTCTCCTTTTTGAGTAAATTTGCGATCACTGTTGTAATTAGAACTTTAAATATTCAGATTATCAATTAATTCACGTTCACTTGCTTTTTGCTGATCAGTGATCCACTCATGCTGCGATTAGGGGTTTGCTTTTTACAGAGTAATGCCACAGCACAAAAATGAGTTGTACAGCAGTTTTCTAAAAGACATTAATTACTGTGTTGTTGCTTTCATGCTTTGATGCTCACTTTTAAATTTTGTTTTGGATCTTTCGCATTTCATGCCACCAGGCATACTGTAGCTTTTCCTAAGCCTAAGCCAAGCTACTGTGACGACAGTTCCTGAGGCTTAGGCTTAGGAAAAGTTACAGTATGCCTGGTGGGCAGCAAACAGGAAAGATCCGATGACGTTATTGATGGACCGTGCCAACACTGTCATGCTGTAGTCAGCAGTCAAGTGACCACTTGACTTAAATGTGTGTCCCCATTTCATTCTCATTTATACCTTGACATATCCTTCCGTCCATCTTCTTGTCATCCTTACGTGAAGAGAAGAGGCAGCTTTTAATGTGTTTTCAGTTTGATTGGTCTATTCACCCATCTGACACATATGCGTCTTAACAGTTGATCCAACCTCTGTAGAGTGACTTATCACCCTATAATCATGTCTATTGCATTGTTTTGCTCAGCGTATCGTGCTGGGTGTGTTCCAGTGACGGCACGCTCAAAAGGAGTCGCGTATGTTACCGCAGAGCAAACTCAGTGAACGTGTTGTCATTTTTTCTCAGTAGCAGCGAATACTTTGTTCATATGTACATACTGCGGCAGAGCGCTGAGGTGAATTTTCTTAAAACGCGCCTACTGATAATGACTTGAATTCATTGATCGACTGACACAAGCTTCAGAGCCGTGGATAGCACAAAAGCCCTGCAGATGTGTGCGTCCGCTCATTGTTGTACTCGTCGTCGCGCGCGTAGCCGTTGGCATCAGTTCAACTGGACCAGTTTGCACTGTTCACTTGTTTTCATCGATGAAAGCACATTGCTTCACCGGCGTTACACGCTGACCAAACGTCTGATCAGCAATGCAGCGGCCTATTCCCGTAACAGATATTGTATGCTTGAAGTTTTTCTATCACGGATAGAAAGTTCAAGCGTCCAGCTTGCTGAACACTGAAGCTATGTGCTCTGATTCATTCAAAACCTAACGTGGCTTTACTTCGCCTTTCGTAAAAGCTGACATGTTAGGCAGATATTACCTATTACGCAGCCCATCATTATGCTGTAACTTTGCCAGCCACCTTGTTCTGCTGTTACCTAAGCTCAAGCCTGAACATAAGGCTTATATGTTCGCTTAGGCTTAGGAAAGGCCAGAACAGGATGGCCGCATGCTTGGCAGAATTGAACCTTCATTTCTGAAAAAAGGGGCCGCATAACTGACAAGATCTCTGAAGCTGCTGAAAAGTGTTTGCTGCATTTATCGTTCAAACATTCACATGACCTATCGCTGTATGCTAATGCAATGTTAGCTTATGCTTGTGTCAGCCAGAACGCTTATGAGAACAATTGCTTTCATCACGCCGCCTTAATGAAATGCAACTTTTTCTTGTGCCCCCACAGCTATCATATCAAAAAGCTGTCGAACACTCGAAATAGCTTTGAAGCTTAGTGCAGACGTTGTTCCATCTTCAAGTGTTGATTTTGGAAGCTACTGTTATCCAATTGGTAGTTGTCGACGCCATCTTGCTCATAGCTTGCCAGGTCAACCTTTTTCAATATGGGTAACAGCAGTGATCATTTTCTTTTAACGTGCACCAGTAAACTGTAAGTATTTATCCACGCACGTGACTACCATGAGTTCCCGAAACTCTGACAGACAGAGACATGACGTCATAAGTAGAACATTCCACAACAGCTTCATGCGACGGTTAAGGACATTGTGTTAGTTTATAGAATTACAGAGAGACTTCTTAGTTCAAGACTGTTGTTAACAATGCAGATAATGTTAGATAAAAAGCTGTAACAATTCCTCTCCACCTATGGAGGAGATACTGCGTAACTAGAAAATTATTTTTATAAATTGCCTTCGTGCTATGTGGCGCGCGCGTAAGGCTCATACCAAGCAGATGAGTTAGAGAGTTGAGGAGGTCCTACAGTGCTATTCTCATTGACATTCCGCTGTACCGTCTTTTTGTTTCGCTGATGACCAGACGAGGAAGCTTCGAAAGCTTTGAGTAAGTACAGATAAAGCCTTGAACACAACTTGTCTTTACGGTGTCATAAACTTTCATAGAGCGTAATATTTATTTAACGAATACTCATAGATATTTCTTTGTACATGATGCTCAAGTTCACATCAGTTCAAGAGCAGTTTACTGTATGGCCTTAATATTAATAATTTAATACTAACAAGTATTTCCAATATACTTTTGTAATTCAGCCGCCGATGACGGATGAAGGTGTAACACCTGAAATCTCTGGTTTCTATTAACATTCTAATGGGATCTTTGCCTTAAATAAATCTTACACTGCAGATAAAGCCTTTCATTCTTCAACAGGCCATCTCTGTAAGAAAGAAGGGAACACTGAAAGGCCATACAGTAATCTGTGCTCTTGAACTCATGTGAACCTGAGCATCATGTACAAAGAAATACCTTTGAGTATTCCTGTTTTAAAACACAGTAGAAAATGGTTTGTCATTGCTGGTTCATTCTGTTTTTCACTTTGAGTACACTGATCAGGCTTTGGATTAGGCTAAGGCATATTCTTGGGATTAAGGAATGAGTCTCAGCTTATCAGGGCAAACGATAACAGCGCGAACAAAACGAGTTGATAGCAGAGGCTTGGCGGAAACATAAGTGCAATGAAAGTGCATGAATTCAGTTTTGAGCGCATTAGCAGTATTTCACAGAGGCGCTTCTCGCTTTGAGGAAACAGCCGTAGCTTTCTTTGGTTTTAAAGACAGCTAATCCCTATAGCGCCAATATACAGTATAATCTTGATTATCCGAACTAACTGTTGCAGCGGATATGTTCAAATGATTGATAGTTTGTTTACTTATCTTACTGCATCAGGTTTCGACTATTTTAAGCTTTACCCGTTGCAAACTATTGAGATTTTACTTCTCAACCAATGGTGTAAATGACACAGCGAGGGCACGCAAAGCCAGGAACAGCTACGAAGAAGGAACCCAAAGGCAAACACCACGTAAACAGTACAGAGTAATCAGGTGTGCAGGTTCCAATGGAGTTTTCTTTGCTTCAACAAAAACAAGCTCATATATGCATCAGTTGATTTCCATTAGTCATTATGAGTACAATGAAAAGTACTTCACTCGGTTGTTTTGAAATAAATTCAATAATGCCTTCTTCATTCGGTATGTGGAATCCTCAACTTTCATAATAACATTCTAACCCTCTGTCAATGTCATCCTTGTTCAAACTAACGCATCTCAATGACCTAAAGATGGCCGTGTGCCAACTGCCGTGAAGACCGTTTTGCTGGTCGCATGCTAAATTATCTTATATTATTAGAGCAGCTTCCTCGTGGAGTGATATTTAGACTCCTAAAAATAACAGCAGGTCAAATATGACATATTAGAAAAAGAGAATAAGTTCATTCAGGAAGTGATGAGTTTACAACTTGAACATCATTGGTCAGTCATTCTGCTGATGCATTGTTCTCTCCTGGCTAAATTTGGCTAATCAAAGTTATACTGTATACTCTCTTTGGTACAGTAATAGGAAAGTGCGTTGAGTTGGGCTTATTGACATTGTGTGACTTCATTGACTATTCAATGAGCGGAAAATTTTCTGTGAACCATCAACGCTAAAGAGCAGACCTTGGGCCATTTTGTATTGCTCGTCGTCGGCTATACATTGATAATGAGCGTGCAGAGATGCACCACATAGAGCTGTACATTTGTGTATGAGCGACATTTGAGAGGCTTTGTAATGATAGTTGAACAGTTGGTTCGATCAAGCAGGCTGATACTACATAGGCGCTGGTTTAGTGCCTTATCGCTATGTCCCTCTTTAGTAGAAGTGATTCATGTTTCCTCTTAATTGAATATTCAATGGAGTTGGCGAATGTTAGTAACATTAAGTCCTATTTATTGCCGTTCAGTATCACTGCGTCATTGCCGGCAGACTGGTCAGTTTTGAATCAGATGCAGTATGTTCTTGTTTTCCAGCTTTGCTCACCCTCTTTATGGTTACGGTTCCCCTTTTCCGCACAACTATAGAAAGGAGTCGTCCAACAACTTTAGAGAACGCATGCAACTTTGTCAAGTCGTAAGCTGCATGTTCACTGCTCAAAATGTTTTCAAAGCAAGTTCAGCGCAATCATTAATTCTGGTAGGCCTCTTTTCTTGCAGCAGCGATTCTAAAGCAACGTTGGCGCCATGATGAGATTTTAGGAAGGAAGATAGGTCGTGTGTTAGGGGGGTATTCATCTGGACCACTAATTCTCAAGGAGCGTTGAAAGGCTGAGGGTTGAGCTGAATCATAGATATTTTAGCATGGGCAGCTCAGACCAAGAGCTCATTAGACCCTGAGATAAGTGGTACACATGGTTGAGTCAGCGCTTTGGGCCTTGTAGGACAACCGTTAGAACTCCCATGACCAAGGGGCGCTTGCGACATCTAGGGGGCGCTAGTGATGTCCAGGGAGCCGCTAGTACGAAAAACGTTGGGAAACCATGCTTTGGACAAAGGGTATGGTCTTCAGAAGGAATCTTGCTTAAGCTGAGGTAAGAGGGTGGCTGGGAAAGTCCTTCAGGGAATATATCCAGAACACAACGTGGGTGGGGAGCTGATGGAATCTGAGCAGGCGTTGGCAGGTAAAAGTTTAGGAAATTGTGCTAGGAAGGTCTGGCTTATAATTCTTCTGGTCTTTTTCGGTACCTGGATCGCTCATATCTTTTATGCGCAATGCGTTATGCTCATGTTGCCTTTCAAACCATTCTACAGTAAGTTCCACCCATTGATAACCATTATCCATGTGAAGAATATGCAACTTCTTTTAAATGCTGCGTCTTTTTTGTAACGTTTTCTTAATTTTGGTTCCCGTTGAGCCCGCGATTGACGTAGCAAGAAACGTGACGTGTTAAGGTCAAATAAAGTGCACATGTTGGCATATTGGAGTTAAAGCTACTTTCAGGATGTCCAGCGGAAAAAAGCTAATAACAATACCACTAGAAGGAGTAATTCCGCTTTTCTCTTGCGGAATCTGCAGCGGATATCTGATCGACGCTGTATCCTTGCTGACTTGCAGTGATTCCTGTAAGTATTATTTTTACAGATAACATTTGACTTACTCATGATGAACAGTAGCATGTGTGGTCACAAGGTATTTAAGCGTTTGAATGTTAGCCATTTCATAATGTAGGGATATGTATAGTATTAATATTAATCTAATAGGCCCATACTGGCCTCTTGGCGCCCACTAGCTGAAATACTATTATTTTGTAAATTTTGAAATGAAATTTAATTTCACCATTGTTCTATTCAAGTATACTAGGCCGCCGCATTATTACATATACATTAACTATACTGTATAATGTTTAGTTTGCCGCTCGTGCTTTTTGAAGTACATTAGAGACGAAGACAGTTGTCCTCTGTGCGGAACTTTCCTGAATATGAACAAACTGGAAACCTGCTTTAAGTACGTTTTCAAACTGTGATTGCTCATCTTGTTTTATTCTGTCCTACTGCCGCTTTCACAGTGAGTGACAGTTACAGTATATTACAGTTGTTGAGATTACTCTGCCCTGATCACAGCTCTCAGAATGTCATCTTTGGCAGATGACAGAGCTGCTCTATGTTACCAAGTAACCAATGTTCACTACTACAGTGCTACAGTACTTTGCAGTTTGTGGAATAGAGTGCAGATGTATACGCAGTCAAGTATCCACTGGAACATTTAATCTACTTGCAACAATGTCAACCTCTTCTGTGGTGAACAGTTGTGCAGCGGTTTCTTTGATTAGTTATTGTTTGCTTGAACATCTCTTCATCCAAATAATTTGCATTTGATGCTCAAGTTCACTTTTTGTAGCACCAATCCTTCATGCTTGCCTTTCAAAATTTCCTATATCATTCTTAGCACTGATACTTGAAAAGTGCTCCGTAGGAATGTTGTTGCCTTTTTGGCATTATGTTACAACTGTTTCAGTAAATATTATTAATAAATTGAAGCATATATGTGGAAGACTTCTTCAATCCTTCCTAAGTGAATGTTTCACTGTTTATAGTAGAAAATTAGTAGCTTTGCCGAAAATGGCACCCTGTCTTTATTTTGTGTAAGCCATTGCTATAAGAACAGCGGTGAATAGTTTTTATGTATACTGTATAGTTTTCTTGACTTCGTACTTTCAGAGACTTAAGAACTCAAAGCTGCCATTGCGGCTATGTGAGGTATTGTATTACCACAAGATAGTGTATGCTTCAGGTAGATGAAAACTACTTGACCAGCAGAGTATTTTGCAAAGTTTTCATTTTGTTGCGTTGTTCATATTAATGGAACTATACATCTATCATTTACGTGTATCTATTTTTCATTTCAGAAATGATGAGATGCTACAGTCTTTGATATACAAGCTTGTGCCCCGCTTGCTTGTGGGTGAGTTGCGCAACTGTCTATTTTTTACTTTTCATTTTCACATGTATATTTTGAATGTAGACGTTCTGAATTGACTGTTTCTCTTATCAACATGTTTTAACTCATCGGCTTCAGACAGTTGTACTGTAAGTTTCTAGTTGTCTTTGAGTTTTAAAATCTTATTGGTTGGCATGATTCCTATATCAGGTTCAGCTTATCTGCGTTTTGTCAGGCTAATATCTGCCCTGTGTTCAGTATTTCACTTTTCATGAAAGTGCGTGCATTTCTACTCAATCCAAACTAAGCACTTTTCTTTCACTGCTGCATTTTATACAAGAATACGTATCTTTTTGATTTCAGCTGAATTAAAGTCTCGTGAGGAGTTCTATGAGAAAGTGCGTGGGTTACCTCTTAACTTGAAGCCGAGCTTGCAATATCTTGTGGGTGATGAAATTGTGGATGAAGACATAGAGCTGTTACCATTGACGGACAAGCATTTTGGACTTTTCCCAAAGCTCTGTGCTCCAAATGATCCCATATCATTTGGTTTTGAATTTCCAATCCCGAAAGGATACTTCATAAATGGGTAAACATTGAGCATGCCCGCGTTAGCGAAACAATTGCTGAACTGGTTGTTTTAAACTGTTAGAGGCTGCATGAGAACACACGACGTCAGAGTGGAAACATTGTTAAGTGCATCTGATGAAAAGGTGTAAATGAAGATGAGTTCCCGCCGCAAGATGAGAACTGACATTTTGTAGATTAGCAGTACGGAATTTTATTTCACAGCTCCTGCAATGACGCGAATGAGCACTTTGAAGAAACTGTTGATGACAAAGTTCTCACTACATCCTCCAAGCGACGTATGTGCGAACATCTTACGCAATGTGATTTTCATTTCCGTTTTGCTGCTTACAGCTTGAAATTGTTTACGGTGGAGAAATTGTGCCCAGTGATTACTCACTGAGTGATGTAATTCAAATTTTCTTAGGAGGAGCGGTAAACAATGCAATGTCGTTGCCGTTCAGTTCTCATTCTTTCCTTTTCTGGTTTTTAGAAAAAGTATCTTCATTTTTATTTTCAAGCTGTCACCCCTCATTATGCGACCTTTACCATGGCAAAACTGAGTCCTGAAGTGAATACAGGTAAGAGGCGCTTCTGTGTCATTCTGCTTTAGTTTGTTATCGACATTGAATTGTTCATTCTGGTCATCTCACATGTTGTTTACTTTCGTTTCCTTTTTAGTTATAGTAATATGCTATGATGACTTCATATTCTTAGTTTGAAGTTGCTCTCTCTCTCTATAATGTATATATAGACATGAATGTATGTGTATATTATTTGTTTCAGCAGAAATTTGTGGAAGAGCACAGAAGAAGGCAGATGAAGACGTATCTCCCATGGTCTGAAGAAGCCTGCATATTACTCATCAGTTCATTAAATTCGCATAACTTGGACCTTTTTTTTATTGAATATTTAATTCTAATTTTTGTAACTGATTTTTAAGTACTTTTGATTAAATATACGTGCTCAAACCTTCCAGTCATTTTCTAGGCGCATCTTCCAGAGCTAATCGCATCCTGCCATCAGAACCAATTTACTGGCAATTAAAAAGGTAAAGAAAGGTAGAGAGCACCATATGCTGACAGTATAAATGGAAAAAAAATTTCTTAATTAAGAAAGTGTCTTCAAATCACCTATAAGCCACATTGAAATTAGTAGGAACGAAAAGATCACTACAGCAATTATAATTAGACGAATGCGTAAATGAAATAGAATGGTTAACAAAACCAAATAAAACAGTGAAAAAAGTTAGTGCTCTTTTGCTTTAGACGCCGGTTTAGTACTGTAGAAAGAAGTAAAATCAAGTTCCATTAGTCCAAGTAACCCATAACAGCCTAAACAGAAGTCGTTGCTGATTTTAGGTTTACGGTTAGGCCATATACGGTTGCTGGGACCAACCGGCTTTGAATGTAGTCTTAAGTTTCCAGCTTTCTGCGGTTGCTTGGTCTAACAGAACTTGATTTTAGTTCTAACTACAGTATTCTCAGGCTTCTAATGGAAAAGACGCAAAATTAGTAAAAGGAGGTTTAAAAACTACGACGCGCAGTAGCGGTAACAATGAGACCAAAACAAATTAAATAAAATAATAAAATAAAGATATAGCAGCGACAAAAGTGGAATAACGAAAATACAAAGAACAAAGTTAAGACATTGAGGGGAAATTAAACATAAATTGCAATGGAATAAATAAAATCAAGGTAAGGCGAAATTACACGACTTCTAGGTTGTTCTTCCTTCCGACGTCGTCCGCGTGCAGCCAGTCGCCGCTTGCATAATCATCATTTCCAAGAATGGGCCACGCGTTCAGGACTTCGAAGCGATGCTCCGTGTGCACATTTATTTTTTCATATTTTCCTCTTAGCCAATCGCGGTATCGTGTATTGATGTCATTAGCCGAAAACAATTGGTATAGTTGAGCAGTTCCTCGAGATTTCGCTCCGTAATGCTCTGAGCGTTGGGAACGTGAAATTTCGACTGCACAAATTGTTATTACTAACAATAATAATCGTTCGATAAAAGATACAGTACGCTAATGATTGTCATGTACGAAGCGTACGATTTTCTTTGTGATCCAGTTGAACTTTCGTTTGTTTTTCGCAGAGCTGAAATGTCAACAAAGGGATGTGCCACGCGCATGGAGATTGAGCGTTTGTTGTGCAAGAGATTTCGGCAGGTTGTTAAATTTTTCATACGTTCTTGTGTTTTCCATATTCGTTCGCTTGCATTATCCGTTGTTTTTAGCCAGACGCTTTCGCTTATCTGTTCCGCTGCACATCAGTCGACGATAGCAAACGCGAAGAGTCTATAGCGCGTATAATTATTGCGTTCTGACCTTTCTTGGAAGCTAATTTCCTATTGGAAACGGCGTCGTTGCCTGTTTTAGCCTGTGGACGATCGTATTTGAAAATAGTAGCTTTTCTAAGGCAACTTGATCGGTTAGAACGTAAAGCTGCACCGCTATCGTTTGCTTGCTTGTTTTCACTCGACTTCGTTTGAATTTCTTTCCGAGTTGGCCATCTCTGGCAAATCGCAAAGCACGTTCTACCGAATAAGTACATTCCGCCGTTTAGGCAACAGCTGTTTACTTTTTTCGTTTCCCGCCAAGAAGTTTGCTTCGAACGGGTGATCGGTTGGTTCCCAGTTGGCAGTTTGATTCTTTTGTGAGCTATCTCCTTCTAATGGGATTTCTTAGGAATTTTCCCGCGCTGCAGTTTTGAGCCAATGTGGATGTTTACGTTGCCATGCTTGAATATAGGAACCACGTTTTGAAATTGCGAAATGAATATAACGGAGCTTACGGATTACACTCGGTCTATCATTAACATATAACGATATTCGATAGCGTAGAAACTGTGCAGTGAGCTCAGGTTGCCCAATTATTATTATTGTTGTTATTTATGCAAGATGATATTAATGTTTTTTTGCTAGTTATGTTGGATCTTATGAGCTAATGCCGTTTTATGGTTTTAGGGTAAGCCGGAATATTTAGCAAAATGGAAAGGCCACTCGTGGAGGTGATTTTTCCAAGCAGCAATTGAATGAATTCCGTTTTTCTTTTTTATTATTAAGAAGTAGCATATGGCTTGCCGAAGAGGATTTGCACAGGACGCAGTTGATCAAGGAATTTGAAGAACGTGAGCGTATTATGCAAGAAGCCGTTGATTCAGAAAGTATTAGTGTGGGGTCAACGGGACAAGATTGTGGTGACGAAGACGTGTCATCTCAGTTTGATGAGAACTACGAAAATGGAAATTTGTCATCCCACGGCAACGATGGGGCGGATGAGAGTGCTTCGGAATACGAACGGTTGAATTCGTTCCATAATTACGCTCGCCCAGCTCCTGTTGATGCTGAGGGTACTACGCCATTATGGCTACCGTAAGTGCTACTTGCTTGTTTAAATTTAATTTATAGACGCGAAAATGGGAAATAAAATATCTTATTCAAAATTAGCATACAACACTGCATGATTTCCAACTGATCATTCCTTGAGTACCGAAGAATAGGAAGAAAGGCATAATCTTATTTGATGCGCAGGTTCAATGTTTTAAAAGTAAATAGAACAGACGACATTTGACTGCAATTGTTTTCTCCATGTTGACCGTATGAATGCATTACGTCCACTCGTATTGCAGTATAGACTTTCGTGGCGACGAAAAGTTTATAGCGTTTGAATTTTGCCTATTCTCTTTTCAGTATGTCAAGTGACTTGTGCACGGACGACGATCCAATATCCGTAGGCTTTGAATTCCCCGTTCCAAAGGGATACTTCAGTGATGAGTAAATTTTTGAACATTGCCTCTTTTACAATTAACGTTTCCTACTTTTCCGTTTTGCAGGGTGCAGGAAGCTTATGGATCTATGTCGGTGGATGTTGTTGCTAAAGAATTGAACATCCCGGTCGGCGTGATTCCCTCTTTCTTGAAACTTTCTCATGGGAATGTATTGTTTTCAGAATCCCAGTTTGTGCTATTTTACGTCGCACGCGAAGGCCAAACTGAGCTCCTTCAAAAAACTTATCCTCGTTAAATACAGTATCCCTTCGCCTTACGACGTACGTACTGGTTGGCAACAAGTGTGATCAGTGTTTGAATATTTTGTAGATCGAATTTGCCTACGGTTACCAACTGTTGCCTGAATATTTTTCCATAAAAGATGTTGTCAACTTGTTTTTGATGGGAAAGGTAAATAAAGAGGTGCCTCTTTGATAAATTTCACTTTTTCCTATTTTTAGAAAATGTATGTTCACTTTTATTTCCGAGTGCTCAAACGATCCGACGAAGAGGCCAAACGGTAGTCTCCATTGTCAGCTTTGCGTTATTTGCGTGAGCATTGTGTCCTTCGTTGCCCCGTCGACCACAGAAGTTGGAGTCGTTTTTTCTTCTTTTTAACTTTGTCTAATTCGCACATTCACTTTTTAACTGTTGTCCTTAGGTGAATATTTGTACACTTAAGGATGATGTTCACCTCTTTGTTACTATGTTCTGGTTTTCATTTGAGCAATGACTTTTGTTCAAAGCTGACGCAATGCTAACTTTCTTTGGCTAAACTTTTTCCATAGCAGCGTAATATAGTGGTGAAGACGGATAATGACAGAAGAAAAAGGAAATTGAGAAAGAGAAAGAAGAAAGAGACAAGAAGTAGTAAACAAGAAATGGGTGAACTTTTTCAGAGACTAAGAAAAAGAGAGAGAGAGAGACAAAAGCAAATAAATAAACAACTTTTTCCAGAAGAAAGACAAGAAGAGAGAGAGAGTGAGAAAAAAGAAATAAGTACATGAAAATAAGAGAACTGTGTTACAGTATCTGCTCTACTTGGTTGTCCTTAAATGCTTCGTAAGTACCGTATATATCCTTTTCGTAAAATTCACACTTCCTAACGGTGGGTGTGCATTCGCTTTTAAGAAATATGTGGGCAGCACTTTTTCGCAAAGCAACAAACGCTATCCGAGTGCCGCCGCCTGTCTCCGCTGTGCTTAAAATAATAACAATAATCATGTTTGAAGATACAGTAATACTCTGAAGATTTGTGCGTCTGACTCTGGGGCTTCATGAAATCACGTATTTTTCCCTTGGAACATAACACTTGAGATTGCTTGGTCCAGCAGACTTAATCCGTAAACTGAATATGCCATTTTCAGCGTTCATTCGTTAGGAGTAATAATCAGAGATGATTTTATAAAAATGATGCACTATGCTTACTGTATCCCCACCTACAGTGCATTTGTTATTATTATTATTATCATACTTCCAATTCCAATACAGGACACAAACATGTACTCATGTAGGCCTTCGTTAGTTGTCTGTCCAAAATTCGGGGAATCCAGTGACGTAACCTCTGTGCATTTCAGGGTATTACTGTAGTATGTTTGTAACTGGCATAGGTTTTTATGAATGATGTTATATTGCCTGTTAATTGAGGAGAAAGTTAGCGCCCTCTAGATGTCGTCACATCCAGCCTACGTCTGTCTCTTGCTGATGAGATGAGACGAGCTCTCCCTCTGCATGGTCCTTTGTCCAGAGGAATGTTGCAGCACCCATTGAGAATAACTGGACTATCAGAAATGTTTTGATTCTGACCTGTCTTCTTTACGTTTTGTGAGTAGCTCAAGAATTTACGTTTCATACGTTTACTATTTTTCGTTCACAACGTATGTGCTCTGTAATAATCTGAATTGAAGAAAATTGTTTCTTCAGCCTTTATGGTGTTTTTCAAGCAGACATTTTGAAACCTTCGTAGCGTATTTAATTGGACCAATCACATTGGCAGGAACCGCAGCACCGTCTACCGCATTATGAGAGTTCACCATGTAACGGGTACAACTGGGTTAATTCAGCGAATAAACTGAATGAATACTGATTCGCAGCGAAGTATTTTTGCTTAGAGACGAGTCAAAACAAGGCGGTACTTTTGAAAGAAGCTAACAATGAAATTGCAAGCGTTGCACTATCAAGCCAAACTGCAGTGCCATGAATGACTGCACCCTGATGGTAACGCACTTTCACCGACTTTGCTTTGAGTCGTCCATTTTGGGAACTTTTGCTGCAATAATAAAAACATTTCAAAACGGGTGTGCGAAATATGAAATGGCTAATTAGTTAGATGGACCATCCATCCGCAAACGTTCAAAAGCCTTACTTGGAATCGTTTCAGGAATCAGTTGAGGCATCATAGACGCCGGATCAGCCGGTTTGACTGCTTGAAAATAAAAGTGAAGGTATTTTTTCTTAAAATTTAAAAAAATGTAATTAAAATAAAACAGCGACGTTGCTTACCACTCCTCCCAGGAAAATTTGAACTATGTCGCCCAACGAGTAATCGTCGCGCAAAATTTCACCACCGTACACAATTTCAATCTACAAATAATAACAAAAGCTGAAATAACAAAGCAAGTTGCGCAATTTCTACGCGTACGTCACTCGGAGGGGATAGTGAGTACTTTATCATCAACAGCTTCTTGAAAGTGGATATTGTTGCCTTTGCAAACGTTGTGAAAAAGCACTGGGTAGAAGGAACCTACAAATCATCATTTCTTGATCATACGGTAAATGTGCGCTTTTCGTTTATACCATTCCTTCAGGGGTTCTTAGCATTGTTTCAACAACGACGTCATGCGCTTTCATACCACCACTAACAATCAGAAACAACATTTCAACAATGTGTTCGCAAGGAGGCAATGGTCAACGCGTTTACCCGTTTTTGAAGTATCCTTCGGGAATTGGAAATTCAAATCCAAGTGATATTGGCTCATTTGGAGTGCACACTTGAAGAGAAAGCCCAAACCTTTTATCCGTCAATGGTAGCAGCTCGGTTTGGTTGTCTAAGCGCCCTGCGGCCACCAGTCTTTGTATAAGCACTTGCAAGTTAGTTGACGACGCGCGCAATTTCTCGTACACTGTTTTTCGATCCCTTTCTTCAGCTTAAACCAAAAAAGGAAAGATTTTTTTAAAAATGCGCCATTTTAATAACTGAACATAAATGAGCACGCTTGCATGAAAAATCAAACTTAATTATGCAAAGTTGAAAGTGCCAACTCTTCTAACGAGTACCAATTCCATCCGTTATGCAAAGGAAAGAAAAAATCTTTTTATATTAACGGAAATTTCAGAACGAATCACGAATCTAGTTTTAACGGCTACGCGCGTAAAGAATAGAACAATAAAATAATCAGAGAGACAAAAAATGCCTATTTTAAAAAGGTAGTTGTGAAAATTAACATGAATGATTTTCAGGTACATTACTTACCCATCTGCAAAGCGGGAATAATTTTGTACACCATCGATTGCAACAGCCAGTCATTTCTGAAGCGAAGAATAAATTAGTGCAACCAATAATCGCACGGTGGCATTTCTAATTCAGCTTGGGCAAGGCTACAACATGAATACTTTGCATACTGTAAATAACTCGCTGACTGAATAACTTTCATCTGAGAGAAGTATACATTGCTTTCTGGTAATGACAGTTGACTATAAGCTCAGGTGAAGAAGAAAGAACCTAAAGGAACTGGAAAATCTAAACTAGCAACTATTAATCAGAGAAATATTAGAACAACCTTACAAGTTGGTCAAACAATGCATATTCAAGGAAGTTCGTCTGACATAGCCGCAATGGTAGCTCTGAGCTTACGGTCAGTATCTTAAGTCGATGAAAGTACTAAGTTAACAAAATCATACAGTATGCATAAAAGGGGTCTCTTCCTCTATTTGCCCGCAAATAATACCGTAGTCTGGTAATTATCAGGTTTGCTCTACTCGTGAACATACAGTAGGATAAACAACATCGATTATGCGGTTATGCGTCCTCCCGTTATACTGTGACTTCGTCGGCCATCCTGTTCTGCCCTTACCTGAGCCTAAACATAAACATAAGGTTTATATTTTGGCTTAGGCTTAGGCCAGGGCAGAACAGGATAGCCGGCATGCTCGCCAGTAAAGGCAGAGCAGGACAGCCACACGCTTAACATAAAGGAACCGTGAATTTCAAATACATTACGCGCGAAAAATCAAAAATCGATGTTGTTTATCCTACTGTATGTTTACGGGTAGAGCAAACCTGATTGTTGTCAGGATTACTGTATTGTTTGCGGGCACGTAGAGGAAGATACCCCTAACTTACTACTATAAACAGTGAAACATTCACTTAGGAAGCATTGAAGAAGTTTTCCGTATATATGCTTAAATTTATTAATAATATTTACTGAAACAGTTGTAGCCTAATGCCAGAAAGGCATCAGCATTCCTACGGAGCACTTTTCAAGTATCGGTGCTAAGAATCATATAGGAAATTTTGAAAGGCAAGC
>KN538375.1:579548-613536 GCA_000797535.1 Trichuris suis | reverse complement strand
CACTGCGAAAGCGGCAGTAGGATAGAATAAAACAAGATGAACAGTCATAGCTGGAAAACATACTTAAAGCAGGTTTCCAATTTGTTCTTATTCAGGAAGTTTCCGCAGACTGGACAGTTGCATTTCTTCTTTATGTACTCCAAAAAGCACGAGCGGCAAACTAAACAATATGCGTAATTATATGCAACATCCTAAAATGGTCATGTAAGTAATAATGAGACAGCTCGGGATGCCTGAACAAAAATACAGATGAAATTAAACGCAACTATCAAATAAGAGACTTTGTTCGATCGCGCAGGCTTGCAGTTCACTAAGAACGGGCGGGGCGCGTGTTCTCTATAGAAACTTACAGGAATGATTGCAATCCAGCAATGATATAGCGTCGACCAGATATCCATTGCAAATTCGGCAAAGAAGATGCGGAATGATTTGCCGTAGAGGTAAAGTAATTCTTCCTTCCTGGCTACGCTTGCTGAAAGCAAATACAATTTCAACAAGTGCAACGCCGCATGTTCTTTAATTCATGTTTTTTCCTGTGTTCGCGCTTTTTGCAAATTAAATTTCAACAGCGACGCTACCTGGAAGTACTATCAATGTTTACGAATGGGAATTGTCGCGTTGGGGTCAGGCTGATCGACTGATTAAGAGAGGATGTGTTCAATTCACCCCAAAATGAAAATTAAGTTCAGCCTAGCGCGCTAACCATAAACAGGCGATCCGCGTATCTGCTATCAGCGCATTTGCTCAACTACGCAGCACTTTATGATATTCAGTCCAAATACATGCACCGTATGCATTTGTCATTGGAAAAGGAACTATTATTATGCATCCTTTAAAAGGAAGGAACAGCTTTTCGGGGGCGGACTTTTGCGTAGAATCTCTAGCTGATGCATTGCTTGGAAGTTCCATCGCCGTTTTGCTTTGAATTCTTAAAGTTGAACTTTTTGAAATAACTTCTCCAGCATTGTTTTGACGGAGAGTTTCGTAAGTTAAAAGCTATCCGTATTACGCAAGAGGGAAGAAAAAATATTGCGCGCGGCTATAGCTTTGCCGCGGGACAAGGAAGCAAGCCAAAGAAGGGTAGTTGAATTTGTGCGCCAGCGCGGACCAATTTGCAGCAATACAATGTCCGGAAAGCGTCGGGTGGGCCGTAGCAACAAATAGTGCAACGTGCATTTGGCAACAGCCTGCCAGCGGACTGCATTTCTACTATGAATATCTTAAAGTACGAATATAAACGTGGGAAATCCATTGTAGTCGCCAAGTACTTAATTATCCAATTAACCTACGGAAGGAGAAAAAGCGCGCTGCCATTTTCGGCCGCTAAGCTTTTCAGTCGGGTAAAGGTAAGGGAATGTTTCAAAAGTGAGTTTAAGATTAGCACGTGACTCAGCATCGATAAACGCTTAGCGTCCAGACGGTCTGTAACGTTTGTGGACAACGTTTGATACCTGCTACCTGCTGAGACGTAGAAAAAAGCTGCATGTCATTAAGGCGGCGCGACGCGACGGCAGTTGTTGGAAAAATTGACGTTATCATCATCAGACGGTCGTCACTTGGCCAAATGGTTCGAACTGGAACGCTTCTGCTGCTGCTGACCGGTCACATTACAATATCACTTTCCCGGTGAATGGCAAACTTTTACTGACGAGTTGCGTACATGCGCAAATGGTATGACGATGGCCAACGGGTTTTTGCCGCTTGCTTCGACAGCTGCAATGCTTTCCAACAATTTGTATGCTTTTAACATTCTGCTCGTCGTCATCGGAAGGAGAGACAGGGAGAGTGAAGTCAAACAACTTACCAACGAAATGACCTGGCCGCCGGCTCGCTGTTGAGAAGAGGCGTTCGCTAACCAGTTTGTCGTCGTTAAGGTTTAAAAAAGGTCGCAAGGTAACAATTTGCCTTCATTGACAAAATTGGGTGACAAAGGTGTCAACTAGTCTACTTGAGGAGGAGGAGGAGGAGGAGGAGAAGGGCGAGCAGTGAATGGCGGTGGCGGCGGTAGCGGCCAGCGAGCGCATCGCGACGCCGGTTAGCCGTGGAAAGTCGGAAAGCGCCGATCGCGCCGCCGCGCTTTCACCACCTGCTTGCCGCCGAGATTGTATGAATCGATAAAAAGACCTATCGATCCATGCACGTCATCAATGCCTGCAGACGAAAGCATACGTCACTGCATTTTGCTAAAAGTTGATTGGTCAGTTTTGACACCAGCACATTTGAACTAGAAAACCGGCGAAATATATGTGCTATTGACATTTGTTTACCGGAGGTGTCAATACGTTCGGCGCGCTGACTTGGCTGAGAATTAACAAAGAGGCTGCTTCGGGGGCATACTGTCACCGTATAGTGTTCGTAGTACGTTTTTATCGATTTAACTTAGACCAACCGAATTTGGTTGACATACGTAACGTTACGGACAAGTAGTAGCTCTATTTTTATCAGCATAAAGAAGCGAATAGCACGAATAGACTTAAAATATAAGAATAAGTTGAATTGTTCATAATTACCCGAAATGATGATCTTCTTGTGACATTGTTGCTTCGGCACAATGTATGGACGAATATTAAGAAGGAGGCTTTTGAAGGGAGAAAAAAATTTCTTGTCGTTCTCACTTGGTAAGCAGCAAGACAAGAAGCAGCAGTGGCGGCAGCTGCAGCAGCAGCAGCAGCAGCCGAGCAGCAAAGCGAGAGTGGGGTAGTGGTGGTGGTAGTGATGATGATGATGATGATAGCAGTAGAGCAAATCAACTGCCGCTGTGGACAGCCACAGCACGGCGCGATTCAGAACAAGGCCGAATCGATTCGTTTCCGATGCAGTCTGTCTGCGTTAGTTGATTCGTCCGCCTTTAGAAAATGGGAGTACGCCATTGGCTGATCATTGTAGCAGTTCAGAATGCAAACAAAAGGCTTTGCTGAATTAGCCGTCGACATGCCGGTTTGTAGGGCAATAGTACCGGCTGCCGTCGTTGCCGTATGGTCGCGCAACTATTGACGATGAGCTCACGTGTCACCTCCACCTGGGCATTTATTAGTCAAGAAATTTTGCTGCACACTTTGTCCGTTAAGATGTCCCCACAAAAGGGCGCTCAAGTCAACCTGACAGCATTTCAGGTTATCGATTGAATTGGAGGCATCTACGATCAAGAAAGGAGTAGACCGCATTGCTCTTTGCTGACATGCTTACTTGAAACATTCTACAAACGTCACAATGAATAGAATACTGAGCGTTTGCGACAATGCGGCTTGGCATCTCTCTAAGCGTACTGAACTAGTGGCAATGTTGTACATGTCAGTTAACGCAGCTGTTCTGAAGGAGTGAAGAACGTAACTATGCGTCTACTTTTTATGTAGACGTATACTCACGCTCACTCTTCTTTGTATAAGGATCGATCCTAGTGACACTTATGAAAAGAGATGACTAGAAATTACAGTATCATCATATTTCAAAATATTTAGACTCCAACTGAGCTGCGTATCTTTCAGGATTTTAATTTTTTGAGTCACTTATACATTTTTGACCTTTAGCCAATAGGTGTGAAGTTTAGGAGTATCTATTTAGCTTTAACTAATAATCTATTATGTACGATGGTTATGTAAGAAAATGTTTTTCTTTAGCTCAACATGTTCTCATTCGAGCAAGGAGAGGAAGCTTAGACAATTAGAGCAGCCGCAAAGATAACCGCTATGTCATTTTAAAGGAAGTTCTTTTCTATTGACAAGAAAGTACAGGACGACGCTTAGATAAGGCAAAAAATTTACATAACAAAATGACGCTTAGATAAGGCAAGATGACGCTTAGATAAGGCAAAAAATTTACATAAACAATTGTTCACGATGGTCTTGGCAAGTTTGTCAGATTTTATGCAAATTTGAACATTGTGATTGTTCAAGCCAACTCACAAGCACGCAAGGTGTGATAGGAGAAGAATATTCTGACAGCTCTGTTACGGGTGCATCTTCCAATAAGCAGTACGATTTCATTTCTGTGTTAACTTGCAACTGCGTCACGTTGCACATATATAAGAAATTGCTTAACTTGCGTACTGCTGAAGAAAAAGAGAGCGTGTATGAGAAAGCTGTGACATGGACTTGTCTATTCCATGTGAATTTACAAGCTTTTGTATATTTTCAAGAATGTTTTCTATTTTCTAAGAATTACGATAGGAAAGCTTTCATATGGTTTTCATTTTGCCGCCAGTTCAAATAGATGAAAAGAATTTATCCCTTATCATTATTTTCCTTTCTTAGGCAACACCGCTCAGTCATAGCGAAAGTATGACGTTCCTATTTATGCAACCAGTGTAGCTGTTAGAGCATGGCTAAGAAAAGGTGGTAATAATGCTGCTTCACGCATATTGTATGGTAGGAAAAGAATAGATTCTGATTATTTTTGTAAGATTCTGTTAAGAATAACAAAGCAACTTAGAGTTTCCATTTTTGGTTATATTTCTTTCAGAAGATCAAAGGTAGCATTTGTGGCTTCATGGTGGAGACGGAGGGGCAGTGAGAACGCTCAGGATGGAACAATTGCTTGAAGAAAAATGATGACAGAAAGAGAAGGTGATAGCGAAGAATTATGGGAGCAGATGACACTACAAAGCGACTGAAACCTTATTTACAGAGCTTCTTATGTTCACACAATGTACGCATCATGTACATCAGAACCATGAATGCTTCACTGCCAAAATGGGAAGTCAGGAGCGAAGGACGTGAAAAGAGAAGCTTGACCGAGGAAAATGACCAAGAGAGAAGAAAGGAGCGCTGTTACTCTGCCAGGGAAAGATCAGCTCAGGTGGGCGTCAGCAGAGCTAATGCATTGAAGCTTTGCTTCTTCACTTCATAGGTTTTCTACCATTACTGTTGTTTTTACTATTAACGTCAAACTACTATAATTACTGTCACTAATTTGCCATTTGTTTAATTAATTAATCTATGAGTAAAAAAATTTCTTTCAGCTGAATACGCGACGTCGGAACAAACATATCCACCCTAAAAGGGAAAAAATCAAGAGAATGCCAAACCTACATGTTACTAGTGGCGTTTAGGCTTTCTGGCAATGATTTGTCACCTTCTAAGGAATCTGTAAATCTTTTATGCTAAAGTGATCCGTAAGCGCTCGCGTATTAATTATTTCAATGCAAAAATGCTGACCCATAAAGTACAATGTTACGACGTGCTGTATATGCAATTACTTGTCGCAATGAGCCTTTTACCTCTCCTATTGTATATTTTTTTAAATTCATTACTCACATATGTCATTGTATTGGGCAGTGGACAGTGGGACAAGAAGATATTGACGACGGGAGGCAAAGGATCCTGAAAGCTCTGTCTTTTAATGTCATTTTAACATCAGTGGGGTTCGCTAAAACAATACATACCTTTTATGGAAGAAAAAAGAAAATTTGCATTTTCTAGCATAGTGGCATAGGCTGATCTCAGCATTCAGCTATTCAGTGGCTCAAAATGCCTTTTTACTTTTCTGCTAATTCATTGAACATATGACACCTTATTTGACAAAGTGATTTTGCGTTATTTCTGCTGCTTAATGGGTAATAAAATAAAATAATTATGAAAATGCATTAATCACCATTGGTCTTAGATGATAGTAGTATCATCTTGTATTCATCTGATGGTGCTAAAGACGCGTACCTCACAAAGCGGGAAGAAGAACAGAATCTAAATTTTATTGGCTAAATGAATTCATACGAAGAAGACGTTAGATACAATGACAGCTAATCTGTCATAGTGACGTAAATGAATTTTACGTCATTTCTACGTCACATTATTCCGTTGTGTTTTATTAGAATGAGAGTTGATTGAAGATAATGCAACGTTGCAATCAGACGTCGCAATTAGTGTGATAGCTGCGCAATTTTGCATAAAACACAGTGCTTCTTCTGTCGTCAGACAATTGCTGACGGCTTAGCTGATTGATGAGAAGATATAAAAAAACTGGTTCACCTCAGAAATGGATTCCAGTTTGGACGTCATCTGAGGCCGTGTCTGGCTGCCAATCGACAAAAGACCAGAAATGCCATTAATGCCATAAACGGGGCGACGACCTATTAAGTAAACTGGCATTTTCACATTGTACCTTCATACCAGGTCACAATCACGCTAACGCTGACATCAATGCATGCAAGGCTGTCTGTCATTCAGTCATGCTTAAAGCTGCATTGAAAAAGTACTGCACAGTCGATGGGTTAAAATAAGGCAAAAAGTTAACTGACTTATGGTATTTATGACGTCATGCAAATGCAGCTGATTCGTTGATTGACAGTGGATAAACTGGCATGTTCGTGCATTTACGTAATACAGAGTTTTCCTCACTGAATGAAGACAATGCAGATAGCATTAGTATTTATAATTATGTAATCATAATGTATTTTAAATATTAATACAATACATACGAAATGAAAATTGAGGAGTTGCCCAGATGTCACAGAATATATTTCATGCATACATTAAAACATAACCATAATATTATGATGAGTAACGTAGACAACTCCGCTCATTCATAGTGGGTCAGTCTAACAATGTTACATACCATTAAGCTATTGCATGCATACCTGAAAGCTTCAATATAATTTTGTATTGCTTCTTGAACGGGTCAGTTACGTCATTCTCACACATTTTTTTGTGCTATGCAAATTTGCATAAATAGTTTAAGGAAGTAGAAACGGTAACTTAGCTAGTTGACTTTAAACAAAGTATTACGTTATTGCCACGCTGAGCATTCATAACGCCCCTTCTGACAATGAAAGTGTGAAATATATATATATATATATTCAAAATTATTAATACTGTTTATCAGCTCTATTGTTATGTTTATCAGACAAGAAGCAAAAGCGTTTGCAGCATTGCGTAGGATGCCTAATAAACAAGAAATGCCCATATATGGTAGCAAATGAAAAAGCTTTAATGTTTCTGTGATTTATACTATGCGTGTGCATTGTGACCATCGTCTTCGTCCAAAGTCAGCTTCATTCTCGAACCGGTTTAAGTTGCTGAAAAGAGAATCGAATGTACATCTCTGAACATCTCTCTTTAGCAAATAAAGTTATCATGCAATGCATTATTTCAATAACTGAACGATTCCTCAGAAGGAAAAGCTTTTTCACTACTCAGATAGATTAAAAATGACACCACCCCTTCATAATGTTGCTTTCTGCCATAGTCAATCCCATATGGAGATATTTAATGACTTATGCAAATTAACTGCTCAAACTTCAAATCAAACGATGCATATAGCTTAGGAGATGCGTATGGAGTAAAAACTTTTCCTACTGTATTCATTTTCAATGCTTTACTAGAGTACTTTTGAATTTATTGAGCAAAGGAATTAGTTGCTGACAGGAAGCAGCTATTCTCAAAATGTTTTTACTGTAAAGGTTCACATAGCAGCTCCTATTACTTGTATCTGCCTATCCAGCCGCTATTCAACTATTTGAACTGTAATAAGAACCTGCTTACTATTAATGATTGGATAAACTTAAATAAAAGGCAGAAATAACTTTGTTAGCTTAAAATGAAATCAAAATCGGTCATGCAAATATATGCTAACCGCATAAATGAAAGAGCAGATTATTTTAAAGCCTGGAAGAATGTTAGCAAAAGTTAGACTTCTCAGCTAAAGAGGAGACGGTTGAGATAGTTCAACGGCTTTGGGAGAGTATTTTAAAGTTATAAATGGGCGAAAGTCTGTTAAAGAAAAGAAAAATAGATTTTTGAAAATCATATGACTAAAGTACCGATATTTTGCATCGTAAGTTTTCGTCAACGGACATGGCGCCCGCGATGTTTCCAAAATCGCCGCCGTAGTTTGGAGCGCTGAACAACGTCACAAGATGACGCTTTGCAAAAAATTCATATCCCTCCTGAACAACCTGCAAACAGGACAAAGCTTACTGTTGCACAACTTTTTTCTGACAGCATCGACCTGGTGAGCTCGAGCCACCAAATCAATGTCCATTCTTTGACAGAACTCTAATACAGCGTCTTCACCGAATAACCAGCTTACTCCTCTGGGATTCATTTCCCACCCTTGAAAAACAATAGTTTGCAACTCTCTCCATCTATGCACAAGCTGCATAATGATCATTTTACCTAAGCCGTCATGATTCGGATCAGCCCATAACAAATCACACATTATCCCACTTTCCGGGACGTCCGATGGGCGTTTCATACGGCGGATTTGATCCCAGTGGAGCAATTCCTGCGGTAAACCACCATGCATGCAGAATATACGTCCAGCTACGAGCCCGCAAAGCGGAAGGCAATTGAACGCATTCTAAGCGAATGTGATCAACAACTATTTTCCGCTGGATTAGCTCAATTACTTGAAAATGCCTCCAAAGGGATATGTCGTAGCGATTTCTGCATTCCTCGTAAAAGCCATAGACTCGGTTGATTTTGTAACTTTCGTGATTTCCGCGAAGTATGTAAAAGTCGTAAGGATATCTCAATTTCAAAAGAAACTGCAGTAAAATGACCTCAACGCTTCTTTTTCCTCGATCAACGTAGTCGCCTAAGAAGAGAGGGATCAGGAATTTCACTTTTAACATTTATGCGCTTCAAGTTAACCGCATACAGTAGAGAGAGGCATACAAGTCTTATTTGTGCGCATGGAAGTAACCCATTTTATAATTACGCAATTGTAATGGGCGAAGCTTTCAGGACGCACCCCGCTTTAGTGTCTGTGTTGATTTTATTCAGGTTGCCCCTCCTTATAGGGCGGTAACCAATAGTATTAGTACGCTCACACCACTGTTCGACATAAAAGGAAACAAACGGCGGTTTAATCGTTGCAGCAAAAGCTCAACTTAATTTTAGTACTATTACTGCTGAAATAGATGCTTGCATTTAGGCGCATCGTTTGTTTTTGGTTACTGCAAAAGTCAGCTTTATTTTTCTTTCCACTGTCAGCGAAAGTGCTATCAAAGTAAATGCGACGAAAGATGGAGCGTCTTGTTGCAATGACGACTCATTTTTTCTGTTCCACGTTGAAAAATACCTACTGTTATTAAATAAATATTCAAATATTTAAAATACGGTACTTAAAGGAAAGTAGGTTCGATGGGTGAACGGAAAGACGCTGAGTTGGCCAAGGGAAGTTTTGAAGCAAGTTTTCAGATTGAAGGGATATGAAATGGGCACTAAGCTCACTTCTGCGTTCCGTGCTTTTCAATTGGACATAGTCATGCAGCGCGTAAAATTTAAAAATAGTTACTTATCTTACAAAAAATTCTGCGCGGATACCATCTCATTGAATTTTTAAAATTTAGCAACTACGTTCAGTGCTTTAGAAGCGGAAAAGACCCATAGTATGCACTACTTGCCTAAGAACAGATAGCGAACGTTAGGTGGCCATCCTACGTAATCGTACAAGCGAAGCAAATCCTCAAGCTGACCATGAACGTCGCCACATATTGTCACGGGAGTTTCCATTTCGATCAGTATTGGCTGAGTTAACAGAACTGGTATGATTGCATCAATTATTTCGTCTGCCTCATTCATTTCCAAAGATTGGCTTTCATTGCGAAGCTGCAGCAACTTATCCTGATAAGAAGCCCACTTGGCCTCTTCAGCTGGTTTTGGCTTGAGAGGAGTCGCATTGGTTGACATAACTTCAGTTCCAACGGGAACCGCAGAGTCATTTCAATGCAACCCAATAGTGCGTCACCATTCGCCGGCTCAGCTTTCCGGCTTTAAACTCATAGTTGCACTCGGCAGGCAAGAAAACCATTTTGGAAGGTTTAAACTTCACGCTTTAAACTTCTGAACGCTGTTAGGGAAATTGGATCTTTTCTCGTAGCCGCCCCACCGGCATACTGTAAGTTTGCAGGCCATCCTGTTCTGCCCTTACCTAAGCCTGAACATAAGGCATATATTTTGGCTTAGGGCTAAGTAAGAGCAGAACAAAATGGCAGGCATGCTCGCTGAGAAGAGCAGAACGGCGTGGCCGCATGTTTGGCAGGAAGGAACCTGCATTTCTCAGACGGTAGGGCGGCTAAGTGACAAGATCCGGGAAGTTTTCAGAACAATCTATCTTTAGCATTCAGAATTGACATTGGCGTTGCACTATTAATGTTTGTACTCTATTGATGCTTTAAGCAACGAGCATAAGGCTTTAGAGCAAGTGGAATAGCTTTCTAAGGGGTCAGTACTCTACTGCGCAATTGAGCTGCCATATGCTGCAGACATAAGCACGCCAGACAATTTATTGTCAGAATAACCATTGTGAATATCAGTAACGGATGTCTGTTTCATATGGGATAACTCTGTGCTGCCCTTGGGATAATTGGATCCTTTGTAAAAAGCTTGCTTAACTTTCTGCCTCGTTCACACAGAAGGAAAAAATTTAAATCGCAGTAATGATGGGCGCAACGATATGAATCACTTCATGCTGTGCGCAGTTTGTTCTCCTTTTGGGCAGGCTGCTTGCTCGCTATTTCAAGAGACACGCCTGACTCCTCAGCCAAATACTCTTGGATGGCTTCATGGTATGCTTCTATCGAATTCTTTGAAGCTCCATTGGATAACGATAGCTCTTGGCAAACTCTGCATTCAGCCTCAACGCCTGTATCTCCCTTGCGGAACGTACTAAACCATAACTGAACCGTTGACTCCGTAACGATGTCTTCACCCCAAAATTCAGTAACATCGCGGTACGCCTCAGCTGCATTAATGCCCCGTCTGTATCTGTCAAGCAAAAGCAGCCTAAGACAACAAACTTTCATGTTTCTTCAAAACGTGCGCAAAAGGACGACTGCCGACGTTAGAACAAAGCAACTTGACAAATGTAACAACGAATACGCGCCTTTCAAGAAAACACTGGTAAACAAGAACAACTGCCCGCAGGATAGATTTGTTTTACTGTACAGCGTTCACTCTAAGAACCTGACGAACGCAGAAAGCAACAATAGCGGAAATTTAAAAAACAAAAATAAACATCTTGCCTCTCGTAACGTATTTGTAAAAAAGAACGCCAGGATCTTGCTCCCACATCTTACTGTAGTTTCGACGACTCGACTACGGGAATCTACTCTTTGGTTAAAGCTCTAGCAGCTTACGTAAGCTCGTGGACGTAAAAATACCTTTTGCGGCCAAGATCGGGATCATGGTTGGGTCGGAAAATTGAGAAACCGTCGAACGAACCTGCGTACGCGGCGTCAAGTTGGCGAAGCTACAGAAGGATGCAGGCGGAAAAGTGAAAAGACATGGCTTTTGTTTCCGCAGCTTTCGGGGGATATACGCGCATACGTCGTCAATGAAACAAGCGACTTAGGTTAAGAAAGACTGACGGAGGCTTTTGGATCGTGCCCATTCCTTTATTAGCGTATATACGCTGGTAGCCGTGCAGGCACGATCCCATAGCTTTGAAATTTCCTAAATAGGATTCGTCTGCGTGGTGGGCACGCGGCCGTGTTGCACGATGAAATAGTGTGAACCCCCTTCCCAGCCTAGGGGCTTACAATAGCATGAAACCTTTCTATCATTTATAATCTACAGTAAGAAATTTTGTTCAGTTTAATTAGTGCTTGGGCAGCAGTTTAATCGACTGTTGCATCCAGCCACTTTTCTGGCTGACGTATGTTCAAGGTAAATTCATAATCTACGCGCTAAATATTGCTCTTTTTGTTTTTCTTGTTGCTTTCTGACTTGCGAACTTGTAGACCGCTAGATATTATGGATACGGAGTTGGTGGAAGCAAAGTCCGAGTCCGACGACGCTTCTAAGAATCTAATAACTACTAAGGGAGAGCTTCTAAAGCTTCACTACGACTGGAAACCGATGTATTTCCCGTTTCGGAAGTACCTTCTTTGGGGCTCGGAACCAATGGCTTCTCAAACTAAGGTTTTCTACTCTGACGATCAACGGTTATCCAGTGTGACGTAGTCGCTGCTTACGCTTAATTGATGATTCTTAGGTATGCTTTACGTCTTCAATTGGATTGGGTCTCCAAACGATTCCAGCTTGTTGTATTGCAAGAGCCGTCTCCGTCGCTTTACAAGCTTAAAGTTCGCTTCGATTGTAAGGAAGGTGTATGGGTAGAAAAAACTAACTTTCTGACAGCTTCGGAGGCCTCGTTCCCTTGGTTACCCGACGAGGCCGGTAAGTTGGTCGATAAGGTTTCGTTCCTTCTTCTATTGTGTTTGCAGTTTTTGTTAATACAGTTGCTTGCATGCGTAAACTTTTCAACAATAGGCTAAGTGTTCTTTTTTGCAATTTATCAGCAGCAAAACGCTCTTAGGTCCATTTATAGCGATAGAGTGTTTGTACCGCTTATTTCTATTGAAGTTGTTTGCGCGACCCAAAGAGCGAAGCGTATCATTCGTGCAGCAACAAAGCAATTCATTTGCAAGCGGAATTTTTTGTTATTGTTGCGTTGCTGTTTTAGTTGACGCTTCGTACCTGAACATCTCGTCTTACGTTACAGTCTTATGCGGCGTTACGAAACCAGGCAGCGTTGACTCCGTAGTCTCAGGTATGTTCGCAACTGTAAGAGAAAATGTGAATCAAAACTCTGTACTTGAGAGATTCGTCTCTTTATTCGCTGGTTATCACGTATCGCCTTTAGAGCATGTAAAAATGATGATTACCGGTACGAAGCGTTTGTTTGACTTAAGTTCAAGCAACGCTTTCGCGGCATGCTGCGATTTCACTTTCAAAGTGGAAGACAAGTTGTTAATGGTGCACAAAGCAATTATGGGTGTCATGAGCCCAAAACTATCGCAGATTATGTTCGAAAAAAATACTCAGCAAATAGATGGCGTTAGTTTCGAAGGTTTGAATGCATTTGTGCAGTGCATTTACACTGGCCAATACGAAGTGCGTCGGTAAGCACGTTTTTCGATCTGATGATATTGCTATAATGAATGTGACGAATCTTATTTTGTCGCTGAGAGTTATTTGGCATTTTTGTTTTTTTTAGCTGCTTAATTCCCGATGTTATGGTTTTGTCGCGAAGATACGAGTTGAATTGGATCGCTGTTCATTTCCGTGATGTGTTGCTGAAGGAGTGTTTGCGTATGTGCGTCAAGTTGGGTTACAGATCGAATAGTCTTCTCCATACTTTTCGCAAATTTGTTCATGACATACTGCGGTCGCAGCATTGGAAAGACCTTAGCAACAAGCATCCAGAATGTGCGGCGTACATTTTGCAAGATGCTTTCTTAGTCGACTCAAATGTTTTTTGGTGCGACCGATGATCCGTGTGAACTTATTTGCCTCAGGTCAATTTCAAGGCGCTCGACTCTTTCAGTATGCAACACAGTATTCAAAGTGTACACCATGTGCTACCGTATCCCGTTGGTTTCTTCATGTTGGATGCTCAAGAGCAGTCTACTTACAGTACCGTTAAGTTGAGTTGTTATACTTCTTTTGGCAGTTCTTCAAATCCTGCGTACGACTGCCCCCATTAGCAGTCGCCTTTCCTGTTGTTCATCCTTTACTTACTTTCTTATTGAAGTTAACATTTTATTAATACTGCGCAGCCCACTTGCGTATGTGCCTGAATAGATGAAAAGTTGTTTCCCCATATTTCCAAGCATTACTTCGCTAATTGAGGTTTCTGTTTCGGTTAGACCTTATGTAATAAAATAACTTATTTACGATTAGAGGCGTATTTCAAATGTTCTTAGGTTTTTATCTGTTCCTTTGCGCTTTGGAGTAGCTTCCAATATCTCTCTTTCATCTTTGAAACGCAATAATAGTGGCAGACGAAATGGAGTGGAAGAACGTCATTGATTCTCACGCATCCGTAATATCTGTCACTTTAAAGCTTTTTCGAAGAACACAGAGCATGCGACACACTTCGGGAGATGTAAGTATGAATTCACGATATTATATATTCATTGAAATTTAAATAAATTTGTAGCGCATCAGCAGCAGTTTTATGTTTTTTACTTATTATTCTCTCCTGTTGGCAAAAGAACCGTAAATCATCAATAAGTTGCGCATTTTGAATAATGGAAGGACTTCTACAAGTGACAAATTAAGTTTATTATCGTTTGCAGTGACCATTCTTTTAAATAGAATCGCGTATACGGTCCATGAAACTTCGAGTGAATGCAAAAAATACCGCTGTTGACTTCAATTCCTGACGGTTCAATAATTTTAACCCTTTAACGGACGAATCCAAATTAATCAGGTAGCGCTTTAACCTACCTATCCTTGAAGGTATACTGTAATCTTGTTAAATTTATTTTTGGTTTTATTAGTAAAATATGGGAGCCGTTTACGCTCGATCGACTTGACGCCCGTTAACTGGCGCGCTAATTGGGTCGCATAGTGGCTCGTGTTTAACTCCTGTTAGCCAAGCTATTCATTAAAGCATCGGAATGGTGGTAGTTAATTCCTTGCTTTGGGAAGAGCACAACGTACAGCTACTTGCAAGTCAAAACGTGCTTTAGTAGTAGAAACTAATACAAGTTTTAGTAAAGTCTCATTTGATGATGACTTGTCCTGGCTAAGTATATTATCTGAGCATTTGAACCTGAATCTCATTTTCCGTGTAGTACTGTAAGTATACGTCAGACCAGACGCTTAGGAGCCCACAATTCGTAGATTTTAACACAGGTCATCGGCTGGATAAACTAGCTTTCCCAAAAAAATGCTTTAACGGGAACCTGTTAGCTTGACGACGAAGCACTGACTCAAAAATAGCCACAGGATGCGCTGGGTAAATCAGTATATCGTTTAGCTTATCATGGGAAACGCTAACACGTTTTCGACGCGCCTAAATCAAGCAACGGTCGTATTCTTGAAAGCTTACAAAGTGAAATAAACAAGAGCTATAAAAAATTAAAATTGAATATAAGATGTTATTTTAAAGTTAGCTTACTAGTATTTCATGATCAAACGATAAAAGATGCAATATACAGGGCTTTCTTAAGTTTGGGTTACGCAACAGAAAGATATGATCACAGTACAGTACCCGCTTCTAACTTGTGTTTCAAGTAACGGTCTGCGGTAAATTCTAATAGCCCCAAACGCGATGTAAAGGTTTATTTTCCGTTTTCGTACGTTGACTGTTTTCCAGAACCTTTTATTTAGGCGCAAGTTGGGCTTTTCTTAATTTTAAATCGCGTTGCGTTTTGCAGCGTTCGCGCTATGCTCAAAAATGTCCAGCAGGGAGTCCGATGATCTCATCGAGAAAGCAAAGTCCATTGCCGCTGAAAATGCAGTGGTGCAAAGTAAGAATTATATTCTCCGTATTAACTATATTGCCTTTGCCGACAAGTTGGAAGTGCCGTTTCGAACATTTGTTTTGCAATGCGCGCTTGTCAATAGGGAAAGCCTTAATTTGGTCACTAACATTTACAGCCTATTATTGTGCTTTATACGGTCTCGAATCACGTGTATTAATCGTTTAGATAATTAATTATGGCGTTGGGAATGGAGCGAATTGGTAAAGGATTTCTTTTCAGACCTTCTCAGGCGTTATTACAGCATGGAATCCAAACTGTCCCGTTTGCACTTTCTGATGAAACAGAATAAAGCTGAGTTGCGGAAAATGTTGAGAAACGTGGAAGCGGAAGGCGCAGTTTCCAGAAAGAAGAAGAAAGGTATGGAATCTTACTTTTTTCATTTCGTTAGCTTTCGTCTTGCTTAACTGGTTTGTATCAATATCAAAACCATTGAACCGAGCTGTCCATTGCATATTTAAAGTTAGATCTTGCTTCTCTCTTTGCATTCCATGCTGTATATTCAACATGTTGTTTTTTTGCGTTCCGTTAGATTGATAACATGCTTATACAATGGCGGATATTTTCAGACGATAAAAGACTGTCGCGTACGGACACCGCCAAAGTAAAGGATATACGCATGGCCGATAGAGGTCGTATGGATTCCGCTTCAGTGGAAATCCATCCCAGCGTTTCAAGGCTGTACGTTTGTTTAAAAGCAAATTAAAATTTGGTCATCCCATCTAGCCGAGACGGAACTGACTTTTAGTCTTAGCTTTACAGTACCTCTTTAGTATAAGTAGGGAGTTTGAGCATTTTCTTTTGAATAAGCTTTAAGTATGCATAATAGTGTCGTTTGGTTGCGGCTAATCTTACGTTTACTTTCATTGAAGGGAAAATGTCAATTCGCAACCAAATTTGGAAAGCTTTGATGATCAGGTAAGTGCTTAGCTTTTTTTACTATACTAACTTTATACTTTCCACTTGGCCATGCAAACTTTTTGTTTTGTTAGCCCCTATTCCCTCAGATGAAGCATCTTGAAGAAATTTTGTTTCTATTTCTGCTTAGCGCTCGCAGGCTTTAAATTTCAAATGACTGTGTTCTCTTTTGTTCGGTAATTCATTTGTATTGATTGCTTTTACATGTAACGTAGCCGAATAAGGTTGACGATGTCGTGTTGGGCGTCAATCGCGTAATTGCGTAGTTCTTTCTTAGGATGCAAACAATCAAAGCGATTCGGTCATTGCAAAACTTCGCGCCGAGGTTGGTAGTACTGTATTCGGCTAATGGTAAGCTAATGTATGTTCAGGTTACACGATTGACCAGGGAAAACTTTCGTTTGAATTCCGCGCTCTCCGATTCCGACCGACGAAGCCCAACTTTCGCACCAGCTTCTGCAGCTGTGAAATAGCCATAATGCCGATCTGCTTGCTCGTATTATCTTTATTCTTTCAGGAGGGTGGTTCGTATTTGTGCAATAATTGCGAGAAGTTAAAAGAGCAGCTGGAATCCAAAGAAACAAACTTGCTGCGCTCCGAAAACCACATACAGCAGTTGAGAAAAACTATTGCAAAACTGGAAGAGCAGCTTAGCCTTATGCGCAAAAATGGTGATGTACGAATAAAGCTATTTGGCATAGTTTAAAAGTTGTCCTTCCTATTAAGGCAAAGCGGAAGAAAGTCAAGAATCAATAGACGCCTTTGTTACTGCGTCGACTCCTCACTCGTTGGAAGGGATTTCCCAAAATGAAAAAGAGGACAAGCCGTCTCCATTCCTAACGCGCAAGCATCGCCAGAAAGGTTTGTGGAATTGAACCTTTTATGCAAATTTTCAAGTACGTTTGAAATTGCAGCATTTCATCACCCGCCCAGGCAGCATCGGATCAATCGATATTGTTTGGCTTGCCATCGAATGAAAAGGAATCATCCCAATAGGACACCCAAACGACGACACCCAGTGAAACCACTTTACAGTATGGTGAGATGAATAGCTAATGGATTTTTGTTCATAGGCATTTTGCGTTCTTCCTTTCAGCCAACTGTACGTCCCAACGACGCGCGTAATGATGTTCTGCTTTCAAACTATCTCTCGGACGAATACGATAGGTTAACTGCGGAAAATGCAAAGTTGATTGAAAAATGTTCCATGGTACGCGTTCCGTTGCCATTGTGGGCGCTCTCTAACTGCGCCTATAATATAGTTGGAGAAGCGAAATGAAACTTTGGAGGATTTGGTGCGCGATGGAAATTTGACGGAAGCAACTCGCCTTGAATGCTCAAACTGCGGAGAGTGGAAAAGAAAGCACGACAATCTTTTCCGTAGTCATCGAGTTGCGTACGTACTTTTTAAAAATGTTTTCTCATTCATACCTTCGTTAGGCGTTGATCGATCGATTCGAGGCGGAGAAGTCCCGTCACGAAGCGAATTACACCTTGCTGGATGGGCAGAAGCTGAAGGTAAAAATTCCAAGATGAACAGACAAGCTTACGCGTAGCGTCTTAGTGCCATCTACTTTTCCCTAAATGGTCCCTGTACGCGTTATGCAAATTTCGCTCCAGAATGCTGCAGTAGGCTCAGAAAGTTTGCTTTTTAAAAACATCTATCATTATACATATTCTTGTTTACAAAAATTTCCATATCGTTAAATTTTCAAACTTTTAAAATATCCCCTAATCTCGTTTGAGATAAAAGTGGGTTAGTTCATTTATTACCATCCCAACATTCCTTCGCTTAGAATCCTTTGCTCGCAGGCAAAGTTGAGATTTCAAATGGCATTGTTTTATGCGCGGTGTAAAATTTTTAAAAAAATGTTGAAATCTTAAAATGGCACTTTCAGCTTGAAAAGGATGTGGAAAAATTAAAAGAGAACAGCAGCGTGTTGCAACGAATGAACAAAACTCTAAGAAGCGACTTATTGGTTGCCGAACGGTGCGCCTTGGAGCTGCAAAGACTTATGGCCGAAAACGGAGCGAAGAAAAGGTAACGTACACACAGAAGTCCATCATGTCTATTTTATTCTGCAAATATCCTTATTTGTCATTTGCATACAAAATTTTTTAGCGTCTTGGCCGACCTGAAAAAAGACATGGCTGACAAAGCGACCGACGTGCCGGAGTGGGTATCTCTCCGTAAAGGTACCACCTTACGTATAACGTTCAGTTTTGAAAGTATTGTTCATTAGAACCTGAATATCCCGCTGGCAGTAGCGCCCAACCGGCAGCCACTATCAACGCAAAAGGAAGAGTATGCCAAACTATTAATATTTTGCTTTTTCTTACTGCACCAACTTATCAAATTGTTTACTGTAATTCCTTATCACGTGACGTATGGTTGTATTGATTTTTCAAGGATCAAGAAACGGCAGAATTAAAAAAAATGACCGCCCAGTTGGAAGCCGAATACAGGTAAAGTCATTAGCGTAGTTCAAGATGCGGAAATTGTATTTTCCCTCCAAGCAAATTCCAATCGAAACTTGCTGATCAAGAAGCCAGCTTATACCGTATGACGAAAGCGTTGGAATCCGCTACGGACGCAAGAAAGAGTGCCGAGTACAGTCGCAACGCAATGGAAGCTGAGCTGTTGCGACAAAGAGAGGAGCACGGTCAGCTTTCTCAGACAGTGAAGGTAAGATGGTTTTTTAAAATGTTCATACTGTCAGAGTGGGAATGGAGTTGCGTATTTTTAGAATTTGGAAAACGACCTAAGGCAGGCACTGATCGACAAGGAGTATTGGCAGTCCGCGTTGCGTAGCAGCATTGACCAGTTGCACAACTTCGAATCGCTTATGCACGACAGGGTTTGCCTTTCGTGGGCGTTTTAACAGCTTGTTAAATTCCTTTTTAGGAAGAGGAATATCAGCGCATGCTCAAGGAAGCAAAATCTCCTTTGAATGCTAGCGGCAACGCCAACAGTGAAATACAGCTGTTAAATGTGGAGAAGCAGAATGTTAGTTGTATTCTTTGCCCGTTGTTTTCTAATAGACCTTATATGCGCTTCTTTCCAAATTGGGAAGTTGTATGCGAGTGATTTTAGCTTTTGAAAGAAGTTGAAATATACCGTGAACAATTTTCAAAAACGAGAGCTATGCTTAAAGAATTGGAGGCCGATCGGGACGCTATGCTGAAGCAGAACGAGTCGTTTCAGCGAGATGTCGCCGACTTAAGGCAGTCCGTACTCAACCTCGAATCGGACAATCTGTCCTTGCTACAAAGGCTCACTTTGAAAGAGACGGAAAGCTCCGAGGTAAGCTTCACGCGCTTTTGGTTCATTGAGAAGTGATGAGACTTTCTCAAACGTAATTTCAAACTTGATCTTAGTCATCTCTGATCAATGAGCTTTCCTTATACAACCTTTTCTATAAGGTTTCATTGTTTTTCCAAGATGGCCCCACACGGGTTGCTATTAATGCTTTTCATGCTTAACTACAACAGCTGCTACTCGTGTTTGAAAGTTTTCTCTTCATTAGTAAGGTGAAGTGAGGAAATCAGCTCCAAACAAAACCAACAAAATAAGAATATTAGACGTATGGTGGCAGTGATTCATTACTGCTTATCAGTTAGTGACTCCAACTGTTTAAATGGTTAATCTTATCAATTTGCGTTTCAGCATTTAATGTGGAAGAAGATTTGAATCTTTTTAGCCATTTATCCACTCACGCTACCGTCTACCTTTCGTGATGCTCATGTTCATTGAGCTCTCGGCGCGTGGTCCGCCAATTATCGACTCGCTAGGACTTGCGTACCTAACATTTATGTTTTGGCTTAGGCTTAGGTAACGCAGAACAGGATTGCTAAGGGAAAAGCTGCGCGCGCTGAGTCATAATCGAACATGAGCATCACGAAAAGTCAACGGTAGAATGGGGACTAAAGACTCACTTTCAATTTGTTGACAACGATGCAGTTATGCTTTTGAATTTGAGGCCGATTCAAACTATAATTCAATGGCGGAAGCGCGAAAGTTTCACTTTCAGCGAGTAGTTGTTGTTCTTTTCCTTTTTGCTTCCGCAGAGGTAAACACTTCGGCCGCCCGTTACCATTAAATGATAAGTAGGTTCTTTAGTTCAAAATTCTTTCACTTACAATTTTTGCTGACTTCTTGGCGTTTAGTTTTTATTTTTTGTAATGGGCTTTTTACAATTTGTTTTCATCAAATAAGCGCGGTTTCCTTTCTTATCTCTTTTATTAGGCCGACCTTTCAAGGCAAATCGCGTCGCCTCATCGCCCAGTGAAAAGGCCAAAATTGGTAATATGCAGGGTGAGCAGTCAGTCCAAAGATGGGATGCGCTTTTGCAAACAGAAAATGGGCGACGATTACCAATTTTGACCTTTTGAGTATCGCTGGTGACGAGGCGCGATTTGGCGTGAAAGCTCGCCCTGATAACGGATAAATCATTATATCCGTATATTTGATGGAAACAAAATTTTTTTAAAATTCTCATTTCAAGCGCAACGGGACAAACATTGATCTGTTTCTACTTTACGCAAATGAATCCGAAATAAGAAGAAGTGTAACAATATTGGTTTGTTCAAAATTGCGCAACGTTGTTCTCGAAGGATAAGTGAGCTCCATTTGTTTGTTGCCTTTTAGCGTAAGCGTCAATTGGAAAATTTGAATTTGGAATTGAAATTGCTGCGCTGTCAACCGGAACTGTCCGACATCAGACGCAGTCAGTTGGAATTGGAGGTTCGCGAACTGAAATCCGAATGTGCCAAGCTTCGTTGCAAGTTGACCGATTGCGAACGTAAACTGTACGTTACGTAACAGTTTGTTTTTGTACTTCAAAAAAGTGGTCCGATTGTTCTTTTAGAAAGGGCGGCAAAGATGAAGCGGAAACGGTGCAGAAGAAAACGGATAAGCAATCCAGCACGCCGGTCAATGCCGAGCAAACTTGACCAAACTAAAGCAGTTGTTATATCTGTTTCATTTCTAACTGTTGAAGTTTCCTTGTTGATTTAAGTAATTCTGACGTGCGCAATGCCTTTGCAACATACCGTTCTTTAATTTACGTTTTATTTATGGACTCACCAGTTTATATGCAAATGAGCAGTAGGTTTGAATGGACTGTGCAAAGAAGTCACTAAGTGTACAGAAAGGTAATTAACTTTCCCGTTGATTCGTTTTATCGTCTTGTGCTTAAAATCGACCCTATGCAAATTTTTTGGCTGCGTTGCGGCGACTAATTTGAAAGCAGAATTGATCACTATGCTCATTTTGTAAGTGCCGAAGTGCAGCCTATTGTTAATGCAATAGTGAAAGTAGCGACTTTTCATTTTCAAAGAGTTCAACTCCACTACGCAACAGCCATTCCGACAACAGACTTTGTGTTTGCGGCTATAATAATTATTTTTTGCTCAACGGCTGCTTCAACGCTGAAGCATGAATTTATTTATTTTAAAGGCTTTCTGAAATTTCTCTTAGTACTTTGCTGGTGCAAGAAAAGTAAGTCGTTGTCATACGATTCACTGTTGCAAACCGTTAATGCATATATAGATTCTTTTAGAAGCTTTGTTCCATCGCAGCGAGCGAACTCTATTTGCATATTCAACTTTCCTCAGCGGAGAGTGGAGAAAGAGCAACGAAAGCGTTTTTGTAAGTTTCTCAAAAAGTGTAGTCGCACGTATTCTTTTACCTGTAAGCTTTTAGAACCTTTTCCTTGTATTGATTTTTCATAGCAATGCTAAGCGCTAAAAAGGCTTTAATTAGGAAGAACTTTTAAAGTGGTAAAAGATTTTTCAAATAGCATCTTTTGTGCGAATTCAGACTGCTGCAGCTGTCTTCAACGGTATTATTTCGCGATTATCGAAAGTGTCAGCCTTACGTGCTCACGTAAATTCACATTGCAATGTTGGTACGAAAGCATTGAACTGTAATATTCTCTATTGCATTTGCAATTTACGGCTGCGCCTAAGTCGGCAAGACAAATGAAGGATCCGTACAGAAATGTGAGGATAAGTTACGCGGGATGTATTTTCATAAATCCATTATCTAAACAGTTTTTATTGATCCGATGACTTTTATTATTCGACGGTATTTGCTAAGTGTAGCCTCAGCATGAATGTACAAAATCAATTGTATGCAAATGTAAAGAAAAATTCCATTTCTACTTTTTTCTCTGCAGCTTTCGAGTAATGGACAGTTTGAGCGGTCCTTTGAGAACATATAGGACCGAACTTACTATAAAAATGCTTACTGTGTTTAATAGTTTTATTTGCAGTTAAATTTCAAGCGCAACATATTACCTAAAAAATAAAACATCATGTAAAGTTTTATTACGGTGAGAGAATGCAGCATCCGGAGCTTTCAGGTCTAAGCTCAACGAGTCATCAGTAGAAGTCTTAGACGTGTTGAGCTTAGACCCGAAAGCTCCGGACGCTGCATTCCCTCACATTTAACGGGCCTTACTGTAATAAAACTCCACATGATCAAAAGTTACTACCAACCCGTTACAAAGAATTATGTATTCAAAAATAAAACATAAGCATTAGCTTAGAGGGAACGTTATTATGAGACGGAGGGCTGAGAATGGTATTCCAATAAAGAAGACTGAGCTTATTGTGACAACGTTTTAATCAGTGCATTAGTAGAACAAAACAATCCGCAGCTAATTCGTTGCTGTAAGAGTCGTTGGGTTATTCAGACTACCGTATTACGTCACAGCTGCTCTGAGTATTATCTTTCACTTTCTCTCGATGAACTTCTGATTGGCGGTTCTCGTTTCCGAAAGTAGACGCATATTGTTTCAGCTTTTGTTGGCAACGTGAGCCAAGAAGACTTAACGGTAAGAATTTTTTAAAAACGATGTTCGCAAGTGACTTCCATTGTTTCTCCTATAATCATTCTTCCGTGGCCGTTCGCCTGAAAGTTATTTATACAAATCTCCTTAGCGACATCCGAGCGAGCGAGTAAATTGAAAATTCCGTTTTAAATTAGGGCAAGTTCAGCTTGAGAGATCTCAAACTGTGATCAGCCGGCTGCTCACACGTTGTTGAGTTAGGTGCTGCGACATGTCGTCCGTAGCCGTCTGCTTTGGCAAGTTACGGAGCGAACACGCAATAAATACTGAGTAAGCTTTTTGCACTTAAAGCTTGAGTATATTTTATGCTAATTTTAATGCTCTTAAGCCCATTCAATCTTTTTTATGAATGTAATCCCATTCCGTATTCACTATTTTCCAGGGAAGGCTTTATTAACAAAAAGTGCCGTATCCTTTGCAAATGAGCAATAAAAAAAAGACCAACGTTTTTTAATAAACTCCTTTTATGGTTGATTATCGATGAGTTAAGCGCCGGCTGCTAAAAGACAGTTTCCCGCGCGACTGATCACCCTTTGTTTGTTGCTCTTGCCAGTGAAAAGGTACAAAAAATGTTATTTGATGCTTTATAATGAAATATGAAGAAATATCTATTGCTCATTTGCTCCTCACTTCAGCGACTAACACTGAGAAGAAAAAGGTAAGTCTTCGCATGATTGTTTTTTCCATCGGAATCGATCGCTGTAGGATGTACACTGACACATAGGTAGGATCACTTCATCTTTTGTTAACACCTTAGTCGCTCCGACGGCGTTAGCTCATGCACGAAATGCATTAGAAGTATGCCGTGGTCGCACTTTGTCTGACTTGAGCATTTCGAAAGTGCTTACAAAGGATTCGCTCCTTTATTAACAGTACGACAGCGAGGAGAAGCTCGTATTCTCATCGTCAGTATCTTCCTTCAGAATTAATCCCTCCCTTACGCATCCAATTTGCATAATTAAAGGTAAAAGGCGGATTGAACGACGCGCGGAATTATTTATAATTAGTTGGCGTCAATCGCATTTTTCCATTTTGATTATTGATTACATATTATTTAATTTAGTCAGATAGCTGCTGATTAAGGTGGGGAAAAGTGGTAAAACGGGAAGATTCACTTTTTGGGTAACGCTCTGAGCTGCTGCATCCCTCTATGCTGGCGTGTATCAAATTTGCTATGCATTACTCTCGTTGTGCTGATTATGCACGTCTGGTAACGTGGCTGATATTACTTCGCAGATAATTACCTATGATGTATGGAGAACTAAGCTCTTACATTAACAGCGGCGAGGTTGGATGCCATCCTTACCCGACAGCGTCAGGTTGATTATTTTCTTATTGAACCCTGTTCGTATGTATTTTCCATTGATGCTTCGTGGAAGTAGGTCATCGCAGAGGGTTTATCTTTGCACGAATGCTTTCAAAAAAATAAGGTTCACTTATTGATGACATTGTTTTTAATTAAGCAACCCAATTAAGCTTGCCTTATTTTAACTGCTAATTATTCCGCGGCTGTAATTTTTGTAATGTACAACACGTTAAGGAAGACTTTGAAACTGCCATAGCGGAGCATGAATAAATGATATGCGTTACGAGTGCGTCATGTATGCGGCTGCCTTGTTGCAACCTTTTGACATATGGTCGCGCTTTGCTGCCTATGGCTAAATTCGGTCGATTGGGATTTCCTTGTTCAAACTATTATCTCCAAGTCAACAATTAATCAGTGCCTACGAAACGTCTGCTTTAATTATACTTACCTTTATTAATTCGTTATATAACTAGGGCAGCTTTTGCCCTTATAAAGAAAAGTTTATTTATTAATATATAGTTACTGAGACTTCCGCTTCCGACTTGATCAGTCATTAGCTGCTGCAACAAAGGCCATACGAGCACCTGTCAGCAAATCTGAAACGCAACTTATCAACAGGAATTACTAAGCTACTTGACGAAAACAGATGTTGCTACTTTTCGTACTTTATTGCGCAAAGTGGAGCTTTCACTACAAAGCAAAGTCTTTGTTGAACTTATCTCCTTTATCAACGTTATTCATTATTTAATTTTCTTACCGAAAGCGGAAATTACCCAATAAATTACAACGATTTATGTACCCGCAAAGCGTCCCCAATATTATTGCTATCGATAGTTGTGTAAAACGCGTCGCTGACATCTTTTCCGCATTTGAAGCTTTGGGCCGCATTAGCGAACGCGTCATGAGAAGAATACAAATCTACGCAGACGCAAGATGGATTTACATGCATATGCAAATTTTTGCCAACTCTGTTTCACGAATGGGGTATTGTCATAGATTTTTAAGCTTAAGGAGTCATTTCTCGCTACAATGCAAGCTATAGCATGCAATAACGTATGCTGCTTTCAGTTCTTGACGCATGCAAGAAGTGCCGTTCATCGAAACGAATACTTCACTAAATATTACCTATGACGATCTTTGCTCCGAAGTTGAGCTGCTCACAAGCACTTGGATAGCGTTGGCCGTTTTGAGCATAGTGGCCGTATGTGTCAACTTATTCCTGCTATTTGTCATGATGAAATATCGTTTATGGAGATCGCAATTCTTCGTTGCAGGTAATGCATTTTTTCTACCGTAATTCAGAATCGCCTTGAGATTACACGGTTGCCCTTAAAAGGAAACGAATTTGTCCCTTGTTGTTTAGCTTCAAAAATGACAAGTAGTCACTGAACAACAAAAGAGGGCGGCAAACATTTGCTTACAAAGTCAGCGACAATGCTTAAGAACGCGTAGCGTGGAACCTAATGCATTTTTTCAAGCTGTATTTGTAGCTGCTCTTCCCGGCGGTTTTGCGGTGGAATGACTACTGCCTCCTAAAGCGAACCGACAGTTTCCATTTGAAAGTGCTTTATTACTTCATTTTGTTTGTTCGCAAACGGAAAAGCCGTCCTTTATTAAACTTTGTTAAGACGTAGCTTTCGGGACCAGCAGGACTCGTCTGAAGTGGTTATGGAATATAAATAATATTCGAGTACCTGCGCATATTTCTTCGCGGAGAAGGTTACTGTATATTTGTAGCGAAGAATAATTTAATAATGTCCAATCAAGAGTTGCAGAGGATTTGCGATTCTCCAACTCGCCTCGTTTTATTTGCAGTTATGCATGGCGTGATTTAGTAAGTAGGACGTAATTCGTTTAGCTGAAAATATCACACCAATTGTTTAAAAGCCTTTTATGAATTAGCCATGCGTACGGCTGTCTAGTTCGATAATTACTTGTCCATTCGTTAGTAAGGCATTCATACTTACTTGCAAGCTTGTCTGTTCGCAACGTAATGCAGCCATTCTTGACTAAAAGTAAGGGCTGACAAATTTTGCGTAAAAGAAATTCCCACCCACTGTACGCAACAACAAACGCATCATCGTGAAATTTAGTTTCTCTGCCTTCTTTGTTGACGACTATGTATGATCAGAACGCCACCTTTTCTAAAAAGTGGATACCAGTTTTATTATTGATTTTCAAGCTCAATGAAAGCTATACGATTCCTTCCAACTAAACTTGCACTGCTAGTAATTTACATGCGGACAGAAAAAGCCAATTGGTGCGTGTTCATTGAAGTACTGAACAAAAATTAAGACGAGTTGTACACTTAATGAAATTATTGTACATGTGCTACAAGGCATATTCTGATAAAATGACAGCAATAATAGGAACTATGTCAGCGCAGCAAGGCGATAGGTGTCGCTCAGCATACACAGCGCTGTTATGTTAAATTCTAAGCGTAAACATCCATTGGCATGACTGCGTATATGAGTATGTATTAACAAGAAACGAAGTGTACGTTACATCGTAAAAGCTTTCCGAGTTTCTTCGTATGTTAAGCCAAACTTTTTAATGTTGTAAGTTTGCAGCAAAATTCGTTTTATCTGCGAGTTCGCCGTTCTTCAACTATTTCTGACTTTTAGTTTACTCGGTTGGAACAGTTGTGAGCGGTATTGCTTTCTCGATGGGTTACATCCGAAGGATAGCGGACGAAGATTTAGTCTGCCAACAAATGCGAGCGATGGATTGTATGTTTTTGCCCCATGTTTCCTTTTATGTCGTTGGTGACACGTTGATGTCAACAAGTTTGTTCGGCTTGGCAGTTGAACGATTCTTCACGGTGCAAGCAGCTATCAACCGCAGCAAACCGCGTCGGTCTGTTCGTGCGTACTTACTTTTTAGCATCTTCTTGTTGACGCAGGGGGACATCATGGTTGCATGGATAGCGGTTCTAATGCCCAATTTCAGAGAGAGGAAGACGACCGCTTTATGCTTCCTGAAAACTACCGTTCCACATATTGTCTTCACAATCCACTATTCATTTAATTGCCTACTGAGCACTATTTCAGTTGCGCTAATGTTCTTTGCAATGTTGCTAATAAGGCGATGCAAAGCAAGCGACAATGCCATTCGAAACCTTCAAGTCAAACGGGAAGCAAAAGTATTACGATCAACCATGGTGATCGTAATGGTGACATTTTTCATGATTACACTGCCCACTATTATGCAGCTGGCTTGGGCTTTCATGCCTGTTGGCAGTATTTATCCAGAAATCGAATGGTTACTTTACGTGACGAGCCTGTCCATTTATGCCCTGATTAACTTGACTATGAACCACTCTATTCGTAGAGCCACTAAGACATTATGCAATCGCCTTTGCTGCGTCACTGATGTTGTTCCATCCGTCGCAGCTTCCATGGTAGTGCCTACAACTTACTAGACCGCTTTTATCGCTAACTGCGCTAACCTGTTGCTCCATGATTACTGCAAGTTGCTATTTTGTTTTTGTTAGACAACATTTCCATGCACTTTATGGTGAATAAAAAGGTTTGCCTAAAATTGGCCGCGTCCGTTTAAACTTTCCGGGTCTCTTCCTCTATGTGCCCGCAAACAATACAGTAAACCTGACAGTAATCAAGTTTGCTCTACTCGTAAACATACAGTAGGATAAACAACGTCGATTTTCGATTTTTCGCGCGGAATGTCTGAGAAGTTCACGGTTCCTTTCTGTTAAGCGTATGGCCTTCCCGTTCTTCCCTTACTGGCGAGCGTGCCGGCTATCCTGTTCTGCCATGGCCTAAGCCTAAGCCAAAATATAAGCCTTATGTTTAGGTTTAGGCAAGGGCAGGACAGGATGACCGGCGAAGTCACAGCATAGCGGGAGGACGCGTAACTGCAAAATCGTGTTATTTATCCTACTGTATGTTTACGAGCAGAGAAAACCTGATTATTGCCAGATTACTGTATTATTCGCGGGCAGATAGAGGAAGAGACCCAACTTTCCTACTGTAAATTTCAAAAAACGTTACCTGCGTTTCATTCTGTAGGCGTAACGGTTGCAACTTACCAAATTAGACGACTAGATACAATTAAGCTAGCGGGCGTTTGCACTTTACTCTGCACTAAGCGAAGCAAGCTTAAGCCTCATTAGCACCAGTTGAAATGCTTTTTAATTTTGATAACAGCTCCAAGGCAGCGACGGGTAGTAGCCATATTGTTTGAAAGCATTTCAGAATTGAATGAAAAAAGATTAACGAACCGGCAGAAACCAACAGCCATGATAACTTGTTTAGAAACGCTATTGTTTGCAGTGAAGCAAGTTTAATTATTTAGAAATGACAATTCCATCAGTAAAAATAAATTGCTTCGTTAATAAAAGCTCCGTAGCAAGAGTTGCTTGCAAAGACACTGCAGACATTTCCGAACAATAAGATAACTCGTTTAGAAGTAGCAATAAAGAGAAAGGTGGTCTTCCTCTTGCATTTTACTGCTTCTTGTGCGTAGAGAAATTAAGTCGAAATGCTCGAACATGGATTTAAAAAAGTGGCGAAAAAGTTGAATTGTGTAAGATATTACAGCGGCTACGGATTCAGGTGCTACCTGCTTATCACTAATGACACCGTAGTAAGGTGTACCTGTGACCTATTTGAAGAGTACTGTAGAGCGTTAGAGTATTCAATAAAACGGTGTCGGTTGTGTTGTTGCTGTCGCGTCAATATTAATACCAATACAGCTTCTTTAGGCAAAGCAAATGCGTCCTCACGCATATATTAGTAGCGCTAGTACGTACAAAATAAAAATGTTAAAAAGCAGAAAATATTTTGCCAGGGTTAATTTGAAATTATTTAAACAATAATGTTTTGAGCTCTTGTAAGCTTTTAAGCTTACCTCTCGTTTTGCCTGCGCCACGTTCTTCCTACGTAGCAACCCGAACTTTTGCATGCGAGCCAAACACGCAAAGTCGGACGTATTCACATTGTTTTATTATCTCAGCGTTGCTAAGCTTGTCAATTTCCGCCGAATTTCAAAAAGAAATGACCCTGTACTTACGAAACAGACAAAATTTTGGGTCTTGTCGGTTACGCGCCCCACCGTAAGAGAAATGCAGGTTCCTTTCTCTTAAGTATAGGGCCACCTCGCTGTGCCCTTACTGGTGAGCATGTCAGCTATCCTGTTCTGCCCTTACGCATGCCTAAACCAAAGTATAAGCCTTATGTTTAGCTTTAGGCTTAGGGAAGAGCAGAACAGGATGGGCAGCAAACCTACAGTATGACGGTGAAGCGCATAGCCGACGAACCCCCATTTTTTACCTTTACTGGTAGAATGTAAAGCACCTTTTGTCAGCTCATTGTTTTCCAATGATGCTGGAAACTTAAAAATGAGTAACAATAATGCTAATGTTATAATTTCCAGATGCCTATTTTGTTTCAGCTGTTGTGATCTTTGAGGGAAGATATCCGGAGGTGATACGGTAATTTTACTAGCAGCTCACAAAACATATAAACAACTGATTTTAGCGCGTTTTTGGAACCCACTGCCGATCGGTCTTATCGTATTTTTAAATCTTGGAATAACAGGATGACTCAGCACCTGATGATTCACTTTCATTGACCAAAAGAGCGGCTATTTTCAGTTTACCTTAAGAGATTGACAAAACAGGCAATTGGACATCCATCGTAAAGAATAGTAGAACTTTTCGCAATGAGATCAAAAATTTAAACGTAAGTCTCTATGCGAAATCGTAAGTCATCTTGCTAAGAACCTATTCACTATTAATATACACTGAGGTTTAATTTTATTAATAATAACAGAAAAGCTATTAAATGCAAACATTTCCCTCAAAAAGCCCTCCCTGTTTTTAGGAACATTTCTTCATGCAAATCAATGAAGCTCTTATGAGTATCCCACTTTCTGGGATACAAGCGGCGTACAGTAAGCTTGACGCTAAGCATAGCAGAGGGAGTTTCGCTATTGGGACTTTACTCCAAAACAATAGAGCAGATTTCGACGCGTAAAGTGGACTTGTTGAACCGGGATGTTTCTGGTGCGAAAAGAGCACGAACTCAATTCTCCCCTTGCGCTGGGGCCCGCATCAAGCAAAAGGGTCGAGTCTACAATGGACGAACTGGACAACAAGGAATGGATGATTACTTGCTCGTCCAAACCGCCGGAAGCAATGTACGAACTATCTCTTGAAAAGTCTACCGAACATACGGTAGCAGTGTGACTATTAAAATTATGCATCATTTGCCCTTGGGCAATATCCCATATCATCACGTCACCATTTGATGCTCCGGAGGCTAGCATTCGACCGTCCGGGCTAAAGCCAAGCGATTGGATACCCGCTTTATGCCCTGTGAACAGGCGAACGCACTGACCATTAAGGAGATCCCAAAGTCGAACTGTACGGTCGTCGCTACCTGTAGCTACGTAATTTGAATTTGGATGAAAGCGAACGCAGTTCACACAGGCAATGTGCTTATTCAGTACCCTGACGGGAGTGTGCCGCTCGACAACCCATACGAAGGCGGCCGAATCTGCATCACCAGTGGCAAAGTAGCCACCAAAGGGGCCAAACTCTACGTCCAACACGGGAGCCATACCGCAACGGTAAGATAATAGAGATGTACGCAGCGGAATGCTCCATAAGCGAATAGTTGAGTCTTCTGAGCAGGATAAGAGCAGTTGTTTATCCGCAGAGTAACTGACCCCATAAACTGGACCTGAATGACCACAAAACCGAACGTAACTTTTTGCCGACGATTCATCCCACATTTCAATATCCAATTCATCGGAATCGACGCTCAGCGATTCCAACTCGGAAGCGGACTTAAGGCATTTCAAAGGATCAGGAGTCAGCGAATGGAAATAAACCGAAGAGTCGCTGTAGCCAATGGCCAAAAGGTTTGAATTTTCCGAAACGTCAAAACAACATGCGGACGCGTCCGGATTACGTATTGAGTAGAAATAAATGGTCGGACGATTGTCGTACAAGGATTTGCATCGCTTTGAAGATTCCGCCTGCGCGGCACTATGGTCAGCCTTCCAAGCCTCCGACATGTCAGGCAATGGAATTCGATTCCATGGAGGCGCGTTTGGATCCGTTTTCAACTTCTTCAGGTTGGAAGGGTCCTTCCCTTTGGCCTTTTTCTTCTTGGACGCCTTGTCGGAGTTCTTCTCCTCCGTTACAATATGCTCAGCACCATTTTGGACAACTGACGAGGAAGTCAAATCTTTGAAAATTCCTGAAAACACTTTCGTCTTGTTCAACGTCTTTGGCGCTTCGCCAAGCACACATCCGCGTACGTTTTCCATCGCCTCGGATGTTCGAGCAGGATTTTCGGTCAGCTCAATCGATACATTGGACTTGATAAGATCACCCAACACTGGAAGGTCTACAAGTATACGGTCCATTTCTCGCTCGGATTCGCGGGATAGACGGATCAAAGTTCTCTTTGGCTTCATGAACAATGCTAAAGGTGATGCAGCCAATTGGGTAGCAGTAGTTATGCAAGCGAATTGTCTTATGTATTCTTGATAGTAGGGTTCATGCTGAGGGCCGTACTTTTTGACGAATTCTTCCGCAATGGAACTTTTACCAAGCGTTATGAATTCAACATACAGGTATGCAAAGACAGGAAATAGCAGACAGTTCAATTCCGGCTTGCATCGCTCGCTTACTATGGTCTTTAAGGCATTCTGCAAACCTTCGTACTCTCTTACGCACTGGTCGAGGTCCTTGAAATCGGAACCGCATGCCTCCCGAACTCGCTCGACAGAATCGGTTTTGGCTTCGTGTTCGCCCGACTGTACAACCTTGGCATTCTGCAGTTCGTTCAACAAGGTGCGCTCGGTTTCCTTCAATCCCCTTTGTCGAAGAAAGGAGAGCACATCATTCATATCCTGATCGAAACGCAAATGAGCGGCCAGCTCTAATTCCTCCATTTGCGGATTTTATGCGCGCCTATAAATTAAGAAAAAAATCAGTTTGACCTTTACACAATGCTTTCCAACAAAGTGCGTATTTGTTAAGCTAGCGAAGAAGTAAAGGCTGGCGAAAGATTACTGTCAGCAAGTAGAAGACAACTTAGAATGCCCTACGGCGACACGAAGTAGGCGTTATAATTTCGCAAAATATCTATTTTTTTAAGAACAGGAGAAAGTGGAATCTTACCGAATCGTTAAACAGTGGGAATTCGTTTTAATAAGTATTCTTAGTTAAACATTTGCAGGTCTTAAGTGGGTTAGCAGCGGCATTGCGTTACAGCTATTGTTTTCATACTTGCTAAATATGAGCGTAGCATGTAACGGTTTGAGCATAACACATTATGAAGAGGCTGAAGCGGTAATCTTTATACTTCATTTACAGAATTTCAATGACGCAGCGTTAAAACGACATGTTTATTCACACACCAAAGATTACGCGAATAGATACCGTAAGTTACTCGCACACGCCTTTCTGGTTTATTACACGGATGCAAAAATGCTAGAATATCTGCGTAGACTTCGTTTCCTATATGAGAAACGTATTTATAAGTCAGTGATTTATCTTGTCGTGCAACCTAATTCAAAAGGCAAATACATTACACACTTCTAAAGCTCAACACCTAACTTCTATATTCATCAACCTAAGCAGTCGTAAAATCAAAACTTCCAGTAACGCGTCTTGTTTCCAAAACACTGTATACAAACCACCGTATCCACAAAATGCAGGTTCCTCTAGGCAAATATGCCCGCCATCTTGTTCTACCCTTGTCCAAGCTTAAACCAAAATATAATCCTTACGCTTATGTAGGGGCAAAAAAGCATGGCCAGTATCTCTCTGTAAGGGAACCTGCATTCAGCGTTTTATTCGCTGCAGTTACTTGCATGCGCGGCCGTGGGAAAGAAGACTTATGGTATAAATAATATTTTAGCATTTTGAAAACGTCTACAGGGGCAGCTAAACTGAAAGGGAAGCTCCACTTGGCTCAGCTACAGAATTAATTTCCCAGTGCAAAGATCAGAAGCAGCAAATACGAAAAGTTCAAGCATATTGTTGTGTGTTCTGATTTTCCTCTTGGATACAAAACCTGTAGGCCGTGAAGCGTACAGCATTGAAATTGGCAACACCTGCGTCCCTCCTGTGTGCAAGAAAGCACGTTAAATTGCCACTGACTTATCGTTCTAACCTGCGTTCCTACAGTATAATAAAAATTTTAAAACTGCAACGTTTAAATTACGTCGGTGTTCTCTCACCACTTACATATTATTCACTGAGACGCTTAAGCACGGAAAGGTAGATTTCAGAAAACTCCGGGGCTTCGCTTTTTTACAGCAGTGTAAATTCTTGGTCGATTGCAACCCGCTTCGAAAGAAGCAGGCACCGTTTACCAAAAAGTCCGTTATGGCGACAACCGTCTGCCACTGGTGAAACCATTATTCACTATGGCATTGATAAACCTGAGAAAATGAAGTAACAAGGCAAAATTACTGCTTCATCACTTTTGAATTCAAGCCGAATCTTACAGGTCCTTACTGCCAACGAATGGCGAAAACCGCAAACAGTTCACGAACCTTACCTCTAAAGCAATGGGCAAACGTGCATAATTAATTTACTATCTGCACATGACGTAGGCACAGGCGACCCGTTGAAAATGTGAACTTCCAAAAATGTTGAGCATTTGACGCCATTCAAACTTCAAAGTGTATACGCGGAACAACAAGTACAGGAATTAG
>KN538375.1:553543-576249 GCA_000797535.1 Trichuris suis | reverse complement strand
GGGTACCAGTCCTGTTCAGGAAATGTCCCACCAACGGAGATATGTGCTTCAAGCTTTGGTTAAACGATCGAGAATAGGAGTGATGGACGCAAGCATCGCCTGACCTCTACAACAGGAAATGCAAACTGCGGCACGCCGAAAACTTTACGTGGGCTTTCGTCTACTGACGATTAACAGTCTGTAGTAACCTTTGCAAAAATGGAATTTTAAGGATAAACGGTACAGGCGTTTTGAAATGCTTTGGAAAGCGGAATTAAGGCTGTGTGCTCACAGTGGCGTCAAATCGTTAACTTGAGAAATGAAAAGTCCCTAGCAAAGCTAGCACGCAATCAAACAATCTATGATAAACCTAAGCCTTAGCAGTATGGTCTAAGGAAGGCTTTGAGCGCTTACTTCAACGCAACGATCAGAAAATAGGATCCAATAAGCTAACGGAAAAACAATGGATCCAACAACCGTTGCTGCAAAGCACCGATTCAACCTGTTTTTCATTCAAGCTCGAACTTTTGCAGCATCGCTTATCTACCTGAAATAGGAACAAGTAAGAAATTGAAGCGGACAGGTTAGCTATAGGATTACAAAGTTCAAATGTACCAGATGCAATTGCGCATCAGAGACTATCCCATTCGTTACAGGCTTAGGCAGAAAGTTCAAATGTGACAATCATTAGTAACTATCCCATTATGGAAGAATGAAGTGAAACACATTTTAGTTCCCCTTCATAGCCTTCCAACACCAAAGGACGACATACGGTTGAAAGGAGAGAGGAAGTACGTCATCATATAGTCAATCTCCCAACGAACGTCTTTTTAAAGTAGTACAAAAGCACTTATATGGTCTGGACCAACAAAAACGTATTGAACATGCCTTTCAAGGTGAGCATGATTTCGCCATGAAAGGAAAAACGTTAGGATAAACAGAACTAGTTCAAAATTAGACTGCGAAAAGGAACGGTCGGCCCGAAGTTGAAAACTTTGTTAACAGTTTCTGTACTTCGCTTCTGTTAAAGTTTTACGGTTAGCTTGCGCAGGAAACTTGAATGGCGCAAGTAATTGAAAGGATGGTACCGTTGGAAAGTAGACCGTAACATTTACGGCCAACTTGCGGAACGAAACTTACCTACGCAATTGGTAACGTGCTTAGCCGAACGAACGACCATTGTTAACAAGTACTTATAGTTCATCGCGTAGCCGCCAGTTATACTTGCTTTGATTCAACTCGCCTATAGTAGAGAGAACTGTGTTAAATGAGGTAAAGAAAGTTGATGCCACGTGAAAGCTATTTCTAAGGGCTTATAATTTAAAAAGCCGATACTGGATATAATAGTGACTATTTGGAGTAGACGATTTTGCCGCCATGACCTTCCATCGCCTAAAGGGAGACTCAAAACAGCAAAAAAGTGAAATATCCCATATTGATGAAGATAAATCAGGATAGTCTGTAGTTTTAAGAATTCAACGATGCGCACATCAGACGATAAGCATACTTTATTTCAAATTTGAGATCAGGATGAAAGGTAAGAAGCGGAAGAAATCAAAAACTCGCTGCTCTGAAGGTTGCAGCCAAAACTAGTTGAAATTAAGACCCTTTCATCAATTCGCGACGCGCTTGGTCTACTGAGCGGAACGCTCATTGGGCGAACAAGAATTTCTGCTGCTTTCTACGGGTGCGGAGAAATTTCTGGTTCGCTCGGGTGGCTTGCAGACTTGTTATTTCACAGGGTAAAATTTAATGCGCCTTCTCGCTGCAACGATCAAAGTTTGTAATTTTGCAATTGTTAAACTAGACAACAACCGCCACTGCTTTATAAATCCCGACGAGTCAACAACGGCGTCTTTACTAAGCTTTTCGGGATTACCGCGTCGGTACATTCTTATTTTCTAAAGTACAAGCAACGGCTTAGTAAGGTGGCAAGAATGAGCTCATATGTGGCCGTCCTATGGAATTTTCGCTAGTGCTCTCATCCCATCATCAGCGAGTCAAAGCGATGTACCATAATAATGAGTGGAGTGACAAAACAATAAAAGAAACGTAGTAGACTTTAAAGGAAATGTACTTTGTAGTTTTTACAGCCCAATCGCGCTTGTTGCTGCCAGTCGTTACTGTGCAGCTCGTTTGGCAGTCTTTTGAGTGTTTTCATAATTTTTATTACCGTTTTCTATCTTTTCTACTTTCTTATAGTGTCTTCTTCCTGGGATGGGTTCTTACATTCGGATTTTAATTCGTTCGCCAAGACGTTGTTCATAAAGCAGGCAATTGGCATAGCACTTCGTAACGGTTTTGTAGAGTTACATATTGATTTATTTATGGTAGACAGCTTTCGGGTCACACCTCAACCCGTCGTCAGCGATAAACCCTTTACTGGGTTTTACAGCTGACGGCGGGTCGAGGTGTGACCCGAAAGCGTCGGTCCGACAGCTTACACCCCATAAAACGGGTGTACCGTAAATAAATCAATGTTGCAAGCAACGTATCAAACGCAGGCATTTTTAAGCAAAGTATGAAATGTCTGTGTTATTCAAATATGGTGTATGCTTTGCCTGAACATTGTGCACAATGCCTAGGCATTATGTAGAACGACAAATAATATTTAGACAAAGTGCAAATCGCATCTTGGCAGCGGAGACTTTTAAGGTCTTGTCACCTACGCCCACGCGAACCTACAGGGCAAACTGCCGTTTTCTCGCTACTTTGTGGCTATCCTGTCCTTACGTTTCAGGTCAGGCTTAGGCTAGGATAGAACAGGATACCCGGCAAGGTTCCTACGACCAAAGCACCCAATTTTGCCGCATTCTTGTCGGCTCTCCTATTCCGCCATAGCCTAAGCCTAAGGAAAGTGTAGCGGGCGAAGTAGCGAAGAAAGCAGCACACTTTGTCCCGTAGGTGTCGCGCCACTGTAGACTTGCAGAGGCATAGGTGAAAAGACTCGACTTAATACTTTGCCGCCCTGTCTTTTGTCATTGATCAGAATGCCTAGTGACAAACTGGCAAGGTATTAAATCGAGTCTTTTTATCTATGTCCGTGCAAGGCTACAGTGGCGACACCTACGGGACAAAGTAGGTTGTTTTTTAGCTAGTTTGCTGACTATACTTTCCTTATATCTTCGCTTAGGCTAGGCTTGAACAGGATAGCCGACAAGGATGCGTCAAACATTGGGTGCTTTGGTCGTAGGGCCTTGCCGGCTATCGTGTTCTGCCCTAGCCTAAGCCTAAGCCAAAGTACAAGGACAGCACAGCGACAACGTAGCGATAAAACAGCACAAGTTTGCCTCGCAGGTGTCGCCGCTGTAGGTTCGCGGGGGCGTACGCGACAAGACCTTAAAAGTCTCCACTGACGCGATTCTCGCTTTGCCTAAAGATTATTTAGCATTCTATAGAACGTCAGCATTTCATACATTGCGTGTAACATACATATCCTTAAGTTTGGATTCACTGGCATTGCAATAACGTAGACTATAGAAGAAAGCTTCAGTAAGCGGCAAGCAAAGGAAAGCATCGTCATATGACATGACAATGAGTCATCGTTGCATCTGTCTAAAGTTTATGAATGCTAAAAATAGAAGAATGAACGATCAGCAGTAGTAGAAAAAGCATAAGCGAAATAAGCTCTCAAACTTCGAGTTCGCGCAAATGTGCCAGCAGCAATTCAGTAAAACTATGTGGCTTGAAATCAAGTTTATCTTTTTGTCCGAAAGGGAAATAATGGAGCCTACGCTTAACAACACGTGCCATTAGAAGCAACCATTAGGCGTTACGCACTGGGAGCGTATGGAGCTCATCCGCCCAGTTGATCGCTGCCCTCGCGGAGCGTTTCAAAGAAGTCACGCGCATATCAAAGCAAGTTTGAAAAGAGTATTAAGATGACAAGCGCGGCAAGCTACCAACGCCTATTTTCGCGCCATACGACTAACTACGAAATTCCAGTTTATGGCAATAAAGAAATGCGAAAAAGGAAATATGCAACAAGTCGCAGAGGCGGAAAGATTAAGAATGTCTTCCAGTGCAGCTGTCGATGATAGAGAATTGTCGCAGCACATTCTCGCCGGCAAGGCTTCTTCGCAAGGAAGACAAGAATATGTGAAACCAGTTTCGCTCGCTTGATTTAACAAAGACGCGAACAACACCAAGCAAAGAGCAGTCATGCTGCGGCGTTCCGCGAAAAGTTGAAAACCGTGCTCCAGTACGCCCTGCAGTCTTCATTTTCACTGTTCCGCTTGCTTAACGACTCGTGACTCAAACCTATTAACGGTGGCTCCCAATGCGGCAAGAACAACATTTAAAGAAACAACAAACTATTAATAAAATGGTTAACAACTAAAAATGGGGCAATGCGCATTGGAAAAGACGTCCGGACAACTTTACTACGTTTAGGGCGACCATTATTGTTGACCTACTGAGCACCTGTTTGCCAGCAAGCCCCAAACTAACAACTGACCTATGTCTGAAACGTAAAAACATGCATAAACAATTTCAATACATAACCAGATGATGAGCCACGATTTATCAAATCTTTATTCAGGAAGCGCTTAGCAACCACTTGCAATAGACAAAGAAATACCTTCATCTAAAATGCATTGGAGAGAGGAAGTAGAAGGCAAATCGAAGCTAAAGGGTCTACTCGTATTTGATCGAGAATAGTCGTATGCAAATTTTTAGAGCTACTACAAATCTGAACTGCGCTGCCTATCTCAGCCTTATAAAGGTGGCAATAGGCGCAAGAGGACATTTCTTCTTTGTGCGCACTCTATTAGAGTTCTGATAGCACTACCAATATTTCCTTACAGCGGATTACGTTAGGATCGTTCGTACAAGGCTGTTGAGCCCAAAGGGAGTATCCCTATGGAAAGGACGACGGATGCTTACCTTTGAAGGAAAAACGTATTCGCTGCCTTCGCTGAACGTCTCGTTTGTTTAGCGGTGTACGTAGGATTCGGTGATTACTTTATTGGGTTTAAATTTTGCACAGCGTTTTCACCAAGCGCGTGCTATGGGCAACTTTTTCCACCAACGTTCCTTAGGTAGGCTCAGTCGTAAATGGTGTGATTCCAAACGTAGTCAGTTACACACCCGTCATTTGACGACAACTCATCCGCCATCGACAAATAAGGATTGCTTGTTCAACGATGATTAGCGGAAACAACAAGCGTCACCTGAGAGTTGGGTAAATGGAGACGGAAAGTTTACTGTGAACTTTACCGTGACATAGCGACGCTGAATGGCTCAACTGATATACTATCCGAACTGATGTCAAAGCGCTCTTGAATAACAGAAGCCATCGTCGACCTATGGATAAAAGCCAACGTTTTACTTTCCGCCAAGTAGAGACAAAAAGATACAATTGCAACTGAGGAAAACTTGACGGAAGCGATGTGTTTACTCACGTTCGTCACTGCAACATGATTTGCATAGTTTCGCATAGAACAATCGGGCTGCCGCTTGAGCAATACTACAATTTCTAAGCAAATTGTTGCATACGCATTTCATGGGGATGACTCATACTGGAATCTGACTATGCGCGATTTGACCTTACTTCGAAACCTTCCGCGGTATGAAAGCGAAGAACGCTGAAACTGGAAATGAAAAACTCCGCGTTGCCAGTTGCTCGCATCGCTCCGCGATTCTCAATGGAGCATTTGGAAAATCGACTATTCGGCCAACTGGAAAGCATAGGCGAGAAATGGACGACATACGAGCGAATTAGCCCACGAAATTGACGATGGCCGTTCAAGCGGAGCAAGTCCGTCGAAAGGAAAAGCAAAAAGGCCTCATCTCCTATGCAGAGGGTTCGGAGGAGTTTTTTGACATCACTGGAGACGCTCTGGTTTGCAGCGTGCCAAACTGCGCTCAATGGGTGCTAATAAGGGGCAATTCCGAAAAAGGAGCTTACTGCGAAACGGCTTTCCCAGTTTGCAAGCGCGGCTGCGAAATTGGGCCAAGCAACTGTTCCTTACAGCGGCCATGCGGCCTTGAGATTTTGACAACGATGCGAAATAGTCGGAATATCGGAATAGTCTGCAAAAAAGATTGATTTTCTAGAAAACTACAACTAACCAGGACTACTCCACTGAACTGAAGGAGGCGTTACCCATCGGTTGTCGCTGTGACAACGAGTTATTCGTACACTAACGGAAAACGCAGTTTCGTCGCCAAGAAAGCGTTCTACAACCCAAACACTACTCGTGGGCAACTATTGATCGAGCAAAGCAAGTGCGCAACTTTCAGCATTTGCTAGGATCAATAGATTTGTTGTTAGGCAAATTAGCTTTTGTGGCCATAGTCGTAGCGGATGTTTAAACAATGCTTACCAATGGAAACTCCAATGAACCTGGCGGTCGCGACCAGCAAAGGATAATGAGAAAATGTGAATGCAATAGTCACTTGGCGAAAAGCTTAGGCGGGTGGACGTTGTAAAAAGTCATCTATGCACAACACAGGTGGAAAAGGTCTTAAACGCCTGCGGTATGGCCCATAGGACGTCATCTAGCCAGAAGGCCAACCGAGCTAGCGACCGCCAAACCAACGCGCTAGTCCCGATCTCCTCGGCGCTGTGATGACTGATGGAAAACAGGTGACATGTCCCACTTTCGAGTGATTGATTTCCATTGGGCTCAACTTGCTTTGCAGCCTGCATTTAAGCTAACATCGAAAAGTAACGTACACGGTGACACTGGGCATTTCATCGAGTTTCTGAAAAGGCGTATAATTCACGTTCATTATGCCCAAGTCGGACTAGCTTAAGCATCGTTAAATAGTCTGTGTTGCGTGTTGACCCTTCGGCAGCAAAGGTTGTTACTATCAGTCGTTTTTCGCTTTCTTCCAAACTGCATCAACCGCTTTGTACGCACTTAGGTTGCTGCTCAGAATTGCCGACCTGGTGCGGAAGTGATATTATGAGAGACCGCTTGCGCAACGATCACCAAAATACCCAACGCGCATGGAAAAAGAATTGGAAATATTTTTAGACCATTCTGTCTTAGACAAAATAACGACAACGTCCGTTTAGGCGAAAGGGGCGTAGAAGCGAACTTCTAAACGTATGTCATGTCAGCAACTTCAATCGATTACTTAGTTAGTCAAACAGTATCATGTCATCTTGTACGTTCGTTGCTAAGGAATGATTCTGGAAGATTATGCATGCGTCAACACTCGCCTGTTTCATTTACAGATGTAAAGCAAATTTTCTTTTGCGAATGAGAAGGTATAAGCTGCTTTGCGAATCGTTGTTGCGCGTACTTGAACTCTTCCTTCGAATAAATACGTCTCCGTAAGAAAGAGGAACGGTTTGCACAAGCTATCCGCATTTACGATAAGGAATTCTCGGTCGATAAACTATTACCCTAATAGATGACCAAAAAAGGAGCGTTAACCTTAGATGGTTATCCCCCCAAAGGCTTCCATCTGCCCATAGCCAATTGCAGCTGCAAAACAGCAGCGGAAAAATAACGACGGACGGTGGGTAGACAACTAACTGCAGCGCCCCCACGTTGAACGCTTTTCGTAGTTTCAAAAAAAAGGTTAGCAGATTTTAAAAGTCAGCTCAGCTTGCTTGGACGCGAATAGTTGCACTTTTACAATCAATCGATCAGATTGCAAAAACATACGGCTGGCAGCGATCCAAATGTTCAAACTTACCTGGACAACGACGATGCTCATTGCAGACATGGTAATGTCAGCTTACGCATCAATGAAGCGTCGATGAGAGGAATTTTTCCCCAAAATGGACATTGTTGAATAAACCGACCGCTCTGTTTTCAAATTAAGCTGATGCATTTTCATTTATTCTTCCTCTCCTTATTGCCTTCCGTTTTTCTCCTCCTTGGCGACGCTCTCCTTAATTTCATTTGTCTTCCGGTTTAACTGCTTATTTAATTATATATTGCCTTTCCATCTGTTTCCGCGCCCTACCCCGTCTATCTGGATTGCTTTTCTTTCTTCCAAATCCCATAAGTTGTATTTTACTTCGCCATGTACTTTCTGAAATTATTAAATTTCATGTGTACCTTCTAATCAATTATGAATACTGTCTTTTTTGAATTTTCAAAATCAAAAAAAACCAACCCACGTCAAAGGCAGCCCATACAGCACTGCCGATAGCGCGCTAATGTGTGTGACAAATAGGGTTATCCGAAACGGAGAGGCAAAGAATGCATGCAATTGATTTACGTTATTTGGGCCCAGAAACTGGAAAACTTCATTGCCAATGTTACGCTTAAATTGCCGGCTACCGCCGTCTGTCTCAGCAATGCAGTTTTAAAAAATGCTATTCGATTTGGTCGTAATCTGTATATCTCCTCAAGCAAAATGAAGCTAGTAAAATTTTTCAGAAAAGGCACGGCTGTGACGATCGTCTCAGTTAGGTATTTTGTCACTTTCAATCGGCTCGGCAAAACGGCTCCTAAAGCTATGCTGCAACTGGTCATCCCAACGAAGGGGATGCAAGCAATAGAGAGCTAAAGAAAATTTACACAATTATCCTTCCATGCATTCCCTTTGTTCTCAAAGAAATTTGAAGTCAGCTGACAGCGTATATTGTCTAACTGTCGCAATTTTTTCTGCTCATAGCAGAGAGTATATTCAGGCTAAGTCTACCGTACCAACAACCGAGAATAATTTAAATGTCGAAAATAGGATATTCAAATTACGTTTAAATTTCTGACATGTCCTGACTGAAGGTTCAATCTTTTGCCAGACGAGTTGCCGAAAGAACCGCCTGACTTGCAAAGCAATTCCCTTTTATAGCTACAATTGCAGCTAAGGAAAGCGGCATACTAAACGTCATTCAGCTTCGAAACGCTAAACGTCGAACAAAGAGACTAAAGCAAACATTTTGGAGCTTTTCAATTGCTCAACGATCGATCTCTCGCAGGTTACTTAGAAAAGAAGCATCGTTGGAATGAAATTTCGCTTTAGCGTCAAAACGAAAGGCGGTTGTAAGAAGAATTTAAAAAACTGCTACACGAAGCAGCTGCTACTGCCTTGGCTCGCCTATTATCCAAAAATTGTTGCTGCCTTCATTCCGCTTGTGTCACATGCGTCGCGACTGTTATTTATAGCGCGCAGTATTGGCTGTTGTCCTTTTCGAACAGCTGCTGATAAATCATCGCCTCCATGAAAGGAAGGCTGTGCCGCTTTTTAGGCAAACGTCACTTGGCCCACCACTTCAGCCTGTATGCTAATATCTACAGTAAGACAATTGGAAATCTATTTCATCTGCACCGTAGCAAATATTCCGCACGCATTTTTAAACGTGATATTTAAAAAAAATATTTGCCTATCAGTAGTATGAATCATCCGTCTGTTCAGTCAGTCAGCCGGTGGAAAGAGCAGGCAAGAAGGCAGGAATGCTGCGCAAAACTTAAATCTATACTTTTACCAGTCTCCTTCGCGAGCCGGTTTTCAACCTCGTACCCGGAATACACGCATTAACCATCATCGTTAGAATAAATAAAATTTTCGAGGATGAGAAAGCTGAAATAAATTTCGCCAAGATAACATAGCGCTAGTTCACTTTGTTTTTTACGCATCCTTTTTTTCTTAAACGTAGCCTGCGGTATCCTTCGCCCCTCCTCTTCAACGGAGCGTTTTAGCAAACGAGTCAAACCACACTTAATACTCATCACGCGAATAGGGGACATGTACACTGCTTCTTCAATTTATTCAAATTGTAACTTTTCGTCAGTAAGCGAAAAGTTAGATGCCGCATTAGAACAAGCGCTTAAGGCGAGGCACGTTTAGTTTCAAAAGATCTGAACATCCGCGGACCCCGGTGAGTACTGTAGGCGGAACTAAAATCAAGTTCTGGTAGCCTAAACTAAGTTAAATGCTGACTTTAGGCTTCAACTTAGGCTGCTTTCGGCTACTGGAACCAAGGGGACACGAACTTAAGCTTCAGTTTACGCTGCCTGCGGTTACTTGCGCTAAGGGTACTTGAATTTAGTTCCGCATACAGTACCCACCAGGCGTCTAACGGAAAAGACCCTCACGTCCTTCCATAGGAAGAAACTAAGGCCGGAAGTTGGTTGTAGCCTTTTGAAGGACGCAAAAGCGTACACTCTCAAAGCGCCTAAGCAAAAAATGTTTGAAACTTACCTTTTAAGTCTTGACGCTCCATAGGCTTATCGTCAAAAGCTTCTTCGTAGAACTTGTGAGGTTGGCATGGCGCGATTGGTTTCTTCCCATACAAACCATGCCAAACAACAGACTAGAAACTCTTCTAAACAAAATAAAAATTACAAATAAAGTAGTTTGCAAATCGCGCTTGCTTGCGAACTGTTCAACATAGTTTCATGTTCGAAGCACGCCGTAGTTTCCTACTGAAATCAATTGATTCAGAAATAGCTTTTGACCGTTAGCGTAAGTGGATGGCCTAAATATCCGCAGGCAAAATCGATTTCAATGGAAAAGTACTGGACGTTATAAACAGTTCAAGAATTTCGAATCCAAAACGTACAACTGATATCAGGTAGAAATATTTACCGTTCTGAACATGAAATCAGAACCGGCACACCAGTGCAGCCGTACAAATCTTCTGACGTAGCGAACCATGGACAGTTAAAGTACATTCCAGAGCACCTGCAGCTCCACTACATAGGCATTTTAGGCTGTCCATAATTCATGTTCCACTTCCAACTGTATCATATTTTTCTATCCACCAGTTAGTCGTTAGGTGCACAAGGAACAGCTTTCCTCGCACGTATGCCCAATGAATATTTCCAAGAATGTCGTGAAGAAGTATCTCTTGTTTTGCATCATCGACGATTTAATAGTTCTAAAATTTTTACCGTTAACGCTATTTTCTCTTTGCCAAATATTTACTGGATCCTACCTCTTAGGCGCCCTACCGTCCGCAAAACGCAGGTTCCATTCTGGCAAGCATGCCAACCAGCCTTTTCTGCTCTTACTGATAAGCATGTAGGCCATGTTGTACTGCCCTTACTCAAGCCTAAGCAAAAATATAAGCCTCATGTTCAGGCTTTGGCTTACTTAGGGGCGGGATAGCCCGGGAGCCTACAGTATGACGGCGGAGGGGGGCTAAGAGACAATACCAAACTTACAAACGACATTCTCTTTATTATTAGCAAAACGTTTACCAGGGAAAGCTAATTTCAACTCTTCGTTCTTTTTTGAGTTCTACGGAGTACGAATCCAAATGCTTATAGGGCAAGCTTAACCTGCTCATCATTATAGACTTACCATAATACTGCATGAGCTCTTTTTCGGCGGTTTTCCTCGTAGCGAAATGGGTAAGCAGTGATTCGTCATTCTTTGTTTATCCACATTTTACGGTTTGTCAGCAAAATCCTAAACAGCTCGCTTATTCCTTATCTTAAAAAAGTTATCGTAAATTTTATTGTGTCACTAGAGAATAAGGTCTCTGTTGGCTCAGTTCAAGACAGCGAGATATCTCGCGCAGCCTAAGTTTAATTCGTATGCCAATGTGTACTATTTTGCGTTTTCCCGAAAAAAAGTGTTCCCCGTTTTAGACCCTCTCTTGTTTCCCGCGGAGGAGTGCGAGCAACTTTTATTTTGGTACCTTTGTCAGTGCGGTAATCATATTATCAGCATTTATCCCGCTCCTAGCGGTTCTTCTTGTTCAGATGCGGAAGCCGAAGTGCGTTCGCTCTTGTCGGAAAGCGGGCGCAAGCACAGCAAGCCTACAGAGATAACTTGTTCGCTGCTATTGCCGCTGCTTCTCGAAGCCGGAAGGCAGTGGCAAAACAATTTATTAAATGCAATGGTTAGTTTGGCGCGCAGCTTCGTTTGACTTCATCTCTGCCACTTAGATTGATACTGACGTTACGCTACCGTACGAAGAAAGATCTGTGCATTTGATTGCCCCTTATTCGGACGAGGAAACAGCTGACGCAAGTTCTAATTTGAGTAAGAAGAACTTAAAATTCGTCTTCTTCCCAGAAAAGTCATATTTTCGGCCATAGCTTTGCCCACGATCTTTTTACTTAATACCGTAATGGAATGCAGGTTCCTTTGTCGCTACAAGAAATGACGCAGTACAAATTTTCCCAGATGAGCATACTGTGACATCCCCGGAAGCAGAACCATTGTACCTACTTTCATGCGACGAACACATGGTATGTCAAGTTCGATGGCACCCACAAGGGAGGTCGGTTGCCGCAAGGTATGCTGATTTATTGTGGTAATGTTTCACATTGGCTTTACTGCGCATTTTGCAGTTGCATGGACGAAGGAGTTCGACTGTGGCATCTAAGGGAAAGACAATTTACCGAATGGCCTCTTTCACCGGACAGTATTGTACCAGAAAGTTTATGCCACGTGTTTAGGCGCCGTGACGCCTTGCGCCCTCCGTACGTTTCTCTTTGCTGGAACGTAAGCTCAATCAGTTACGCAACGTTGCTTTCTTTCCTGCTATTTACCTTCCGCGTATTTGAAGAGTGAAGGCACAAAGTTTGCTGTTGGTATGCCAAATGGTTTCGTGACGATTCGATACGAAAACGGTTCGGGATATATGTTGACTCGTAATGTTAAAATGAGATGGGCAATGGGTTTTAGGAAAAATGTTCTCATCATGCAGCCTTCACGAAGGCGTTATTTTTGACATGTGCTTTAGCCCAAATGACGGATATCTGCTTAGCGTTGGCACCGACCGAGTAATTGCCTTTTTAGGTTTATAGTGATTAGATGTTAATTAAATAGACATTTTAGGCGTGCTATGTTTTGGATGTAGCAACAGGTGAACCGATTCAACGTTGCGTTGGGCATCAAGATGCCGTCACCTGTTGCATTTGGCACAACAATGAAACATTCGTCACATGCGGCGCCGACGGTCACATTTTGATATGGCATGTTGACGTCAGCGAAGCTGTGGAGACATTGGAAGGCCATAGTGGATGCGTAAATAGTATTGCGCTAAGCAGCGATGGTGATACGCTCGCTTCGGCTTCGGACGATGGGGTCATAAAGTTGTGGTCGCTGACAGGCCGCAAGTCTATAGGCGATCTATATTGCCATGAAGGCCCTGCTTTGCAGGTTGTCTTTAGTCCAGTTGCCAGCAGTAGTAGCAACATTTTCTTGGCGAGGTAGCTTGAAAATTCCTTGCCTTTGCCTTACTACTAACCTGCTTATTTTTAAAGCTGTTCCGCTGATTGTACCGTATGCCTGTATGACGTCACGGAAAGGAGGTGCCTGAAGCGTTTCACTGCTCATCACAGCCAAGTAACCACCATAGATTTTTCGCCTGACGGTGAGCTACTCGGAAGCGGCGACTTTAGTGGTATTTTGCACATTTGGAATGTAAAGGTAATATGCTTTTCATTCATCAACTTATTGCTGTATTCAACATCCGTTCAATTGTAGACTATGGCGGCACAGATGACATACGATGCGAACAGTATGGATGGCGGAACCATAACTTGTATTCAGTGGAATAACGACAGCAGCCGCTTAGCCGTTGGTACGGAACGTGGGAAGGTGCGGCATAGTAGTTTCCATGTTTTCTTGGCTGAAATTCATTTAACTCTTTTTCAGGTTGCCATTTTGTCACGGTAGCGTTGTCACTGTGAAGAAGCGAACCCCAAATTAGCCGTAAGTTGTTTAGCGTACTATATTTGTAGTACAGTTTGCTTTTTATGTAAAAAAAAGTAACCACCGATTTCTTATCAATGTAAAGCTGGTCTATTTGCATATTGTGCGTCTGCTGTCGCGTCCCCATTGAAGGTACTGATAAGTGACGTCAGAAATGCAAATACGATATGGGTCGTTGCAGCTGTTGTTGTCATAGTTTAATCCCAATTGTTAGAATGTGATGTCGAACCGTACGTTCCATCTTGTAAGTTAGAGATGGAATCACAGTGTTGCATCAGCAGCTTTTCTGTTGACGAAAAGTGACTGGCTGATCTGTATCAGTCATATAAGTATATACTGGCAAAAGTTTGTTCAATCGGTCACTTGCTGCATTGTGCTTAAGATAGCGATCGATGGAAGGCACTAAGTGAGCAAGGGCGCACCATCCAATGAAAACAACACATGCTTGTTAGATCTAAGCAGTTGCAACTTGATTTATGTGTTTATACAAGTCCGTAAAAGACCTTACCGCCTCGCCTTTCTCAATTCGAATTGTTCCTCGTCAATCGGCCAAAGATGGAAATGTTGAGTTGTGCTCGTTTGACATGTAAACTCCGTAATTTTCGATACATTCAGATCTTCCTATGAACCACTTTCTGACGTCAGTCGCAGATTCAGTAGGATAGATTGTCTTAACGTCGTAGTCAGCTCGGAGTCTCGCGCAAAGCTGACACATGCCTATGTCGAAGCCACTGGGGAACGGCTGCACTTCATAATAATCCTTCCATTTGTAGTACTCTATGTAGGCGGTCCAATTTCTATTCAAATAGTTCAAATAGTCAGCTAGCTGTTTTGGTCCTTTGAAATCATCAGCCGCGATGAAAGAGCCTTTGGGCAGCAATGGCTCAGCAATAGTGCGTTTGAATACGACCGGTACCAAGTGGGAATCGAATCGATTGTACACCTTTTCGGTTACATAGTCCTTGCAAACGCTGTTCTCGAAGGCGAGGTAAAATTTGTAGTTCTTTTTCAGCATCTGCTCGCATGGATCCTCTTTCGTATAGGCAGTGTCGGTCTTAGGGCATTTAAGGTATCCGCATCGGCCGTATATATCCAATTCCATGTATTGCTTCAACTTTTCAACGTAAACTTCTCGCTTGCTTGGGCTGTGGCAAAAGCTGCCCATCCAAACAGCGCCTTTCGGTTTGGAAAGTGCAATCGACTTCCAAACAGTATAAGGCGTATTCAGGGGACTCTTTCTGGGCCGGTAAAAGCCAAATGGCGAGAACAAATCTGAATCTCTTCTAAAGCTCATTGTTAGCGTGTAGTAGTTTTTTGCAAGAGCGTTGAATGCAACGGAAGAAACATGATGGGGAGATTCCATCAGGAAGAAGACGTAATGCTGGTTGGGTAGTCGCGGATTAGGAGGTAAGTTACTTGGCCTTAAGGTACGGTCGTAATGGACGACGGCTGCTGCATTTCTCAACAGAAGGCGATCGAAAGTCACGTGGCAGTTCAATTCCTTACACCTTGATAAGTGTACGTCAGAGATGTGCGAATCGCTATAGTCTTCCCATATTAAGATCAACAACTGCTTTGCATCAATCTTTTCCTCTGCCGACCGGTTTACACTGTGTAATAGGCTTCTGCGCAACTTTTGTGCAAGCGTTTGCGTGCTAACATATGTGTGCTGTACGTAGCTTCCGTAGTGAAATCCACTGATGTAAAGAGCCGACAGGATGACAGTGAAACCGAGTAGGATAAGCTTAAAATGTCTTGCCGATATTGGGTGAACTTCCATATGCAATTTACAAGTTTGATTTGACTATATTCTTTAAGCTGAAAATATGCAACAGCTTAATTCAACAGCATTGCTCTTAGATACATTGCTAAAACAGGCTATGCGAACTTTTGACGTTCAGTATGAGCTCGTGACAGTTCGTCTTATCCGTGAGGACGTCCCACCGTGGCAGTGCCTATGCTGAAGTCGGTTCAATATGGTGCAGTTCAAGTTTGTCTTAACATTAAGCGTAAGCCTGAACGTATACCAATGACGCGCATTGAACCAATATGCTACCCACGGAGAGCAATAGCGAAAGTCCCACTCAGGAAACCGCCCCGGTCCGGCTCCGCACTAAGTGCATTGATTAGGCGTCATGGAAAGCATGGAACAAAGTGGCGTCGTAAGTCTGGGACCCCCCTGTATTGTCTTTTTAAAGGTAGAGCGATATAAAAGGAACAATAGTATGCAAATAACGCTCGTTAACAGAGATACAGTATTCAAAAAATTATTTTAAATTCGGTTAACTGATTTTCAGGTAACTATAGCGAAGTTTGTTTATTGTTGAAGCCTGCGCATAATCGGCATTGTCACATTGCTTTAAACGTTTCGTCCCAAAGTAGGCCCGCATGCATAAAGTAAAAGGAAACTTTAGTTTTCGTACTTTTCGCAAAACGAGTTGCGAAAGAAAGACGACAAGATTTTCACTTTCATCATTCCTTTCGCTGACGGCGGGGCAAGTCGAATCGTTGAAGCTGTGAAAGATGTAGTTCATTGTTCTGTTACTAAACTGCTTGTTGCGGCAAACTAAGCTTCAGGATGAAAACCTACGCTCCCGAAACAAGCAGCTACGTGTTTAACGCTTTAACGTTTGTCCTTATTTGGCATAAAACAAGTACTAAGAGCATGCGTTTATCGAGAAGACATTCCAGTTGAAAACTGGATTGAAGCAATTCGAGATCCGCCATGTGTTCATGAATTATTGCAGCACACAAAAGTTCCCTCAGCTTATTATGGTATGGGAACTCGCTCTTGTTGAACTGTATGTTTATGACGTGGCCATCCGGACTGACTTCGCGCAGTTATCCGCGTAAGAACTTGACGAGACGAACGACGGCACAAGATCTCCCTTAAATAGCTCAACAAGAGCGGGCTTTATTTGCGTACAAAAGGAAACTTTATGTACTCATACGGGGAAGCTATACTTTCATATCGTTCGAAAGCGTCAAGGACGAAACGCGCTTCATAATGACTGCATAAGTACCTTTATAAGGAAGCGACTGATTTTAAAAAATGGTTATGCCTACCTGTTCTTCCCCATTGGCTCAAATCTTTCAGTTTGGTCAGACCACTTACGCGAAAGGCAATAGCACGTATGGTTTACGTCATGTTGTTTTGACGGAAAAACGTTGGTTGCTAAAGTTCATTAGTACGGAGTTTTTAGGGCAACGACCGGTGACGTGATAAAAATAGTTGACAGGCTTCGTATTTTTAAGGAATTTCGATTTGTTCTGTAAAAGCACCGCAAATTCCAAAGAACTGATAAAAAGGAGTTGTACAGTGGAGCTTCAGTTATCCAAAGCCTCCCTTATCCCAATTGGGCCACAAGAACGATACATCAACCGTATGTAGTAAAGATGTTCAGGTTACAACGCTGCCTCCTATTGAACGAAGGTCTGATTTTTTTGTCATTTCTCTTTTGATGAAGGTGTCCAGCCTGACGACGAGCGTCAAGTTAACCGGCTGCTGTTATACATTGCTGTGCCATTGGCCTAAGCGTTTGTAGGCGTCCAGGTCATTTTGCGCAAAAATGATCAGAAATTCAAAAGATGTCGATTGCCTTTTCGCTCCGTCTTATGTTCATCCCCAATAGTTGGCCTGGTTTCAACAAGCGGAAAACTAAAAGCAGAAATAATTGATTGGAGCTCGTGAAGAAGTCATGTTACAACTTAAATTGCTAGATGACGCAACGACGATACGCTTCATTAATTGGTTTTATTGCTGATGAAAAAGCGAGCACTTAAACTGTCGCGTGAAGACGCTTTCGGTCAACGTCCCGGTAAATACACGCATACTGTATTTCAGTGAAGTACAATTTTGAAAAGTGTGAACTTGTCCTTACGTTGAACTAGTTTTTGTCAAACGCGCGGCGAGCGATCGTTGTTGAAGTTTTTGAAAGCAAACAGAGCAACCATTTCCGACCGACAGGACGGCCATGAATTATGTTTCAATTTTTTCTTCGCAAATTGGCAAAAGTTACTCGTTTCTAAAAGGTCAACATTTTCTCGTAACTTTTCGCTTCGCTATATACGGGTCGAACGGCACAGAGAGTTCCGTCAGATTCATCCAATCAATATGCAATTTGGCATTGCAGGTTTTCGCGTACGCAAGTGTCAGTACGACCGCGTGTCAAGACGCCCTGCTTTGATTATTGTTCACTACAATTTCGCGGCAAAAGACAAATCGTGGGACGTCGTCAAGTGGAGACGCGCTGAAATTGCGACATGCTGTATTTGAACTCGCTGAGGAGAACAATAGGCGTACAGGATGAGCAAATGATTTTCAGGTTCTAGGCGCTTAAAATAATTTGCATTCTTGCTGTAGTACACTAAATAGATGTGCTGCTGTTCTTTTAAGCCTAAAAATGACTGCTGGGACGCAAGTATGTATATTAATGTGCAGTAGTTTGGCATGCAATCAGGAGGCAACATTTAAAACCTGAGCATCATTAGCTCGTAGTAGCAAACAAGGCTAATGAATTTGTGAACGTCAATCTTCACTTCTACAGTAAGCCTTAGAGTTCGTGGAGATGACAAGAAAATGATAGCCGCTGAAAAAGGTGTAACTTTGCGAGTCGTTAGCATAGTTTGCTTTCGGTTGCCTCCTTTCCTTATTGGGTAAGCCGAAATGACCAAAGAAACGAAGAATGCCCTTCTAAGCCTTGATATACTGGTACTCCATTTTGTTAATGAAAAACCTCACAGAATGCCTTGTAGGGACTACTATGCTTCTCGTGATCAGAGCTTATGTCACGTGCGCACTGAGTTCGTGCATTTAAAAAAGCCACGGTGAAATATTCAACTATAGAAAGCTGATTCAACAAAACGAGAAATATAAATATTAATCCACATTATCCATTATGATGTGCGCTACGCTACTCATTCTTCATTAGCGATGATCTGAAGCCTTCGTGTAAGTTCAGTAGTTATTTACTGGTTTATGTACAGTGAGCCGTAGCGACGCTTTCTGTTTTAACTTCACGCGTATTTGAAGCCTTCAATCCAAGGTAGTATTCTTTCATATGTCAAAACCTTCCTTCAATTGACAGCAGTGACGTAATCATCAAGCAAAAAGGATGCCAACTAATTATAATATTAATAATCTTCTACTCGCCTTGTCGCCATTTAGAGCTTATGCGACGTGGGGATGCCTATAAAAAGTGCCGTATTCCAGAATCTCGTCCAAAGTTGTCATGCAAATAGCAGTGATAAAAAAATTGTTCCCCTTTCCGACTATGACGAAGAATGCTGCCATTGTAGCGTTTTCGCTGTTCGTCACTACGACCATCCTGATTCACATTTCACTCCTGAATGAACGTATTCTGGTAACCTTCTTTTCACGAGAACGTAAATAAGGTATAACCGCCGAGTTGCAGAGAATTTCAAACCTTATCGCCAAGCGATCGGCTAAGACTGTTTGTCCCGCTGAAAGCTACTATGGTAAAAAACCAGTTTTGATTCTGATGTGGGTGGACTATCGAGATGACCACGTGACCAATGAATATCTATCCTCATGTAGACAACTCAACTGTCACGTGACTTTTGATCGTCGACTCATCAACGAGTCCGCAGCCGTCATCTTCTATGATAATAATATTGATACTATGGATTTGTCACTAAAACTAAGACACCCACGCCAACATTTCGTCCTTTTCCTTATGGAACCTCCTCAAGCTTCGAAAGTTGCCTTCAAAAGCTTTGAGAGGCATTTCTATACATTAACAATGAGTTACAGAAGAGATTCGGATATATTTTCACCATATGGCTATTTCCGCCTTAGGCAGAAGCCTTTGAACACGGCTGACGCGGTCTGGAAAGGGATTGCGCTTTCAAAATCTAAAATCATTGTTTCGATTGGCAATTCGTGCAACACTTCGAGCAAGCGAGAAGTTTACGTTGAAAAGTTGAAACAATACATAAAAGTGGACGTGTACGGAAAATGCGGGAACCTGAAATGCCATAAGACCAAGACAGCCTACGGAAAGGAGGATCCTTGCGAGCAGATGGTGAAAAACAAGTACAAATTTTATCTCGCCTTCGAGAAGAGCGTTTGCAAGGACTTTGTCACTGAAAAGGTGTTCAATCGATTCGATTCCCACTCGGTACCGGTAGTATTGAAACGCAGTATTGCTCAACCGTTGTTGCCCAGAGGTTCGTTCATAGCGGCTGACGATTTCAACGACCCGAAAGAGCTGGCTGACTACCTGATTTATTTGAACAAAAATTGGGAAGCTTACGTACAATACTATAAATGGAAGGACTATTACGAAGTGATGCCCTTTCCTAAAGGCATTCATGCGGGTATGTGCAAGCTTTGCGCAAAGCTAAGAAGAGACAGCTGCTCTGATACAATTCAACCATCCAAAAGCGCAGCTGACATTAGGCAATGGTTTATTGATCGAAGCGAGTGCGTAAAGGATTTTGGCAGCATTCTGACAAGGCAAAAAGGTTTATTCTGAATCGTGCGATGAGATGCAACTGTTTCCATTACCTAAGTAAACGACCACATATTGCTGTTAGCTTAAACAGTTCCAGACGAGCGGGAACTCTTTGCATTAAAGAATGTTGTTTGAAGGCTGTGGCATTTCCTTGCTTGGAGTTGCAGTCACTAACTGACACTGACATTGTTAAGGAAGGTTAGCTTTTAGTAAGAAGCCATTGTGACATTCAATTTCGCCGAAGAGAAAATCATTTGCATAAAGGAAAGACATGTCAACTCGTTCGAGTTTGCAGCACTTCCTAGCGTTAGCAAATCGATTAAAATGGCAACAACAACAGTACGTTGCAATGGATCGTCATCAAAATTTGCATAACGACTATGATTTTTTTTCGTTATGCAAATATTTAACTTTCGACAAATGATTAGGCCACAATCGATTATTCGCCTACGTGAAAAACTAATGCTGATTCTGAGATATGCAAATTTTCCCTGTGACGCGTCTACAACTGTCTACGTGTCGTTTCAGATAAACAAGTTGCCACGGTATGCTAATCTGCTAGGAATTGCCAAGTTAGGCCAATAATCGCTATGCCCTAATTGGAAATGTATTTCAGTCTGCTGCCACGCTACGAAAGACAAGCCGGAAGGTAAGCGGAAAAGGTTACTTCTCCTTAACATAAGATAATGTGGGGTACATCTACCTTCATCTCTCATGCTTGTTTGAATACATTTTCTTCTCATCTTGACATATCTTCAGTTAGAATTGCATTGCAAGTTTTTTTCTCCTTGTTAAATGTTTAGTAAGCCAAAAAGAAGTATTCACCTACGACAATTGATCCCTACATTTATTATGTGATGGAATTTATTAAAAACGAAGCTCCTTCATAAAATTTGCATAACGACTGTGATTTTTTTCGTTATGCAAATATTTAACTTTCGGCAAATAATTAGGCAACAATCGATTATTCGCCTACGTAAAAAACTAATGCTGACTCTGAGATATGCAAATTTTCCCTGTGACGCGTCTCCAACCGTCTGCGTGCTGTTTCAGATAAACAAGTTGCCACTGTATGCTAATCTGCTGGCAATTGCCAAGTCAGGCCAATAATCGCTATGCCCTAATTGGAAATATTATTAATACCATTGCAATATGCCGCCCTCTGTTTTTCATGGAACAGGACGTTTCTACGCGAAGCACCAATAATGGAAATTCGTCAGTCGTGAATCATCAAATAAGACAAGATAAGAATATATAGAAAAATTGCCTTATTTGGACATCCCGTTCAAAGTACTCATGCAAGCAACACTGGTAGGACCATTACTTTGCTCTCCAATTACGGTAAAGCAAGCAGCATTTGGCTTCTTTTCGCTGTTTGCCGCTGCGGCCATCATATTCTATACTTGCTTCCTGAATAGTCATATGCAAATGGCCCTCCTCTCATCAGCAAGTAATATGATTATTTCAAAGTTACAAAAAAAGTCAGTTGCTATGATGAGCCGGACAGCTGGACATTATTGTCATGTTGATAGCAATGTTAATAAACCAATTTTAATTCTGATGTGGGTGGACTATCGAGATGACCATGTGACCAACGAATATCTGTCCTCTTGTGGAGAATTGAACTGTCGCCTAACTTTTGATCGTCAGCGTATTAATGAGTCGTCAGCCGTCATTTTCTATGATAGTGCTATTGATACAATGGACTTGCCATCAAAACCGAGACTGCCCCATCAACATTTCGTCCTACTTCTTATGGAATCTGCCCATCACGTTTCGAAAGTTGCTTTTAAAATATTGGAAAGGCATTTCTACACCTTAACAATGAGCTACAGAAGAGATTCGGATTTGTTGACGCCGTACGGCCTTGTTCGTCCCAGAAAGAAGCCTTTGAAAACGCCTTACGCATTTTGGAAGTATACTGCGCTTTCCAAACCGAAAGGCGCTGTTTGGATAGGCAGTTTTTGCCAAACTCCAAGCAAGCGAGAAGTCTACGTTGAAAAGTTGAAGCAATACATGGAAGTGGACATATATGGTAAATGCGGGAATCTTAAATGCCAAAAGACCAAGACGGCGTACAGAAAAGAGGATGCATGCGAGCAGATGCTGAAACGTAACTATAAATTTTATCTCGCCTTCGAGAACAGCGTTTGCAAGGACTTTGTCACCGAAAAGGTGTTCAATCGATTGGACTCCCACTTAGTGCCCGTCGTATTCAAACGCAGTATTGTTGAGCCATTGCTGCCCAAAGGTTCTTTCATCGCGGCTGATGATTTCAAAGGACCAAAACAGCTGGCTGACTATCTTAACTATTTGAGCGCAAATTGGACCGCCTATGTAGAGTACTACAAATGGAAGGACTTCTACGAAGTGGTGCCCTTTCCCAGAGGTGTTCATAAAGGAATGTGCCAGCTTTGTGCAAAGTTGAGAAGTGACAGCTGCTCTCGTACAGTTCAACCGTCCAAAACGGCTGCTGACGTTAGGGAATGGTTCATTGGGCAAAGTGAATGCATAAACGATTATGGCAATCTTCTTACACGCCAAAACAATGCTTCTTTCTGAATTGTACAAGGAATGCGCAACCGGTGTAATCTTCGAAGGAGACAGCAATACTTGTTGACTGACGCAATACAAGATTACAAGGGCAACCGCCGTAGTCTCTCTCTCTCT
>KN538375.1:481395-553443 GCA_000797535.1 Trichuris suis | reverse complement strand
TAATCTTCGAAGGAGACAGCAATACTTGTTGACTGACGCAATACAAGATTACAAGGGCAACCGCCGTAGTCTCTCTCTCTCTCTCTCTCTCTCTCTCTCTCTCTCTCTCTCTCTCTCTCTCTCTCTCCCCCTCTCAAACTATACGCAAACGGCGTACTCGGCGGTGGCAAGCTCACATTTTTATTGCATAACCAGCAATTAGGAATCGTTGATTGACTACAGCAAGAATCGATACTTCACGTGATGATGGACACTGGAGAAACTTTATACAGTATACTTAACCTTTTGGTCCATAGGTTTGTTCATTTCGCAGTCTTCATGCATTTCATAAGTGAAGGATAAGTCGACCTCTAAATTACGCTTAATGGCATGCCTAAAAGGGTTCAAGTGCTTCAACGATAGACGGGCTTGATCAGCTTTGTATCTACTAACCCAATTTGAACAGTTTTTTCTTCGTCAGAGCCGTTTCTAGTCCAGACGCAGAGTTTCGATCTGCGCCGTCTAATGTTGACAACAAAACCGCATATGTCCTTTGAAAGATCGCCGTACCAGTTGCCCACGGCGGACATAAGCAAGCGCATCCAAAGTGAGTCCATTAATCGCTGCCTGTTTTCCATTGGAATAATCCAACGACCGCCATTGCGATTTTGTTCATGGTCCCATCTAGGAAGAATGCCCTGCTTGAAGAAATAGAAATCCGTGCCAATCTTTAGCGAACTAGGCTCTTTCATTGATTGGTAAAGTCTAAAAATTAAGGTTACGTAAAAACCTGAACATCAAATAACCGTAGGCCAACACGCCGAATTGTTCCAGAGAATTGACGGCGGCAACTTTGTCCAATCGCTCTTCCCAGGCCAGCGATTGGCAAGTTCCATCCAAAAAGTACAAACACCAAGTGTATTGAAGAGGATAACGTCCCAAGCATTGTCTTGGCACCTTTTCTTTGGGCGAAGGTGTCTGCAAATTAGAAACTTGTGGCTATTAAGCGAGAAGAATGTTGTTCGCATGTATAAAAAAGAATTTGGCCATTTTGGTCACATTTTGATAAGCATGGAAAACGGATACAACTCGTCATTCACGCGTACATACTGGCTGCTAACGCGCACAGCGATTTAAGCGTCAAACCGTTATGCAGAAGGACGAAACTTATTCATGAATTATAAAATCACCGAGGCAACAAAAAGCAGAGCTTTTCAGAAAAGGCAATTTTTGTCGTACCGCAGAAGTCGTTTCCTTGAAGTTGTCCATTATGGTCAAATCGTCGCTCGCGATTTCGTTGAACTTTGAAACGGTTTCCTGGCGAAGTAGCCTTTCAACTACCACACTCACTTTCAAGTGAGCTTGAAAAAGAAACGTCAAAGCGCCAAACCGTTACGCGTTAAAACTTTAAACTCAGATGATTAAGTTTACGAATATATATTAATAAAAGAGTTTAAATTCCACGCTCAATCGCTCACTGTCAGCTCAGAAATAGACATGAAAGATTCCGTTGAAAATAAGGTGACTATGCTTACTTACGTTACGGTGGTTAGCTTGTTCTTTTATCTTTTGACCGCGCTTTATGCACGCTTTTGTATTCCAGGCGCACAGGATGGCCGTAACGATGTTAACTGAACCTGAGCATCATTTTCCCTGCATACATCGTTAAGTAAACGTTTTTTCAGTACAGATTTATAAAGATGACGCTTAAAGTATTTAAGACAAAAGTAAAAGCTCCGGATAAGTTTATAACGCTTACAGGCAATAACAAGTAGCCGACTGCAGCAGACAGTTGATGCAAGCTTACGCGTAGCGCAGTTACAGTATTCCAAAGACAACCTGAGCATGCATAAGGAATGGATGGCTCTGTTTGCTCATAATTTAAATAGAAAGACTTGCGCTTGCGCCCATATGCTCCCTTGCGGAATGGCTACAATGCGCGCGAATAAAGGGCACTAAACGAGCAATGCATCTGCTTTTGCGACTGGAGTAGATCGGAAGGGCGCTTTTAGCAAATCGCGCGTTCCGCAGTGCTCGTCTCATTGGAGCTGCGTCCTAAAGCTAATTCGATTCCCCCTATAATCGCAGATAACTCAACCTACCAAAAAACTGAATTCGGTTTCGAATTTGGTCAATGAAACGCAAAAAATTAATTCCTTTATTCAACGGCTTAAACGCAGGATGTCATGTAACGGGACGATGTTTTATTTTGAGAGTTTTTCTCGTTTTTCACCGTTTATCGCAGATTAAACTAAACAGGCACCCTACCAATGGAAGGGTGAGCGCAGAATAACTTGGGAGCAGTGAAAATTGCTCACCCTTCCGTTGGCAAGGCATTTGTTGAATTTAACAACAGATACTCGTTAGGGACAAGTATGATGAAAGCCGCCAAAAAGACGACTAACCTGAAAACACTTAATTTTTGGTTCCAGATTTTAAACTGAAAATTACTGTAGTATATATAGTGCGCAGGTTCAAGCAATCGTAGTTACTTTAGTTAATAGAAGTTATGTCGGATAAACTGCGCCCCGTTGAACCAGCTTTGCCTGATTTATTAACACATAAACAAGAAGGTATGGAAGCGAAAACGGAAGCAGTTTCTGCCCTGCAACCACAACAAGCTATGGAAAACGGTGTTGCTGTGGTAAGAAACCTGCATCCTTTCTGTACATTCTAACATGCTTTAATACACCATTCCTAATCTTAACATTGCCAGCCTTTTTTTCATTTGCCTTTCTCCTACAACGTGGGGTCAGCGGTGGATTGGGCTCTGGCTGGTATGACGCTGCTGAGTTATTCCACCAGCCGGTTTGTCGCACAGGCTGACGTCAGTGGTGGGTGCAGCTGGGATTCGATCGCCGGACAGCGGGGACAGCTTTGCTGCTTCTAGAACATTAATACTTTAGACGAATTACACTGAAAGCTCAGAAAACGTAAATCGACCAATTCATCCGCTTAAGTATTCGTGGTGTTTATGGTTTCTTGATGGAGAAAGCAGCTTAACCAGTTGGGTAGAACGACTGGATCGTGTAGCAGCCGTTTCGACTTTAGAAGAGTTTGGCGCGTAAGAAAGCTAGATATACTGCTATATAAGGGTTAGTATTCGAGCTTAAGCCTTTCAATCCAGGCTTTACCAATCAATGAAAGAGCCAAGCCAATTGAGTCCCGGCACTGACTTGTACTTCTTCAAACGCGAAATTAGACCATTGTGGGACCATCCGGCCAATGTTAAGGGAGGAAGATGGATTCTTTCCATGGGCGATAATTTGGGTCGAATGGACGCCGTATGGATGCATCTTCTTATCTGCATCGTCGGCAATTGGTTTCGAAAGTTGCAAACTCAAATTTGCGGCGTTGTTGCCAATGTGCGGAAGCGGAAGTCGAAAATTTGCGTATGGACAAAATGCGCCTCGGAAAGGACCAAGACGATCAAGCTTGGGTATGCCTCCTTGCTCTTCCCGCTCTTCGGATGACCAAAGTTATTAATGCCTTATAGGTTAGCCGTTAAAGAGTTTCTGAAAATTCAGGACATGATGGTTTACGAGGTGCACGAAGGTCGCGAAAAGGCGAATCATAATGGACCAAAAATTATATACAGATTATAAAGTTTAAAACCATCTAAATGCCGTATTGTTTGCCTAGCAATAATTTTTTTCCTACTATATTCGTAACCAAAAAAAAGTATTACGGACACAAATCGGCAATGCCCAATCTTGCTACTAATCACATCGGTCAAAACGAGCAACACTGCACAGTTCGCACCTGTGCGAAAATTGACACATCCAGCCAGCATTGCTTGTCCAACTTCTTGTTGGAAGGAATAAAGTTTGAAAAATGATGAAAGCACGGAAAAGGTACTTTTTAGACTGATACTCAGGTAAACTTACGAAAATGATAATCAGGTAGAGTTATTCTACAAAAGTTTTCAAGTTTTAAGACTCGTAAAATGAATTACCACAATACTGTTTGTTCAATAGCTTCTGCTGGAAATCGGCAGCTTTGGAAAGCAGAGGAATCCATATCAAACAAACGGTGCTAATGCGAGTTTTAAAAGCGTTTTAAGATTTTAAACAAATGAAAAAGTTTTGTGTAGACGTAGTACATGTGCGCCGCTGAACTAACACGCTAAAAATTGCCGAGTCATTGCTGCAGCAGCAAACAAAATACTGCTTGGGAAAGCAAATTATTCAGGTAATTTCCATTGGAGCCCTGTTGAGTACTGTAGATAGAAGTAAAACCAAGTTCCTTTAATCCAAGTAACCGCAGGTAGCCTAAACTAAAGTAATTGCCGACTTCAGGCTTAAGCTTAGGCTGCATGTAGTTTCCTGGACCAGTAGAACTTGACTTTAGTTCCACTTACAGTACTTATCAATCGTCTAATCGAAAAGACCCAATTATCGAATCGGAGGCTGATAGCAGCCGCGGATTAGGGTTCGCCCCTCTCCTCTAATTGAGCTTTCTCAACGATGGCAAAATAATTCCGTATATATTGTTAACGAAAGTCATTGAGCACGATTCTTGCTTTTCTATCGTTCGGAATGCAAGCGAATGGAATTTTTAAACGGGCGGCGAATAAAGTAGAAGAACGACATAGCTGAATGCATCGTTCTATCACTATTGAAACGTAACATCTTTAAACGTCTTTTCGAGTTTCTTTGTTACTGTATTTGCAGGGGAAGAATCGTTTTTTAAATTAAGTTCGAAGGATACACGCAGCTTAGAGGACGGGAGCGTCTCCCGTCCTCAGAGATGTGAGTGATCAGCGATTAACGGCCATTAAATGTGTTTACAGAAATAAATGTGCTCAATTCGTACTCCATGACTACATGAAATTAAGATTTGAAAAACGGCTTTGAAAACAAACAACCGCAACGTCAAACCAAAAAGGGAAGTATTGACATTTTTCTCTTAATATTTTTTGTGAACGGGACCTTGTCGTTTATTCTTTTGAAACATAAAATCATACTGTTGGATTTTCAGGTACACTATGCTGTTGAATCTTCGAAATATTATACTGGATTGAATGGAATTCATCCTAGTAAAATTTCTACAATGTAACAACATTTGGCGACCTTTAATCGGTCAAATTCTAATCTTTTTGCAAATATATCGTCTGATTAAGGTATGTAGGAATATGTCCAAAAAAGAGTGAAGAAAAGTGTACGCGTGACATCAATAACGCAGCACTTAACATTCTGCTTTGCGAAATTGAAAAAAGCAAGTCATATAGCAGAGTAATGAACTTACCAAGCAACGCAGCCCACAATGGACTTGGAGTACTTAGGGTCACTTTCAGGAAACATCTGCTCCCATCTCCAGCGCGTCGCGATGAAGTCGGGAACAGATGCTTTCCTGAAAGCTGTGCAAATATAAATAAACTTTCACGGGTCGCACTTCCGTAAACCATTATGAAAGTACTTAGGGTCGTTATAACTGAGGAAAATTACAACCTGTGTTCCTTTGGTCGCCTAAAAGAAGAATGCTATTAACGAAGACGACTCTGAACTCGGATATTTCCATTACAGGGAGGAGACTGAAATATTAAATTGTTCTCATGGAGTATAACAGTGCAGCGAAGCCATTCGGAATTTCAATTCATTTGCTTACTGCAAAAACTTTAATCGTCCTATAGCACAACACGATTACGTTCTGTTGATCAACCATTTTCCATAATTAGGAAGACATCCGCTGTTTTCGATGTACCATCTTCTGAGGTCCATCGCAGATTCTGACGGATAGACGGCTCCTACGTCAGCGTCGGCTCTAAGCCTTGCGCACAGTTGGCACATTCCTATATGATAGCCGCCGGGAAACGGCACAGCTTCATAGTTGTCCTTCCACTTGTAATATTCTATATATGCCGTCAAATTGCCATTCAAATAATCGATATATTTGGCCAACTCTTTTGGACTTTTAAAATCGTCCGCAGCGATGAACGAACCCTTCGGTAACAGCGGTTCGTAGAAGCTACGCTTCATAACGATTGGTACCATGTGCGATTCGACTCGATTGAATATTTTCTCCGTGACGAAATCCTTGCAAGCGCTGTTCTCGAACGCTATGTAAAATTTGTAATTTTTTTTGAACGTTTCTTCGCACGAACTTTGCTGCATAGTGGGTATGGCTATTTTGGGGCATTTCAAAGAACCGCAGTAGCCGTAAGTGTCCACCTGCAAGTGCTTCCTCAACTCGGCAATGTACAATTCACGCTGACTGGCAGTGTAGCAAAAGCTGACCGCCCAAACAACCTTTTTAGGCTTTGAAGAAGCAATTGACATCCAAACGGATGGCGGCGTCTTCAATGGGGGCTTTCTTAACTTAAAGTAACCATATGGACTGAATATGTCTGAATCCCGTCTGAAAGTCATTGTTAAAGTATAGTAGTCTTTCTGAAGCATTTTAAAGGCAACTTGGGACACATAGTGAGCTGATTCCATTAAAAAGAAAACATAATGTTGATTTGGCAGTCTCTTCCTCGGCGGCAGATCAGACGGATTGAGAGTACGATCATAGTGGACAACAGCGCTGCTTTCGTTAATTAACAATCTATCAAAAGTAATACGACAGTTCAGCTCTGTACAGAACTTTAAATATTCATTTGAGATGTGCGCATCGGAATAGTCTTCCCACATAAGAATCAATAACGGCTTCTTCTCAATACCACGTGTGTTCGCACTGTGCAATTGACTAGTAGGCATATTTCCATTGTTAGCAGACGATGCAGAAGCGCGGTTTAGCGGAAGCTGCGCTGGCTTTGCTTCCATGGAGCTTTGATATAGCCACCGCCAACAGTTTACCAGTACCAAAATGACTGCGATGAAAGCTAATAAAGCAAACAATACCCTCTGACAGGTAACTGCGAAATCGGCCATCAATTAATTTCCATATGCACTCAACAGTTGTACCAAATCACTGTGGACGAAGCACCACTAAAAATAGAGGACGGAACTTCGGAATGATGAGAGTATTCAACTGGCAGCATTCCCTACGGATACTTTGCTCTTTCTTGGCGCAACTACGTGAACGATAGCATGGTTATTCCAGAGCTGTTAGAATCAATCAAATTATGTAATCTACACTATTAACATAACTGTGTTCGTTCCCACAGTGAAGAGAAGCTGTCAGCAGAAAATGAATAAACAATGCGCATTGCTCTAATCGCAAATACACTGCGCAGTCCTACAATTGAATATAAACCACTAAACTGATAACAATGATAACAATAAAAAATCGATAGAATTCACCACTAGCCAATAAGATTCATAATTCTACGCACCATTAATTTACATAGCAGCCAATTTTTCGTATACCGAAGGCGGAACGAAAGAAATCAGACTTAACTAACCTCAGCACTTGAAGGATGCCTCAATGTGGAATAGGAGACCATTACTGTGACTATAACTAAGTATATTATTATGAATTCGACATTCTTTGCCTACCTGATCTTTCTCAGACCTATACGCAATAGGTAAGACTGACTGGATAAAGTAACGTGTTTAGGAAAATAGAAAACCTTTCGCTTAGCCTGAATTAAGCGAACGACTTACATAGAGCACGGGGCAGGAATGCTGAGGACGTTAAGCTAAATAAGAAATCAAAGAATGGGCAAGACTTGTTTACCAACGGTCCTAACAGGTGTTGACTCAGAATTCAATAATTAACCGCTGCATGGTAAATACTCAGCAAAGGTGGTAAACAAAGGCACTAGTAAACCTTGTTGATCGACTCAGTAGCCGTTCCTTAGACAGTTTGAAAAGAGAAAAAGCGAATCACTGTGATGCAGTGAAATCGTCAACATCAGTCAGTCGGGTGGAAGGAAGCTATGCAGTGACGTAATGAAAGGCGTTTGGAAGAGGTTGAAGAATTGCTTCCCACTGATTAACAGAGAAGGCTATTTCTTGAGACGAACTCTGCGCCTGATGAAGACGCAAAAATATTACAAGCCACTGAAGGCTCAGATGACCATTAGCATGTTTTAGCAACGAGCCATAGTAACCACAGCATGGCGTGAACATTACTTTTTAATGCTCTAGGACAGCGAACTATACGCGTGCCTCGTTTTATTGCGGTGCTCCGGAACCGATCCTGCAATAAAACGAGGTATGCCTGTATGCTTGATATAATTTCAGTTGCTAAAACTGTCAATGTCTGCGACCATAACTACTGGACAGATTTTCTTGGAACAGCACGTTTTCATTAGATTCTTCCAATGACAATTGTGAGACAGTCCAAACAAGCGCATCAATTTCGAGCATCCGCGTCGGCAGTATGTTTGATTAACTGTGAACCTGAAAATCAAAGATTACGGTAGGTCTAACCATGAACGCAAGTGAAGCAGGAAAGTGAAAAGATTCAAAAGCAACGTAAGCGAAAAACAACGTTAGCCTGTTGCGACTATGCAATTTTAGAGCAGTCGTATTAACTGCCTCTGCACAAAAACGAACAATGGAGGAAGTGCATAAAACAGTACAACGCAACGTTTCAATTATGCCGAAAACTTATCTCGCAAATTGGATGCAATCGGAACAGTTGGAAACGACTATCAAAATGAACGCACTGGAAAAGACATAGCTGGCATGAGTACAAGGACGGAAAGTTTACGTTGGCACATCGGGGTCTCTTCCCCTATTTGCCCGCAAATAATACAGTAATCTGGCAATAATCAGGTTTTCTCTACTCGTAAACATACAGTAGGATAAATAACACGATTTTGCGGTTATGCGTCGTCCCGTTATGCTGTGACTTCGCCGGCCATCCTGTCCTGCTCTTACCTAAGCCTAAACCTAAACGTAAGGCTTATATTTCGGCTTAGGCTTAGGCCAGGGTAGAACAGGATAGCCGGCACGCTCGCCAGTAAAGGCAGAACATGACGGCCATACGCTTAAGAGAAAGGAACCGTGAACTTCTCAGACATTAAGCGCGAAAAATCGAAAATCGATGTTGTTTATCCTACTGTATGTTTACGAGTAGAGCAAACCTGATTATTGTCAGGTTTACTGTATTGTTTGTGGGCGGATAGAGGAAGAGACCCGTTCACTGAAATACGCTGTCTATTTTAAGGTTGGTACCTGAAAATACCATACCATATTCAAGTTACCAAAAGACGCGGTGAAAAACTAGGGCCAAACACATTGTTCTTCAGGTTACTTGCCAGTAGAGACGGTCAATCGTACGCCTTAGAACTTAACACTGAATCTTGACTAAACCAGGAAGTCTCTTTTGCGAACTATAGCAGCTTTCGAACTCTGCTGCTCGTCAGGTCCATTTGCCCTTGAAACAGTTGCTTGCCCACTGAGCACGCTTAGCGCCCAGGGGAGATCTTCGCTGCGTACTTCCCAATTGGTTGGATTCAAAAGAATTGCGCGCGAAAAACTGCGAACAGCCTGAAGGGAAGAATTCCCACGAATTGCTGTTTTGAACTGCCGACAAAAGGCGAACCAGTTTGACTTCGCCAAAATTGAGCAACGCGCGTCCAAGGGTTTGATGAGCATCGGACCACAAAGGCGAGCATTCCACCGCTTTCTGGGCCGACTGTACCGCTAAGAAGTCTTCGCCACGAATTTGGTAAACCTACACCAAATGGCGCTTGTCGGTCGAACTTATTTCCAGCTTATCGCTTACTTGAGAGAGCATATCATGCAAACGTGCGTCGGAGTCTTTCAATTCAATAGCTTCCTGTAGACGTCTTAATCCATCCGCGTAACGTTCATTCTGTACATAGAATACAGCTTCATTTTCCAATCGGGCAGCTTTGGCAACGGCGTCCTCCAGACAAATGACCTTATTCGGTTTTGCCGGACACATTTCGTCAAAATCATCTTCGGATAAGTCGGCCAGCCAACGTTTCGCATGGTCGCGCAGTTGCTTCTCCACTTTCTTCTTCCATGTAAATGAAGTCATTGCGCGAAAAGCATTTCTTTCACAACTGCGTTACAAAAGAAAAGTAGGTTCAATTAGCAGCGAATTGCGTCATAACAATGTAATCTTGGACGCGAAAAGGCTATTTCCTGTCAACTTGTTACTACTTGTTCTACATTAATTTTAAAGTTGAAGTGCATGACATCTAAAAGGTACTTTCGTGGATATGTCGTCAGCTCCGACCTAAGCTCATAGGTGTACTTGCATTTCCTTAAGAGTATGGTAAGACGATAGTCGCCTACGTATTTGCCATGGTTCGTGTGAAGAAGCTGTCCGTTGGCGATCCCTGTAGACGCCCGGGACCTTTAGCAAACCAAATACTCGAAGAAAGGCTTGCCGTGCCAAGAAAAAGGCGGTCTAGTCAAGCGAAAGACAACGACGAGCATGATGCCAAAGTAACGGACCAATTGAGGGAGAGATGCCCAGTTTTTAAGGGAACGGTTTTAGTCTTGCGATGAGAGATTGTCGAGGAAGATTTTCAAAATTGCAAAGGAGCAAAGAAACAGTCAAAGCGAATCACGTGATGAAGAACAGGGAACGCAGTAAGCTCCTTACTTGCTTTAATTAGCCTCCGCCTGTGACTCGTACTTGAGATGTTCAATGTCTATTTTATTGTGGATGCTAAAAATGCGCTTAGCTTTAGCAATCCTTTTAGTGACCATTCGGACGGGGAAGGGAAATTGAAAGTTGCGAAAAATTATCTAAGCGAAGCGGCAGAGCTTTCCGACGCTACGGAAGAGTTTGCCGCTTCGAATGAAGGTGACGAATGTGAAGTAGACGAAGATGACTTGGCCGCCTTCGATAATCTTTTCCCGAACAGTCGAAATGCCAGGGAAGCTCTATCCAACATGATGTGGCATACAAGCAAGGAAAAATTACAAGACATGAAAACTCGCATGGGCGCTTCCAGCGACGCGGTTGTTCGTGACTTGGATCCCGAAGTGCTGGAAATGTACAGAAATGTTGGCAAGGCTTTGTCCGCTTATACGGTTGGCAAAATACCGAAAGCCTTTAAGATCATTCCTCAGCTAGTGAATTGGGAACAGGTTAGCGTTGAGCCTTAGGTTGGCCTTACAAAGCTCACCTTCCTTTTTAGATCTTGTACATAACGGAACCAGAGAAATGGAGTAACGCTGCTGTTTTTCAAGCTACGCGAATTTTTGCTTCTAATATGAACAGTCGGATGTGCGAAAAGTAAGCCAATTCTTGTGTTACGTCCGATAAGGCTTAACTGAGTAACAATTTGAATTCCTGAAGTTTTGCGCTTTCTATTAATACAATGAACGCCAGTAATACATGACGCAAGCTGTATGCCCAATGAAATTCCGGTTAAAATAGTTAATTCGTTTGCTATTGTAATAAATGCAGCACTTCATCCTTGATTTCTTTTCTTTTGTAGATTCTATAACGTGGTCTTGTTGCCTCGAATTCGAGATGACCTTGTTGACAATAAGAAGTTAAGTCGACTGCTATATCAAGTTGGGAATAACGTACGGTGTTCGAATTGCCAAGTTGCTTTTTGCAGGCTCTTTTCAAGTCTTTGTATAAACCTGCCGCCTTTTTCAAGGGCATTCTTTTGCCCTTATGCCAGGTTAATTTATTCTTCAAAATGTACATTGCCTACTGAATGTTGTTGTTGTTGTTGTTGTTTCGTAGGACGGCTCGTGTACCCTACGCGAAGCAGTAGTGTTGGGCAGTGTCCTTAACAAAGGTTCCATACCTGCTCTGCATGCTGCTGCTGCCATGGTGCTCATTTCGCAAACGGACTTTTCGTCCGCCGGCTGCTTGTTTCTTCGTATTCTGGTGGAGAAGGGATACACGCTACCGTTTATGGCAATTGATAGTATTGTCAACTATTTTGTGGGGTAGGACTATCGCGTGCCTACTTTTCCTGCACTTCTGTTTTTCAGGTTCATTGGCGATCGAAGAGAATTGCCTGTGATATGGCATCAGGCCCTTTTGGGGCTTGTAAAGCAGTACAAGAGCGATTTGAGCTCAGAGCAAAAAGATGCTCTGCTTGATTTGATCCGCGAAAAGTCGCATTATTTAATTACGCCTGAAATACGTCACGAAATAGTCACTGCTGTTCCTCGAGACGTTGAGGACGGAATACCAATGCCAATGGAAGAATAAAATGTTACGTACCTGAAAATACTTAATTTTGAAAGTAAACTTTGAATCGAGTTCACAAGTTTCGAAATGCTTCGTCGCCTTTTTAATGATCAGCAGAAAGCCAAGCAAAATAGATATACTTGAAGGAATGAAAGGTTATTATGACAAGATTAATGCGACAACTTTCATAGTCTGTTTAGCGATTAAGCGTTGGACAGACTTTATGCATTCCAGTGACTGGTCAGAGTTAGGGATATTTCTATTCTTTTCGGCTCTAATGCATTTTGTGGGTGCCTTCCTCTGCTTGCCCGCAAACAATACAGTATACTTGACAACAACCAGGTTTGTTCTACTCGTAAACCTACAGCAGGACAAACCTGATTTTTGTTAAGAATACTGTATTCTCTGGGAGAAAGAAAAGATGGGTGTTTTTCAATTCCGATCAAAAGTAGCAACTTTCAAAACAGCTGCGTTTTCTATTCCTAAGATGCTTTGAATAATGATGCCTATGCGGGTTGACGAATTCCTTGTCTAGCACCCTTGCCTTCGTTAAAGACGGAGAATTTAAAAACGATTCTTTGATTTGCTTTGCTTGGAAGGTGCCCAGCAGGCCTGGCAACAGCGTGCTGCCCTGCCGTTTTACCCAACCGTGATTTCAGGCGAGCAAAAAATAATATATATTGGGACTTGAACATCTTTATGCTGACTGTCATTCTCTTATCTTGGGAAGCGCGTGCAATGTTAGCACATCTGATCCGTCGGCATTTTGACGCCATTGGAGCGTTGAATAGCAAATCCTAATTGTGAAGCGCATGCTACGTATCGCCAAACGATGGGGCAAGTCCTCAGCGGTCACAGGACTATAAGTCAAGAATTGCAGTCTCGTTCGCTGCGATGGAGAAACGTGGTGGATACGTTAGAGTGGTTTCGCATGTCCTATGACGAATTCGCTCGTCACGTTGACGTCTTGAACTACAGGCAAACAAATTGGCAATAATATTGCACGTTGCAAAGAGATTTCCTTTTTTAGAATTCGCAATTTTAAGACGCAAGACGGACTTCAAATTAAATTTTCCGTTAGCTTGAATGAGACGTTGAGAACTTCCTACCACTTGTTTGTAACCGTGATAATGGCGCAGGTGTGTCTTCTGCCAATCGCTTTCTAAAAATATCCTTTAACGCGCGTTCCGTAGGTGCATCCCGGTACGGACATTGTCGTTCGTGCGTCAAGCTTGAACTTCTATCAGTTTCGTAAGCATTATTCCTTTTTGTGCAGCTATCTAGACAAGTCGTGCTCACAACTCATATTCGATGCAACTAGAGAAGACAGAGTCGCCAATTCGGACGACTCGCTGTAAGGACGATTTCCTTTATTGCTTGCGCGTCTCTCTGCAAGTTTCCATTTTCCTTTAGAATGGCAAATTCGGTTGCACAGAGTCGGACTGTGGAATGTTGCATTTGTCAGGAGCGACCGGTTGACTCGACCTTGCCCTGTTGCCATGAATTTTGCACCGTTTGCATTTTGCAATGGTAAGAAGCAGTCGGCAAGTTCGACTGTTACCGTATATGCTTCAGCTGGCTACTTGGGCGTTTAAGTACCACTTTAGTTTTGCATCTTTTAGTCTTGGAGCTTATTGGGAAAATTTGCTATAAGCCTTGTGTACTATTTGTAAGCGCAGCGTTTAATAGGCAAAAGCAAGGCAGATAAGCAGGCACGCGTACACGAAGCGATAAGTAACAAACGCTACGATAAAAAGATACAGTACTCAATATGTGTGCAGGTTGCAACAACGTATAACAAATTTTGAAATGTTTGTATATAGTATCGCCTTATGACGGAGATGGGACCAAAGTGCAAATACGGACTTCATTTAGGTTTCATACGCTCGTTGCGCACATAGCGTAAATGTGGCTTTGTGCAGTATTTTATTTTTTTTTGCATAAATGTTTACAACAGGACAAGTTCCATCCAGAAGGCAGAGCTCTTTGTTTTGGGGGTTGCTTCCGTAAGCAAACGTAAAAAACGGTTTTTGACACTTAAAAGTGTACCTTTTAGGTTAAGGCACTTTATTAAGATGGGCGGTACACGTAACTGTGAAGAAGCAGAGACGAAGAAGGATAGTTTATTAGCATAATTGCTTCCTAATTTTACTTGCCTTTTTAGGGAGCTAACTTTCTTGTTATTTTCTTTGAAGTTCAATTTTTGTTGCTTTGTTAGGTCTGAATACAAGCTGACCTGTCCACTATGCAGACTGGAGCTGAACGGGCCAGAAGACGCTTGGTTGATGACGCAAGCGCCTGCCTTGGGCACCTTCATTGACGAGTACGCTTCTCGAATGGGCAGCGAATTTTAGCGTGTCGGTGCTCTCATCCTCTCTCTCGCTCTCTCAATGGACGTGTTTTATTGAAAGCCAAAGATGGTTCCTTTATTTGACATACTGTAGAATTAAAGTCGCTTTACTGTATTTATTTTCTCTTTCTGTTTATTTATTTGCTCACTTTCGTACGCGTACGGCGCTTTCAGCTCGCAGAAGGTTATCCCGAAAGCGAGTATAGGTATTCCAACATGCCGCAAACCTGAACAGCGTTTATTCGAGCACAACGCGGAAGAACACGCACAAACCCGCCATACCGTATGACTATTTGCCTGAGCATCAATTCGCGCGTTGCAATTTTTGCGAGCCAGTGGTGACCAATTTCGTTCGCCGTTGGAATATTAAATTCGATGGAGAAAGCCAAAATTGACAGTTAGGGATGGAATAATCCTCGATTCATCAGCGCATTCAAAATTTGCAAACGCTTCCTCTTTGCAATGCGCTGCTTTGGCTGCGTAGAAAAATGGTTTTACTAATTTTTGGGCGCATTCATTCCTTCTTCATTGATCACTTTGCATGTCCGTATATGGTGGCTAAGGGGCGCGTGACTTATTTCGAATGTCGTCAATAAAATTGTTGCAAACGGGTTTGGTCGACCAGTCATACTGTAGTATGAAAAATGCAGGTTACTTTCTGGCAAGCAGGCCGGCAATAGAAGCCTTAGGCTTAGGCAGGGGCGAAACAGGATGGCCGGCAAGCATGCAGTATTACTGCTGGATGCATAACTCCATGGCCAGAATTTAGTGTCGCGCTTAGGTTTGAAATTCGTTAATTTTTTAAAATTATGCAAAACACTGAGCGTCAGCTGCGTATTCGCGTATTTCTTTCTGCCCATAAGATTTCGATTTAACAGGATCGATGCAGCTGAAACTTTTGAAAAGTAATACAGACGGGTTTTTTCGAGATAATTGGAGCAGATAAGTTGTGTAGTACGTGACGCAATGCTCCTATATAGCCAAGTGTCATTCTAGCGCAAACATGTATAGCTCCAGTGCGACTTATTTGCTGACAAAAGAGCAATAGCCATTGTGTTACGTTGCTCGTGACTCATAAGTCTAAAGCATGTATTAGGCTGAGACCAGCCAAGACAAACATAGGTTAAGCCAGATGCGGCTACAGAAGAGCCGGCTGTGCATAGCTAAAGCAGAACGTATTTGAAAACTATGCAAACAGCTGCTATTGACGCCATCGCACCGGAGTCGGCTGCAGGCAATAAAAAACGCAGTGACAAAACCATATGCAATGGGAACAGTTTGCTATGCTGCACTGTAACTAGTTTCTGGAAATGTAAAGGTTGGCTGTACGCTGACAGCATATAGCCTAAAGGTAACAGGAGCAGATTCCGTAAGTTTCCAAAGAAAAGGTGCGCAATTATTAATGATCGAGATTTATAGAGTCGTCACGACACCTCCTATTAAAATAGGTACCCATCGCACAAAAGCCAGACTGTCTAGGCATTGTTTTCCATATTTGACAGAGTATTTGTAACGATGGATAATTACGAGCGCAAGCAGATGCTCAGCCTGCTTATTCCGCACCTTAAGCTTACTAGGAAATAGCGGTCAATTTCGTCATACTGTTATAATTGATTTGCAAGTTGTTTCATTTCCACTTGCATTTTGTAAAAAACGATGCTTTTTCGCTATGTCACCGTCCAATTGCAATTACTCGTAACGCTACAAAACGCGTAGTTTCATTTTTGATCTTACCAGTGGTCGATAGATCAAACGTTTTCGCTTTTTCAGCCTATTAATATGTAGTTCAACAATCGCTTAGTGGTAGACTTAAGAAGCTAGCAAAAATGTGATACTTTAGTTATTCGTAAGCGTAATTGAAAGTAAACGAAATTCGTAGAGTAGCGCTTAGCTAAGATGAAGCTTTTTCATTTGCAACCTGGTTAACAGTGCCGTTACGGTAGTCGGTCGGTTTGGGGTCATTTCGCTAAGCATTGCCGATCTTCACGCTTTTGCCGGGCAAAGGTAGGAGCGCAAGTGACCTAAAAATGACCTCCTTCGAGATCGAACGGTGGAAGTGAACAACGCGTGGCAAAAAATCGTTGCCACAAGTGGCCTGGCGGTTTGCCTATTTATGGACAAAGATTGTTCCTTGGAATCCTCTGCTTGTTCATGCATGTTTGGGCAGCTTATTCAGGGTTGGAACGGCTGCTTCCGCGCCTTTTGTTGGTTTTCTGTACGCGGGAACGCAGGTTCCATGAAGACGCGGAGCTTTTGTAGTCTTTGTGAGCAGTTGAATGACGCATCGCCGCCCATCGTTGGTTTGTGGTGGACTGCTTCGTCTGTAGTAGGCTGAAGTAGTTGTGCCGTTACGTCCATTCGTGTTTGCCTTCCTCGCTTTGCCGTCTTTCACTGTGCTTCTCTCTCTCTCTCTTTCTCCGGCGGTATCGAAACTTCCGCTTTCGCTGGCGAACCATATCGATTGTCGCGGACCAGAATTTTCCGATCCTTAAAGCTTTCTTTACAAAATGGCCAACAAGCGCTATTGGTTCTGCTTTTTTCAGTAGTCGTTCTCCCGCGAAGGAATGACAGACGAGTGGCGATTGCTTTGCTCCCAGGAAGATCTTAGGTACCTCGTAGCTGATTCGGCCGGCCTGAATGACCCGTCGGTCCAGTCGGAATGGGCGAAAAGGCGCCTTGTTTGGGTGCCCCATGAAATGCACGGTTTTGTCAGCGCAAGCGTACTCCAGGAACGCGGAGACGAGCTGCTGGTCGAGCTTCAGGACACCGGCAAAACGCTGACCGTCAGCAAGGACGACGTGCAAAAAATGAATCCTCCAAAATTCGACAAAGTTGCCGACATGGCCGACCTCACATGCCTCAACGAAGCCTCCGTGTTGCATAACTTAAAAGCGCGATACTATTCCGGAATGATTTACGTAAGTTGCTCTTTTTTTTCTGAAACTTATTTTTCTTGCATGTCGATTCATGCCTACGGGAGCTGGTCATTTCGCAGTTGTAATCATTCGGGGTGATCTTCTGCGACTTCTCAGCTGTCCATACTTGATTGTCCGCCATTGGCGGCGGTGTCACCAATAGAGAGAGCATTTTGTTGAACCATTCTTGGGCGCCCGGGTCATCGCTGTCATTCATCCGGGCCGTCCGCAAACCATCACCGTACGTTTGGCCCGCGTCGTTAACAAGAAACTAGTTTCCAATTGCTGAGTCAACGCACTTTATCAGTCGACTTGCCTACCTTGACTGTGCCGATGGGGATTTGACCAGGCGGCATATTTGGCCAATGCATTTTTGGGGTCGTTGTTGTTGTTCAACTTGCTAATTTGATGTGCGTCACGAAAAATTGCGACTTTTGCTCCCTTACAACTACCGTATGCTGTGACGCATGGAAGCCGCCTTTGTTCGTAGCCGTATGGCTTTTCTGGGAACGGACACCTGACCATTCTTGCCTACAGTATCCGTACAAAGAATATCCCCACAGAATCGATCCGCGCCGGCGATGTACAACATCCGCGTGGAAAAGATCGACCGATAAAAGTTGTCAATTCGTTTTGTTTCGACAACAGCTGTCACGTGGCATCCCAGTGGGCCCAAAAGTGTCACTTTTGAGCGCCTGCTTTAAGGGGTTTCTATGTTCTTTTTTTTTGCGCGCGTCAAAACGAGCTTTGCCGACGTTTGATCGCTATGGCTTGCGGCCATTAGTCCGACTAGCCTCCGTGGGGGTCTCATCGAGAACCAATTTCATTGTTTTCTTACTCGGTCAACTTGCTAAGCAAAGGCCTAAAGGCTGTACGGACAAAGTGAGCGCGCACCATTTGCCGCCCATTTAAAAGGCGTTCGAACAGGTTTGCCGTTCGTTGCACGCCTCTCCAAAAGCGCAGTTGGTATGTTGTCAAAGCGACGCATTTTTGCGAATATGAATTTGTGGCGTTCGATCGTTGGCCGAATTAGGGTTATTGTGCGCGCTCTCTCGAAGGGTCACTTGGGGCGCTCGATAGGTGAAAGAAAGTAAATGACGAAGCATCCAACATTGGCGAGGTCAATAGTTCGCCTACCATTGGCGCGCGCCAACAAAAAAAAATGTCAGCTCAAAGATGAAAGACGAAATGTTCTCTTTTTTCGGTTTCGTTGCTTTTCGAGGTGACTCATCGGCGCTTGCTTGTGTTGGCCAAGTTTGCTTGTCAGCGTTCTCCTTCGTTGGTCCCACGTTTTTGAAATGCAAATTGGGTTTTTCTTTAACCAATTAGCGCGTAGTATTCTTCAAGAAGATGGCAACGCTAACGAATAGCTTGTGAAAATTTGCATATGTTTCCATGTACGCAGTGGGGTCAATAGGAAGTGAAGGGTTTCCCCTAAAAGTTTGCTTAGAACTTAGCGTTCAATGATGGTAACTAAGCGAATTGTAAAGTCGCCTTTTTTGCTAATCGTATCATTAATAGTATGACCTGTAGGCAAGGGAACCCTTTTTATTGTACTTGTTTAGCGTAAGAGCAATTGAACTCCTTCTTAAGAACGAAGCTTGAAGGTAAAAGTGGCTGCGCAAATACGACGTTAAGCAATGGAGATTCGGCCTGCGGTAGCAGAAAACTTAAAGCGTAATCTTTTGTTCAATGTTTGTTTACGTCATGGAAAAGTTGGTTGGCATTTTGAAAAATTCAAAATGCCTTTACTGAGTAATACCATATTTTCAAAGTTCGTTTTCCCGATTCAAATTAGAAAGCTATCTTAGGCAGCGCGTCAGGGCGTGCCAATGTGTCATTCGGTAGTCTTTGCCTATGTAATTCTTGTCATTCTTTTGCAATACTGAGATAGGCCCCCTTTTAAACAAACAAAACGCCGCCGCGTTGATATTACGAGAACGCGTAGCTTTATCGATCTGTTTTGGCTGACGAATTTAAATTTAAAAAAAAAATCATATGTTCAATTCCGTTTGATTTCCCATCTGCACATATATGGGAGAATCGGAAGAAATGCATATTACGTCTTCTATAGGTTTTCGGTCATCCATACGTGCTGGCGACGCTCTGCCCGTGCCAAGTGATAGCCAAAGTGCGTAAAGAACTAAAGTTTCGCAAATCTGACAATTTTTTAAAAACTAATTAGCATAAACACGCGGAGGCGAGCTAAACGCTGACCTACGTTTCAAAGGACGCCACGGCTTGACCCACACCGCTCGTTCCATTGTTCAAGTCGGAAGCGAAGCGGCGATTGGGTTTTTTTTTGGATGGTCTTTGAATTTTGCCGAAGACAAATGGCGGTTGCCGTTTTGAAATGTGCGAAAATTTATTCGTTGCAACGTGACGGCGCTCCCCGAGGTCCCATAAGACGTATTAACGTAGGCGAGATGAAAGTGCGCGCCAATTCGGGATTGTTTTAAGATTAATTCGCCCTCCTATTAGGCAGGAATTTAAAATTGCGCTCAACCATTAAGGCTAAGTAAAGTTAACGCCCTCCGAGACGCGGCTGTGCTGCAATTGCGCAGAGGTGACGCCATTTATCGTAGCGTGCAGAATTTGAATTTTCAAATCGATCGTACCCTCGACGCGCCTGAGCACCTTTAAGTCTCCTTTGCCCTACGTTGCTTAAGCCTCTTACTATTCAACCTCGCCTTTCCGTTGTTTCATAAACTATAGGGAGAAGAGGGAGCGTAAGCTCGAACTGAAAATGACCTTAGTGTGTAGTTTAAAACTGGCTATAAGTCTACAAGGCCATTTGAACAATCTATATATGGTAGTGGTGCTGTCTTTATCACTTTGGTTTTACACGGTGAAGCGAAGAGAGAGAGATAAATTTAAATTTTTATTTTTCTTTACCCTTCTCGCGGTAGCTTCAACTAAGCTTAACGTCAAAGTGAACTTCGTCTTTTTGTTGATGCCACGGTTTCAGTTCGGTTATGACGTCCATGTATAGGTGTTGTTGTAATAGGATTGAAGGACTTGTTTTGTTGGCGAGAAGGAGAGATTGAATGCGTAGGTAGTAGGCGCCCCTTTTGCTCTTTTATTTGACTTAGCACCTGAAGGTCTTCAGAGGGCGAAGGGCGGTAACTGGTTCGTCTGGTTTTTCGAAACAGCGAAAAACTACTTCTGCCTACTACCGCTCATCTTTGCCGTTTGTCTCTTTTGACGCGCAAAAGTCCATAGGGCACTGGTGTAGCAGCGTGAAATTTAAGCTTCTTACTCGTACGCGATCGGCAAAACAGGCAGTTTGAACAAGCCGACTCGTTTACCCTTCTTCAAACAACTTTAATGTTTACATATTCTACCGTGATAGCACGTGACAAAGCGCCTTTACGCAACTACAATATACTCTTTTCCAAATCCTTCTTCGTTAATTCAAATTGCTGATCAATACTTGTAACTCTGAGCTGCTGACTGTTTTTTTGTAACTTTGCAAGATGATTAGACTTTTGCAAAAGTTTTTGCAGCCACCAAGTTTGATAACTTTTTTTTCAAGTAAAAATAAGTTCGCTGCATTATAAGAAGAAGGACCTTTGCTTAATCCTATGCTGGCGTGCGTGCACGTATGTTGCAACTTGTTTTTTTCGCTTATCGTCATTGACATCGACGCGTATGTGAACGCGGCGTTCGAATTTCAAATTTCGCGGCTGCTCCTCGTAAAGCGTTTAGCTTTTTGCCGCAGCGAGTTTTTGCCTAAGTCAAATTTTAGTGGGTGCAACTTTTTCGCCAATTTGCTGCTTCGGCGCGAGACTGAGTCTTATTAAATAATTCGCTTTTGCAACTTGACGCCATCGTCTTAGAAATATGATAAAGCGAAGAAGTTGTCGCGGAAACTTCTCTTTGCGTCTCGTCAGCTTTTTCGAGAAACGGTCGACGGACTTTCCACGTCGACATTACTGATTTATTGTAGCAGCTGCCGATTAACTTCCTCTCGTATTTTTCTGTGAGTATCAGTTTCCGCTTTTTTGCGACGACACCGTCTGACACCATTTGCAAATGATGAGCGAGCTTAGTTTCGCGTTAAGCTTTGAGGAAGTGACGATTGCTTCGGATGAGCAGTGAAAAGATTGGAGATTCAATCTGTCATCAATTCAAGCGAAAAGGTGTGACAGTGACGTCATCAAGGCGTTTGTTTACCAATGTAGACCGTTCAAATTTGTATATTGACTAATATTGTCTAGCGCGAAGAAGTGCTACAAAGTGCCCATTTTGCGATTGGTCTTCCGTAGTTTCATTGAACTATTCTCCTCAATGCCGTTACGCTGAAATCTTTTGAAGCGCGCGTTTTTGTCTACCAGTTGGCTGCACAATGAGCGTAACGCTTGAATGAGGACCCATCAGCGAGGGGAATCAACGGGCAACTTGCTTAAAGGAAGCTGGGCTGTATTGCGAAGCTGTTATTTACTGCTCTCTGAAACTTTCGTGTTTGTCAAGAAATTTGCAACTGCTCTCCGGCGGAACGCGTGTCAAAGAGTTCAATTTGCTGTTATGGACGATTGAACGTCGTTTGTTCTTTTGTTTGGAATTTTAATCTATTGGCATTAATGCAATGAAAGCATAAACGCAAATGCTTTCAGGCGAACCCTGCAAGCTGCTAAATATAATCAGCTGTCTCGAACAGGGTTCGTCCGTAATGGCAGAGGGTTGAATAGAAGCGAAATCAATGATTTTTACAGTACCCTCCTCATTTGGATAAGAAGGTTCATAATTTGAATTTTTGAATTTAATTTGCATATAAAAACCACAAAAGTCATTTTTTTTGAATATTTGCTTAACACGCGGGCACCGAGGAGGACCCGTACCCTCTCTTTTGGGCTGCTTTAGCTTACATGTTTCCTTTTTTGCACTCGTTGGGTCGTCACGAAACTGCCACATGCTAAAGTGTTCCTTTTCTTCCTTTTAAGACTTATTCTGGTTTGTTTTGCGTTGTTATCAACCCTTACAAGAAGTTGCCGATTTATACGGAAAAGATTGTCGAATTGTACAAAGGAAAGAAGCGTCATGAAGTGCCTCCGCACGTTTTTGCCATCACGGACACTGCCTATAGAAGCATGCTCCAAGGTACAGTTTCTATTTTTTTCCTTTTGGCCCGACTTACGAGACGATCGCGTTTTTTCAGACCGCGAAGATCAATCGATTTTGTGCACGTAAGAAATTTTTGTTGTGTATGACAAAAGTTTGGAAGGACAAATTTTTTCAAAGGGGTGAATCTGGCGCCGGGAAGACCGAAAATACCAAGAAGGTAATACAGTATTTGGCCTACGTAGCCGGCGCCAGTAGAACAACGAAAGTAAGCTCTTCTCACGGCAGCCTGCAGCATCCGACCAGAGTATGCGTATGCTTTCCTTTGCAACTTGTGTGTCTATATTCTTTTTTGCGTAGGGCGAACTGGAGCAACAGCTGCTGCAGGCAAATCCAATTTTGGAAGCGTTTGGCAATGCGAAAACCGTAAAGAATGACAATAGCTCTCGTTTCGTAAGTGCTTGTTGGTTTGATGGATGAGAAGTCGCGAGGGCATTTTTTGCTTTAAGGGTAAATTCATTCGAATCAACTTTGACATGTCGGGATTCATCTGCAGCGCCAATATTGAAAGCTATCTGTTGGAAAAGTCGCGCGCCAATCGACAGGCAAAGGACGAACGTAGCTTTCATATTTTCTACCAATTTCTGCACGGCACCACGGCCGAAGAGAAGCGTACGTTGCTTGAAGACATGAGCTGATTCGTATGGCGGATGGACGATCTATTTTTAGGCACTTTCCTTTTGAACAATGTCAATCAGTACAGATTTCTAGCTAACGGCAACATTAGCTTGCCTGGCGTCGACGATGCGCAGGAATTCCATAGCACCATACACTCTATGCGAATAATGAACTTCTTAGACGACGAAATATCGGGTAACCAACCTTACTTGGCACTTTGCCAACCACTGTCTAGACTCCACTGCTCTTGCAGCGATTCTACGGGTAGTTAGCGCTGTGCTGCACTTTGGAAATATGGAATTTATTCAGGAGAAGAAGTCGGATCAGGCCATTCTGCCGGACGATACGGGTAACCAATGGTTAAACAGTTTTTTATTTACTTGCTTTGGTCTTTAGTGGTTCAGAAGATTTGTCACCTGTTGGGACTGGCCGTTACCGAGCTGGCAAAAGCTTTGCTTAGGCCAAGAATAAAGGTTGGACGAGACTATGTGCACAAAGCTCAAAGCAAGGAACAAGTGAAATTTCCCTTTTCTCGCCTAATCGTTCGAAGGTACCATGTCTGCCACCTTTTAAGGCTGAGTTCTCGGTGGAAGCCATATCGAAGGCTTGCTACGAGCGAATGTTCAAATGGCTTGTTAATCGAATCAACAAGTCGTTGGACCGAACGAAGCGTCAGAGTTCATCGTTCATTGGCATTCTGGACATAGCCGGTTTTGAGATATTTGAACTGAACAGCTTTGAACAGTTGTGCATCAACTATACGAACGAAAAGTTGCAGCAACTCTTCAACCATACCATGTTTGTGCTCGAGCAGGAAGAATATCAGCGCGAAGGCATCGAATGGCAGTTCATCGATTTTGGTCTCGATTTACAGCCAACCATAGATCTAATTGAAAAGGTTGGCATAATGTCTAAAATATCTCATGCTTCTCTGCGTCTCGAATGGGTAATCCACTATTTTTAGACGTAGCTTTCGGGACCCGAAGGGTCCCGAAAGCTACGTCTAAAAAAGTTTAATAGAGGGCGTCCCTACAGTATACAAATAAAATATGAGATAGTCAGGTAATAATTAAGGTGAGTCGTAAAAGATCAAAGCTTGCAAAATTATCCTATTCCCTTTTTATAAGATTGGGCAGCTTATGTCACACACAGATCAAATAACAATGAATTTGGAGCATAATAGTTATTTTATGAATACTATCGTAGATGCTGAACATGGCGCACGGTTCGTCCTGAAAGTTCTGTAAAGTAGAAGATTCTTTCTTTACTATTCAACTGGTGTACATTTAGCCTATGGGTATATTGTCGCTGCTAGACGAAGAATGCTGGTTTCCCAAGGCGACGGACAAAAGCTATACGGAAAAGCTGAAAGCCAATCACAGCAAACATCCCAAGTTTATCATTCCCGAATTCAAGGCCGCCTCCGACTTTGCCTTGGTGCATTATGCGGGTCGCGTAGACTATCTGGCTGAACAATGGCTCATGAAGAATATGGACCCTCTTAATGAAAATGTTGTTGCCCTTTTGCAGAATTCTTCAGATCCCTTCGTAGTCAACATATGGAAGGATGGTTTGGCGCTGCTATTCCATGCATGCCATGACATAACTGGCTGTTGTTTAATTTTCAGCTGAATTTGCCGGCATAGGCGTTACCGAAGGTAACGAGACCGCATTCGGCATTCGTACAAAGAAAGGTATGTTTCGTACCGTAAGCCAGCTGTACAAGGAGCAGCTAAGTCGGCTTATGGCCACTCTGCGCAACTGCACTCCGCACTTTGTTCGTTGCATAATTCCGAATTACGAGAAAAAGGTGAGCAGTGCCTTTTTGGCTGCAAAGTCGCCATAAGAGGTTGGTCAACATGTTTAGACGGGTAAAATCGACTCCCCTCTCGTGCTCGAACAACTGAGATGCAACGGTGTACTGGAGGGTATTCGCATTTGCCGGCAAGGCTTCCCCAATCGCATTCCCTTCCAAGAATTTCGCCAAAGGTTGGATTTGAATTTTTGAATTGGCGTCCTACAGACCTCTTTGATATTTGCAGGTACGAAATTCTAACGCCGAACGTTATATCGAAGGGCTTTATGGACGGCAAAGAGGCGGTGAAAAAGATGGTACTTGGCGGAAGTGTTTTTTTACGCCATTTAGTGCGAGCGCGCTTTGCAGATCGAGTCGCTGGAATTGGAACCGAACTTGTTCCGCATTGGACAGTCGAAGATCTTTTTCCGCGCTGGCGTGCTTGCCCAGTTGGAAGAGGAACGAGACTTGAAGCTTACCGACTTGATCATCAACTTTCAAGCGAACTGTAGAGGCTTGCTGGCTCGCAGGTAGTCGTTTTGCCCCTTGTCATTGGGCCGGCGTAACTTGTTCGTTATCTTTTAAGGAACTACCAGAAGCGCGTACAACAATACAACGCCATTCGCGTAATCCAGCGTAACGGCTTGGCCTACTTGAAGCTCAGACACTGGCAATGGTGGCGATTGTTCACCAAGGTGCATTTTATGGCTTGGTCAGCTTTTCATGATCACGCTGAGAGGATTTGCAGGTGAAGCCGCTTCTCCAAGTGACAAACCAGGAAGAAAAATTGCTACACAAAGAGGAAGAGTTGCGTCAAGTGAAGGATGTCCTGCAGCGACAGGATGTGGAGGTTAAGGATATGGAGAAGAAGTTGCAGCTCGTAAACTTATCGCGGCGGTCCCCTTTGCGGCTTCTGCTAATATATATATGCTTGTAGTTGACCGACGAAAAGACCGTTCTGGCGGAACAGCTCCAAGCCGAGGCTGAAGCGTGTGCCGAAGCTGAGGAAATGAGGGTGCGCCTTTTGCAGAGAACCCAAGAGCTGCAGGATCATTTAACCGAGATGGAAAGTCGTCTAGAAGAGGAGGAGGACCGATACGAAAAGATCTGCGAGGAAAGGCGACGGCTTACCCAGAATATACATGACTTGGAAAACCAGTAAGCTTTTCGCGACGCGAACGCCATTTTCTCCAGTTCTGCTTTTATCTGAAAAAAGGTTGGAGGACGAAGAAGCGACGCGACAAAAATTATTACTCGAGAAAGTACAGGTGGATAGCAAGTTGAAAAGAATTGAAGAAAGTTACGCGGCTCTCGAGGACGCTCATACCAAGGTGTGGCTGCTTGCTTTGACCGTTGCTTGACATTGTATGTATTCAATGCTGTTCGTATTGTTAGCTTCAAAAGGAAAAGAAGGCTATTGAGGAGAGATGCGCCGAGTCTTCGACCAGACTGAGCGAGGAGGAGGATAAGGCGAAGTACTTGGCCAGATTGAAGGCCAAGTACGAAATGCAAATTGCCGAATTGGAAGAGACGCTGAACAAGGAGCGACAGGTAAAGCGATTAGGCGACTGTGTTCAAAAACTGAAGGCGCGAATTTAATTGGTTAGTTGCGCCAAGAGCTTGAAAAGGCAAAGCGAAAATTGGAAGCCGAAGTTATGGACTTGAAGGAACAAGTTTCGGAGAAGTCAATTCAGCTGGACGAAATGCAGCAGCAGTTGACCAGACGCGACGAGGAGATGGCGCAAGCATTGTCCAGGTAAGTTAAATAATCACGCCGTGGGTACACTCACTTGCGTCACGCTGTAGAAATCAATACTTGAAACCCTGTCCCCTAAGCATTATGTAATTTTAAGATATAGTTAAAACTCTTCTTGTGTATATGTGTTTTTGTGAAAGCTTCGACGGCTCTTATAATTTCAACTAGGCTATGCCATATAGAGTAAAGCAAAATTTCTTAGCAACATGGATTCTGGAAGGATAAGACTTTGTTTTGCTGAGTTCTTAGATTGTGTTAATTATTCATCCTTCGGCTTTGCGCTTGCTGCATTAAGAGACTCTAAAATAGAGCTGCGTAAGCGCTGTTTTAATTCTTGGATACGTTGCGCAGACAAGTGCATCTTCAAGTTTTCTTGCAGAGTGGACGAGGAGACGGCGAGCAAGCTGACCATGAACAAACAGATTCGAGAATTGGAAAGCCAGTTGGCTGAAACTGTTGAAGACTTGGAAAGCGAGAAAGTGCTTCGCGCCAAGGCGGACAAGCAAAAGCGCGATCTGGCTGAGGTGATAACCTCGAAAGGGCGACACCCCCTCCCTTTCTTGCCATTAGCTTTGGGGTTTTGCAACTTTTCAGGAGTTGGAGACGCTCAAGACCGAACTGGAGGAGTCACATGACCATTCCCATATACAGCAAGAGTTGCGCACCAAGCGTGAAGAGGAGCTTGCCCAGTTGAAGAAGACGTTGGAGGATGAGACGTCCGTTCGCGAGCAATTGATTCACGACACGAAGCAGAAGTATCTAATTCAAATAGAAAGCCTTACCGACCTGTTGGAGCAGACCAAAAAGGCTAAGCAGCAGACGGAAAAATCAAAAGCCCTTTTGGAGTCGGAGAATTCCGAACTGGCCAATGACCTGTTGAACGCGCAGACGGCTCGTCAAGAGGCGGACAAACGAAGAAAAGCGGCCGAAGCTCAGCTATCCGAAATGTCCGCTCGTTTTGCCGATATGGAAAAATCCAAGAACGAGTCGCACGAAGCGATCGCTAAATATCAGGCATAACCCTTTATCCTTCCCATTCGTGAATGGTCCGTCGACAGCACCCTCTATTTTGTAGGTCGAATGCGAGAGTGCCCAAAAGATTGCCGAAGAGGCGGAACAAAAATTATCCGTCATTGCAAAGTCTCAGTCTACGTTGGAGAAGCAGCTTGTCGAACTGCAGGAATCCTTGCAAGACGAGACTCGCTTGAAGTTGGGATTGCAAACGAAGCTGCGCCAGTTGGAAAGCGACTTTGCCTCCGTTCGTGACCAGAAGGAGGAACTGGAAGAAGCAAAGCAGAACAGCCAAAAGCATGTTCAACTTTTGCAAACTCAGGTATTATTGCTCTACAGTTGACGCTGTTGATTATGAATTTCTTGCTGCTTCAAGTTGAACGAGATGAAGAAGAAAAACGAGGAAGTTTCCGTCGAGTTGCTTGAGGACGTCAAAAAGAAAGCTCAGAAGGAGGTGGACGCCGTCAAGAAAGCCTTAATTGACGTGGAGGCCGAACGCAACCGAATGGAACGATCGAAAAAGAAAATACAGGAAGAGGTCAGCTACTGACGATCATTTGTCGACTATGTACTTGATTATCTTTTTATACTACTGTAGCTGGAAGACGCTCAGCTTGAATTGAGCAATCTGCGCAGCTCGCATCGCGAAATGGAAAAGAAGCAAAGGCGTTTTGATCAGTTGCTCGCCGAGGAAAGAAACCGCATGGGACAAATGTCCGCCGAACGCGACAGCGTAGCGCAGGAGTTGCGCGAACGAGAAACTAAGGTTCGAACGGAAACGCCTTTTTATGCCTGAGAGCAGCGAGCGCATTTTTAAACTTTTTTTAGATTTTGTCTTTGAACAACGACCTGCAGGCGGTACAAGACCAGCTGGCCGACAGCGAGCGACAAAGACGCGCGTTGCAAGTTGAACTAGACGAGATTGTATCCTCAACGGACACTTATGGGAAAAACGTAAGTGTCCAATTGGCGCGTTGGGCGAATTGTAGTGCTCTTCTGTAATTCGCAGGTACACGAGCTTGAAAAGGCAAAACGTGCTTTGGAGGACGAACTGGCAACGGTGCGTACCCAAATGGCGGAAGTGGAAGACAATCTTCAAATAAACGAGGATGTCCGATTGCGACTTGAAGTCAACCTGCAAGCGCTTAAGGCCGAATTTGAACGCAATGCTCAACTTAAAGACGGTGACAACGAGGAAAAGCGAAAACAGCTGAACAACAGGGTCAGTTCGGGATGGCTTTGTCTGCTTGGCTTTGAAAATGTTATTTTAACCGGCAGATTCGCGATCTCGAGGAGGAGCTGGAAAACGAGCGCACCTATAAGAACAGTGCCGTCAATTCGAAGCGCAACTTGGAGCAGCAAATTCGCGAGTTGGAAATGCAAGTCGACTCGTCCAATCGCTACAAGGAGGATATGGCGAAGCAGCTGAAAAAGGCTACGGTACGTACAGTTTCGAGGAGTGCAAGTTTTGTAGAACAATGAATAAACTATTTGCAGTTGCAAGTGAAGGAATTGCAACGCGAGCTGGAGGAGGCTCGTCAGGGTCGCGACGACACGGTCGCAATGGTGCGCGATATCGAAAAGCGATGCCGATGCGCCGAGTCTGAAATTACCATTTTGCAAAGTCAACTGGATGCCGCCGTATCGGCGCGTAAGCAGGCTGAGACCGAACGAGACGACCTTAGCGAACAGTTGTCCAGTTTGAACGCCAAAGGGTCAGTTGGAAGGATGTTGTTGCCTTTTTTCGTTGTTGTTTCAAATATTTTCCCGCTTCTTGTCAGGTCCATATCGGCTGAGGACCGTAGGCGCTTGGAGGACCGAATTCGCGCGCTCGAAGAGGAGTTGGACGACGAACTTACAAACTCAGAGTTGGCCAACGATCGCCATCGAAAGTTGCTTATTCAAGTGGAACAGTTGACGTCCGATTTGTCGTCCGAAAGATCGAATAGCCAAAAGTTGGACATGGAACGCGAGCTGCTCGAGCGAAGTATTCGCGATTTGCGCGCAAAGTTGACCGAGGCCGAAGCCTACATGAAAAGCAAAACGAAAACATTGACGACAATGTACGAAGCCAAGGTGGCCGACCTGGAAAACAAAATATCCGCTGAGGCGAGGTGAGTTTGAATTTTGAAAAAATTTGCATACCTCTCTTTTTGTATATTCAGCGAGCGGATAGCCCTTACTCGGGCGTTGAAGAAGTCTGAGAAGCGACTTGTCGATATGTCGCTGAAGCTCGAGGAAGAGCGTCGCCAGCAGGAGCAAGTTAAGGAAGAGGTGGGTGTGCCGTTGCTTTCTTAGCTCTCTATATCGTTGGAGGGTAAATCAATTTTATTCTTCAGACCGAAGCAATGCACAATCGGCTGAAGCTTATGAAAAAGAGGATGGCGGAAAATGACGAAGAGACTGATCGCATCTTGCAGAGGTCCCGAAAATTCCAGCGTGAGGTTGAAGAGCTCCACGAAGTGAATGAATCGCTGACAAAGGAGATCAGCCATTTCCGAGGCCGTATGAGGCAAGTTGCACTTTGACGCCTAAAAGAAACAAATGCCTTAAGTTCAAAAAATTTAAATTATCGGCAAAAAATTCAAGTTCATTCGAGTAGCGCTGCAGCGAACCTGACAATTACAGTATGGTGAATTTGAATTTTTAAATTTCAAAAGGCATCCTTTACCTGCTTTCGCCTCAGTGCGTTTTATTTTAGAGATAGCTTGCATTAAGCAGACTTTCAGGGTGGTTTGAGTTTTCAACTGTTTCTTGTGCCCCCATTTTCATGGTTACTTGCGGTGCATTCGTGGTGTAGCACTTGCAAATCCCCTTTGCGTCATTCGCGAAGCATAATGTCAAAAAGCAAGCGAACCTGCGCGGGGCATATTTTGGATAATCTGTCTCCTCAATATTCGTCACTGTTTGAAATTAACCCTAAGACGAAATAAGAATTACGGTAATTCGCGGAAACGTGATTTTCAGGCTATTCTGTTATAAAGAGGTTTCAACTTGGCTGTCGATAAATGCCCATCTTCTTTCAGGCGGCTTGGAATGGACGGACTTGGTTCAACGAAAGGCAATTTGTCCTTCGCGGGCTTTCGAAGCTCCTCTAGTATACTGAATAAGATTGGCTCAAATGAACTGTTGGACGCGTCGGATGGTTCCGTAGCTTCTCGGGATGAATCTATTGGTGAAGATAGTAAGTTTCATTGAATCGTTGATGGATGCGTCGTTAGATTGGATGTTCCTTTTTCAGATAATGTTCCCACGTCGAATGGTGGCACGACCAACGAAGGCAAAACCGATAGCGCTTCACTGTGAGAAGCGCAGTGACGATCGCTGTTGCGTGTTGGCGAGCTTTTGCGCAGGGTACTTTTGAATTGCCTTCCTGCCGATCGCATACCCATAATGCTTGTACGCGTTTTCTTCATTGCTGCGTTCGTTGATAGTTCACCTGCCGGTTGAACGAATGGCAGAATGTTGCGCAGCAGATTTGCGTTTTTCTCATTTTCGTTCCACTTTCTCTGCTCTCTCTCTACCGCTTTGCACAAAAAAATAATACACACATGCGGGAAGTTCACGGTACGACGTTCATTATGTCATTTTTGTTTCGATGATTTTATCCCATTCCTTGGTGCAAATTTTTCTTGTGCCACCTCCTTACCGTGTGGCTGTTGGTTGCTCTCTACTGTATTACATTACAAAACGCGACTGCTCTTAGCCTTTGCGTGCCTGCAGCCTAAGCAGAGTGTTAAAGTAAAACTGCAATTGTGTAGTTTCATTTAATTCCATTCTGTCAACTATGCATTCATTATGCCTCAAGTCTTTTCTGTAATCGTCGAAAAATGCGACTTCCATTGAAGGAAGGAACTATACAAATTATTGGCACAACAGTATGCACTGGGAAATGCCCTTGCGATTGTTTAAGATTCTGGCACCGCCTTTTTCTATATACAGTAATACAAGTGTACCTGAACATCATTGAGTGATTTGAAAGGAAATGGCAGGTCTGCTTTTGCTACAGTAATATTGACTTACGCCCGCACGCGGTACAGTCCGCTTAGCTGAGTATCAACAGAAATGGAAGTCTAATTCGACCATAAGAACTCATTATCTCAATATCTATGCGCCACAGTCTGCTGCCTAAACAGGTAAGAGGGTCTGTTCCTTTCTTTGCCCGCAAATAATACAGTAATCTGGCAATAATCAGGTTTGCTCTACTCGTAAACATACAGTAGGATAAACAACACGATTTTGCGGTTATGCGTCCTCCCATTATGCTGTGACTTCGCCGGCCATCCCGTCCAGCTCTTACCTAAGCCTAAACCTAAACATAAGGCTTATATTTCGGCTTAGGCTTAGGTCAGGCCAGAACAGGATAGCCGGCAAGCTCGCCAGTAAAGGCAGAACAGGACGGCCATACGCTTAACAGAAAGGAACCGTGAACTTCTCGGACATTACGCGCGAAAAATCGAAAATCGATGTTGTTTATGCTACTGTATGTTTACGAGTAGACAAAACCTGATTATTATCAGGTCTACTGTATTGTTTGCGGGCAGATAGAGGAAGGGAGCCAGATAAGACATATAACACTTTGAAAGAAAGCACTTCGCTAAATGTAGCGGCAAGGTGAATAGTATTGCGAGTGTTCTCTTGATTTTGTTGTTGGCAATCTGTGTTGCGAATTAAGAACTTTTAATTATTGTAGTAGTGAGAATACGTTGCATAAATAGCGTATAAGAGAGGTTATCCCATAAATATAGTTTTCCAGCATACGTTATGGCTGCAGAGTTGCTTAGAGTGAGTTCAGTTGCTCAATTATCTTAATTGAACCTGATTGCTTACAGTACGCCATTGTTACCTTCAGAAATAATCGTTAGTTTGTTTTCTAGACTGGAAGTGTTGTCTGCTTCTTACTCATAGGCAGAAACCTAGATGCGTTACTAGCAAACTATGCCAGCTCTAATCCCATCGGTGGTTTGTCGTTTTATTTCTCGCTGTACGAGGTAAGCTAGTTTGCGTAGCTTTGCTTTTACCGTGTTAATGCCCTCCTTTATATTTCATTTAATAGCACCCTAATTGTTTGGGTTTGCTAAAACGCGGATGGTTGTTCGCTGATATCTTAAGAGAACAGCCGGAATTAGGTTTATTAGTTATCAACGCAAGTTCTCTTCAGTTCTTGGTTTGGATCCGTTTGTATGGGACCTCCAGACGCCATTTTGGGTCTTACGGAAGCTTACAATCGCGATACGAACAAAATGAAGGTGAATCTGGGTGTGGGCGCATATCGAGACGACAACGGACAACCATTCGTTCTTCCAAGTGTTCGAAAGGTTGGAATCGTGATTTGATTGAAAAAAAATATTGCACTTACCGTAGCATTGCCGAAATCGGGGTGTAATTGATTTTCAGGTGGAAGAAATGATCATGGAAGCGCATTTGGACAAGGAATATGCAGGCATTGCCGGAATTCCACAATTTTGCGAAGCTGCAGTTCGCTTAGCTTTCGGAGATGATCACCCTGTTTTGACTAGGCGATTGGTAAGATCTTTAGAATAGCCCTCTCGCAGGCGCGGAGTATAAGTTTTAGCTAAAATGCATGAATGCCTTTTAAACTGAGTAACAAGTACGGTATGCTTGATTTTCAGGTATCATATGCTACAGAGGGTCATTGCTTCTTCAAGGATTAGTTTTAAATTATTTTAATTGTTTTTTACAGCTGTCTTCAAGTGATTACGCGTGGGGTACTTAATTTTAGAACGCCACTGTGCAGTCGATATCCGGAACCGGGGCGCTTCGACTTGCGGCAGCGTTTTTCGTAAGTGCACTCACGTATGGCGTTTAAGTGGTACCATTATCCTGAAGGAAAAGTTTCACCAAGGCCCCAAGGTTGTCTGGGTGCCCAATCCAACGTGGAACAACCACGGAAACATTCTGCGGTTGCTTAGCAAACTAGCGAATTCTGTTCACATTTGTTTTCAAAGTTTCCTTTTTCAGCCATACTGGTTTGGGCATGCGTTATTATCGTTACTATGACCCGAAGACTTGCGGCGTCGATGAAACCGGCCTCATAGATGATCTTACGGTAAGTTGGGGGCAGGTTAAGCGTAGCAATATAACTTTCTCCAGGTTATCCCAAGACATTCCATAATTCTTTTGCATGTTTGCGCCCACAATCCTACGGGCGTTGACTTAAACAGAGAGCAGTGGCTGAAGGTTTCTGAAATTATCCAGGTACTGGATAGCAAAGATTTTTTGCTTGTTGCTCATGTCCATTCTTCTGTAGAGAAGAGAGCTGTACCCGTGGTTCGATATGGCTTATCAAGGCTTTGCTACCGGAGACCCTGACCGCGATGCTTATCCTGTTCGTCTGTTTCTCGAACGTGGTCACCAGCTAACTCTGGTACAGTCATTTGCGAAAAACATGGGTTTATACGGTAAGAAAGCTACTTGAAAATCACTATCGTATTTAGGGATTTGCAGGAGAGCGGGTTGGCGCCTTAACGTTTGTGGGATCGGAGGAAATGGAGGCACAATGCATCCTTTCGCAGTTGAAGATATTAATACGTCCGCTGTTTTCGAATCCTCCTATTCACGGGGCGCGCATTGCGCATTTAATTCTTACAAAACCAGAGTTGAAGCAGCAATGGTGCGCCTTGCTTCGTAATCAATTCCAAACTTCTTCGAAGGTCGTTGTTTGAGGTTGCAAGATTTAAAAGTTATGACAAATCGAATAATGGGCGCTAGAAGATCCTTAAAGGATTGCCTAGAAAAAGAAGGCTCGAGCAGAAATTGGCAACACATTGTTGACCAGATTGGTATGTTTTGCTATTCGGGTTTGAGTGAAGCCGAGGTGAGAGAAATCGCGTTTAATAGGGAATATATTTTTCACGTTTTCTTTCTCAGGTTAATCGTTTGATCAAAGATTATTCCATATATTTGACAAAGGATGGGCGCGTATCCGTTGCTGGTATATCTTCGACAAACGTACAATACCTTGCTAGGGCGATACATGAAGTGACAAATACCAACGATGAGCAGAAAGCAGCCAACGTTGGTTTATGAGGCGGTAGGCGATATGTAATGCTAATTACTGACGTACTTGTCCCCCATAACACAGTATCATAACAGCCTAGCGCGTTATGTCTTGGAATCTCATTCCGAATCTCGAATTCAGACGAATCCGCCTTGGAATTATTTTTATTGCTATCTACTAACCATGCTACGCTGGCGTTTGCAAAGACAAGTGAAAACTAAAAGTTCTTTTGTGTGCTCAGTTAGCTTATTCCAATTTTGTATCTATGAATCATGTTTTGCTTGCCTGTTTCTGGCCAGTAAGGTATTCAATTCAATATTCGTAATCAATCTTGACTCTGCATCAATAAATACGCTGACTTCTTCGACCGTCCAAAACGGGGCTATCTTCCTGATGTTGGGAACTGAGGAACGGCAGTGTAGGCTGATTTGCATATTTTTCGGAACTTTGAGAATTATGATTAATTTTAGCCTTTTTATTACCTTATCTTTTCGTCAAGAAAAACTTTCAAAAACGGGAAACTACAAGTCAGCAGTTACTTTTTCTAATAGCGAATACAGTAAGAACTTGATTATCCAAAAGGTTGGCTTTGAAAAGCAAAAATTCGAATGTCATTGTAATTTGTTCCGTGTGCGTGTATGCGTTTATCTCCATCTGTTCGTTTTATTTACTGCCAAATCTATTGTTCATATTTGAAGCCACGGTAGACCAATTCAATGTAGTAAAACTGAAACAAAAGGTTCCTGAGCTTTCTGATCATTTGCAATCCATCAACAGCTTTTCGCGATTAGTCTTTTCAGCGGGTAATTCCAATGACTAACGAGTAATCTGTTCTTTAATCATTGTCATATCTGTCAATAGTCACCAGATTAAGTGACGTCACTTAATCTGCTAAGGACAGGACAGGAAGACTTTTGAAAGCCGCGATAGCTGTTTACATATATTCATTTGTATTAGAAAAAGTCAGTTTCCTTAATTAAAAACTAACGTCATACAAGAAAGCAGCTAAATTGTCTTAACTACCGCGTAAGGCGGGAAATGAGTACGAAAGGGAAAGAAAGCGAAGAACTTGCAGCCAATAGATAAAGGCATACAAAATTCTGGAATTAGAGTAAATAAAATAAAGGTGCAGCTTTGCTGGCATTGTATAAAGTGCGATCGATAGTACGTTCAAGCTGAGTCACTACGCAATGCTACGTAAAGTAAAAGTAACGATCCCAATTGTCTTTTATGCAAATATATGCAAGCAGTTGCAGAATATTCTGTAAGAAAGTGCAGCTATTAATCGGACATTAAGTTGGTTTACGTTTTTTCCATTATTCATTCGCTGTAAGAATAGCGTACACTTTTCTTTCTCGCCCTACCGACTCCTGAAAAGTCACGGATCGCCATTTGTTAGTTCTTATATTGGAGATGGGCGTCTAAATTCAAAAGTGAAATCCGGGATATAATATCCCGTTTATTCAGTTCAGTATTAAACTTGAATTCGCTAACCGACGTTTGAAGGCTGAAGAGGGCTCTGTCGTGCAGCGCTTTTTCCTGGCTGTTCGTTCGATTCATGGCAAAGTTGCATTGCTACTTTTTTTACCATTGAAAGTTTTTTCTCGACCATGTGCGCGTGCGTGTCGACTCCCAATCCGAACTGAATCATTCCCTTTCGTTATCTTTGCTACAACTTTGTATAAATATAAAACTCGACCAGCACCCTTCTAAGCACCCTAAGCGCCGGCGATTCGCTTTTTCCAACGTTTCTTTTCCTCTCAGTCCGCGGCATCGTCTGATAGGCACTGCGTTTTCGCCTAAATGTTTTTCAGCCTTTCAGGGCAAAGAAAGGGCAATACAAATCATGCCGATTGAACGCTGTCGATGCGCACTTCGATTTGCGTGCGACCAAAAATTGTTCAATGAAATTTTTAGCCGTCCACCATCCGATTACGCTGAAGAAAAAAGAAAGCTGTCATTTGGCGCCATTTTTTCTGTACATTCATCCAGTTGGGCCAATTTAAATTTTTAAACAGTCTTTTGCATAAGGTGCGACGCTACACGGGCGTCTCGATTGTTCGTACAACGTTGACAGTGTGCAAAACGGCGCGTCTGTTTGCCCAACGGATATTGTTCCACCCCGTGAAGTTCTTTGCGGAGAAACCGACTTTAGGAAGTCTGTTTATCCGCGTCAAACTCTTGACGAAACTTGGCCATTGATCAAACCGACTTGCTTCGGTTAAGCAAACCATTGGAGAAGCTTTGCAACCACTCGACCTTGTGAAAAACCTGTTAAGTGGGCACCTGCTCGGCGCTACTTTTGTAACGGACGGTGGGAGAACAATCACCACCATCGTCGTCAGGCCGGTCAGAGGTCACGGCCCGGCGCCGACCATGGAGCTTTTCCCTGGGCTGAACGATCAGCGGCTTTCAGGGGGTGGCGCCGGCTTGTAACCCAATCCAACCATTGCATTGTGTCTACCGACGCCTGACGGTAACCAGCAATGCCAAGCGGATTTGCCAAAACTGCCACCATTCGGTCAGCAAATTGATCGCCTCCTATTTCTCTGACTATTGTCTAATGTGCCAAACAAGGCTCCATAGATGGTGACCAATGGTCCGTAAGCGGATCCGCTCAATGCCGTGGCAAACAGATGTTCGTCGCCGGGGGTCATTTGGTTCTCAACTTTTCGCGCCCGGCGATAATCAGTCGCCTACGGTTGGCCGGATGTTGGCCATGTTGGAATTTTCAATCGCTAATGGGACTTATCGAACAATATGGAGACTGACCCCTGCCAAGTTGATTATCCTAATACACGGTGTTTTGCGTCACCAACGGCGACTGGCCATTTTCTGCCCTGAATGGAACAGATGCCATTATGGTCTCCGTTTGGTCGCTTAACTTTTCTTTGCTTAGTTGACTAACTGGTCGTCACACCCGCGCGCAAAAATTAGCATATTATCAACGCTGCTTATCGAAACGCAGCGGAACGACGCCGACGCCACGTTTGAATTCAAACGTTCAAATTGAATAGCCTAAGTGATTTTCAGGTTGATTTTCAACAAATGCAATTCCATTCGGTCTTTCTAAGACCTTACAATAACCACAAATTTTCAAACTTCCCGTAAAATGCGTAGAATACTTTGTTTAATCGGAAAGCGTTCAGTCAATTCGAAAGGACGTATGCGTAGGCGAAAAGTTAATAAACTTAGCTCTTCGCTTCGCCACTGCTAGTAAACTTGAAATTTTAGTACCCACTCGCCGTCAGCAATTCTACAAAGTGTAAATGTATTTGAATTTGCGTTCAACCTATTCTGAATTGATTCGCCACTAAAAGTTGTGTACGCAAACTAGTGCAGAGCGGCTGCAATGGCAGTTTGTCGCTATTGGAAGAAGGGTCGTCAACAGTCTATACAAGGCGTGGCAAATCCCTTAGCGCTCTTTAATGTGCGTAAGCTTTGCTGAACATGATACGGCGCTCTGATTGGCAATGCAAAACAAAGTACCGCTTTGCCTAGTTCGGTATATTCGGCTCGTTGGCGGTCTGCGTTAATTTCATCGTTCATAGGCAAGTCCTTTCAAGGCAAACAGTTTGTGCGCACTTTGTTTTGGCCCAAATTTCCCTTCGGATTTTCCTTGCATGTCAGATTTACAGAATCTAACTGTTGCGGTATGATGGGTGTGTTTTTCTCTTCAAAAGTTCTTTCTTCATTGATAGAACGCGTGTGTTGGCCACATGTCGACGGAGCGAGCAATGTTATTCAGAAAATCCATTACGGATGACGCTAATCAGATGTATCGCGGGTTCTGCGGGAATGCGGAAACCGTTGGCGCCTATACCCACGTTTACAACCGGTCGTCATCGGAAATTGCTCAATTAACGCCCATGACAGTAACCGTTGGTTCGTTGATCACTTTGCCGGTGATAATGACAGAGGCGGCCAGTTGGCGCTACGAGGCAGCGGTCACAAGATCCTATCTGTCTTGGACTCCTTTGAAGCGGCGCGATAAGGTGGCAGCTAGTCGCGACGTTGATTGCCGCGGGCGCCAAGAGGTCAACCGATGGCGACACGACCATCGGCAGACCCTATGCGCCTGTCAAGCACATTGGCACCTACGGCTCCATTCCTGCCGATTGCTCCGCCCGTCCAATGGCCTTTTGGCGCCGGTGCTCAAAAGCACCGATCCGTTAATGAGCCGCCAATGCGACGACTCCGGCCTATCATAAACAAGGCGGGCAAACTGGACAAAGCTAACAGATTTCTCCAGTGTCAATCAAAAGGCCGCCATGCCGCAGCTGGTAAACGATCCAAGACGTGAAGTGGCCCTCCAAGCGAACCAGTGTTTATAGGGCGCAGCTACCGAACGGTCGCCTCCTTCAACCCGCTCTCCGCTATGCTCTATCCCGCCTCCGCTTTAGCGCAGATCACTTTGAATCCAATGGACTACGTTGGCAGCGGTGGTCAGAGTGCCTTACTTTGCTGCAACCTTTCCCTCCATAATCCTGTTTGTTTAGCATTTAACTTGCAAGGACCAAGTCCGCAGGATGACCTTAAGGAGATGTGCCCAGTTACCATCGAGTTGGACAATGCCTCTCTTTGGAAGCAGTTCAATGACTACGGAACTGAGATGATCGTCACCAAGACCGGAAGGTAGGTCTACTTTGGTTGCTTGTTGAATGGTTGTACCCATCCTCCTTTTTAAAGGCGTATGTTTCCCACGCTGCGCTATCGTGTTCACGGCTTAGACCCGAACGGCACCTACGCGATATTTGTTCAACTGATGCCAACTGATGAATGGCGTTACAAATTCAGTAGTGGTCGATGGGTGGTCGCCGGTAGAGCTGACCCAGGCGCCTTACATCCGACGGCATGTCGCCTCTATGCTCACCCAGATTCTCCAGCTTCCGGGCGCCTTTGGATGAAACAACCATTGTCTTTCCATCGACTCAAGTTGACCAACAATCAAATGGACGATCTGGGACACGTAATCATGCCAGCCTGTCGCTTATCATTGATAACCTGTTGCGTTCCAAACGTTTAGATTGTCCTCCATTCCATGCATCACTACGCTCCTGTACTGACGGTGGTCCGTTTGCACGAATTCTATCCGGGCAATGGTGCCTCGCAGTTGGTAGCGCGTCGATCATTTCCCGAGACGGCCTTCTACGCGGTGACCGCTTACCAAAACGAGAAGATTATTCAGCTCAAGATTGACCACAATCCCTTTGCTAAGGGATTTCGAGAGAACGGTAACTCCAGACGAGGTAGTCCTACAAGCGAGTCGTCGGACAAAGAAGTGGACGAGTTGATTCAATGCAACAGTGAGTCTTTTAGCTATTTAGGGGAGCACTACTTGGTTATTCACCTGTAGGGAGCAAAAGACGAAAGTTGCACTCGAACACGCCCTGCTGCTCTAAGCCAAGGATAGAGGCGCCGGCAGCTGTCCCTAGTCGGTCGCTGTCCTTCGGTATAGACAAGCTCACTGCAGCAGAAGGCAAAGTGGACTCTTCAAAGCCGCTGCTGCGATCTCTGGTTTCTCCATCCGCTGGTCTCTGGCCTTGGACGGTTCCCTACTATGGGGATCTACTAACCTCGTCAAATCTGCTTATGGCAGCTGGACAGTGTCAGTCGTACTTTCCCAGACCGGCAGTGACGCCTTTAACAATCCCATATATTAATTTAAACGGCTTGATATTTCGCATGCCCATGTAGCTGAAGTTAAAGCAGGTCTATTCCTCGCAGTCTCTTGTTGGCCGGTGCTTCACGATAAGAAATTTTCCAGCCCCTTCCGCACTATTCAATCCACCGCGTTGTGAAAAGGCTGACATGCTATTTTTGGCGCAAAAGACGCGGATGCTCGCTTCAAGGCTCCCTCCTCGCTCCTATTCTGCCAACACCCTATCGGTTTGCCACTATTTGATACGTTCTCAAGTTCAATAAACGTTTGCGCATTATTCGTTGCCTTTTGCTTGCTGTAAAAGCTTGAAGAAAGAAATTATCATTAACTAATAAGTGGAGCTGCAAAACTTGAAGTCAGCGGCACTGACAATGATAGCTTGTCAACTTGATCACGGCACTTGCTTCGGAAAGCTAAACAACTTTCCGCTATTAGTCGGTGCGAAGGAGCAACTGTTAACGGAAAGGAAAATTTAAAAATGGCGTACATTCGGCTGGACGCCGATATGTCTGCGGTGAGCCCTATTCTTAGGGTACGGCAGCTAACCATATGGCGCTTCCGTTCGGTACGCCAACTGATCAACTCTTCAACCGGTCGTCGTTTTATGTCTTCCGGCTAGAAGTGCCGAAAGAACTGTTCGTGAAGCGAAGATTCGTCCGATGCGGACGAATTTTTGCGGCCCAAAGCAAATGAATTTTTGAATTTTGAATTTTCAAACTTTCTTCCCATACTTAATCGCGCGCTGTTGCGTCTGCTGGGCGTTTTAATGCCTACCGCGTTGAAGGAGCATATTTTTATGCTTTGCCAGCCTGAAGTTCGCAATGGAGAAGGCCTTTTGCGGCCACCAACCTTGAACTTTCCCATAGCAATGTCTTTTGGGTCTCAGGCGCTCAAGCGATTTGAATTTGGCCGTAGCCTGTTTGTGTACGCCCCTTTCTAGCATACGTACGCCATTGGAATGCGTTAATTCTGACATTGATTTGCCAAAGGGCTCAATGTCCAGCTAAGCCTTACGATGTTGCATTGCAATGAGGGAACTGGAGAGGAAGAGCAATGAACCTAAGAAGGATTGCTAGAAATGGGTTGAAATCAATGACGATTGCTGTTTCTTGAATTGTATGCCCAAAAAATTGAGCCTACCCTAAGCGGCAAAGATTTGTTGACTTGTTTGATCGTTCGCAGCGAAGCTCCGAAGAAGAAGAAAACGGGGCCCCGTCTCGTCTGCAGACAAAATTTCTTTTCCAACATTCTGACGACTGCAGCTCTCTCCTCTTATCATGCAGCGATTCAATGGGGTCGTTTTTATCCACTCACCATCTAGCCGATTACATTCTCAGATAGGCAACGGAGTTTTAAAATGTAAAAATTTTAAAATTTCGTCTGGTAAGCAATTTTTAAATTTGCTCGAATTGCGCGCTAGGATTGGTTTGCCTTATTTGTGCTTACGGGGAAGCTGGTACGCTTTCAATGCTTGCATAGGAGTATTTGCTTTCCTCGGAAGTCCGCAACCTTTCGAAAAAGGCTCGCTTGCACGATGTTGCTGGCAAAGATAGAAAAATTGCCATCAGCCTTTCTTAAAATCTCATGCATCTCTTTGGGGCATAAAAAATTATCAATTATGCAGACCATGACGAAAACGCTTTGCACGCACAAGTCACATCGAATGCTTTACTTAAAACGACGCTACTGTCAGTTGGTGCTCAATAAGAACGACCATTGCTACTGGAAATGAAGGGTCGACGGTGAGCTCTAAAGGAACAATTAAGCTCCGGGATAACCTTACCTAGGAAAAAACAAACATGAAAGGAATATTCCTTTTAGGCGGCTTCAATTTCGCGTCGACCAACTTTATTTAGGACGCTGCTCGCCGATAGCAGCTTTGCCGAAGTGTTCCGCGCATTTTGTCTTCCCCAAAAACGTTCGTCAATGCTCCTTATTGATTTGCATATTTTGTGCAAGCTCGGAACTTTATAGTCTTCGCTCCAACCGAGCGACCAAAAGCGAAGCGAAAAGGCGTTGCGCGAGGAATTTGAATTTGAATTACGGTACCATTTGCGGACAACTAACCCAAATGGAATGCAGTGTACTGTTTCGAAAACATAACAGTGACTTGAATAGTTTTTTCCTAACTCGTCGAATTCACGGCCATTTATTGCCTAATAAGCATACTTTCACGAAATGAGATGCAAATCGCTTGCGCGAGAGCATAATAAGCATAAATGGAAAATGCCGTTCCATTTAACTTCCTCTTTTCGCCGGACATTTTGCGAAGACAGTTCCCATTGCGAATAATTAAAGAATGGGCTTGAATAGACGTGTAGCCTTGTCTCCGCGTGCCTTCAAATAGCAGTCGGACTTTTCGCATATCGTTAAGCCGTCTCAACATTTCAACTTAGACGAAGTGCTGAATATAAGTTTAGGCAAGTAAAGAAGCGAATGGCTGAAAATAACTTTTACGCCCACGCAAACTTATTGCATGCAAGTAAAAATACAATCCTTAAGTTATTTGAGCTTTCATCTCGGCTAGTCGCTTCTTTTTGGCCGCGCTGGACATGTGCGAAGAAGGTCTAGGCAAAAAGTACTTTGTTGATGCCATATGGTACGTCGATTTGCCGAATCTCTCCAGTTCGGTAACGCTGTAATCACCCATTTCTGCATCGAAGCGCAAATGCCTTGGAACATCGGCCACCTTACGGACAACAAGCGTATTGTCCTCCTTGTCAGGGGAGGCAAATTCAAATCTTGCCACCTGAATGTCGTCTGACTTAAGTCTTCCCGATGATATACGACTGTAAGCGAGCTTATAGAGGTTCTGATAAAATATGAACATACGATAACGATGCACATCCGCATAGTCTATGTCCTTTACAGCAGCTTTTTTAACAAAGTTGGTGTAGCGACTATGTCGTGCTCTGAAGAAGAAATTTCCCGCGACAAGCGTAGGCTCGCCTTGCTGGGCGAATGACTTGACCATTTCAGCCACGAATTTCTCCTCTTTTGGATAATTCTTTGTGCCGCTGTAATCATAAAGAGAAGGAATGAAAATGGTAACCACTATTCCCTGAATTAGCACTTGCACCATTCCCACCCCTATATCTTTGTTAGAGTAGAAGCTGTAATTGGATTTCATGATTGGATAGCGAGAAACGACAGCTATGCCAGAATTGGCGTGCCTTGGAGTGATACCATAGTCTATGTAATAGTTCAGCTTCTCTCCTAGAAAGGTTGGCAAGTCGGAACCGCCGTAGATGTTCTCCGTTTCAAGAAGTAGGACGACATCCGGCTTAAGCATTTGACATAGTGTTGTAGCGTCGGCAGCGTTTGGCCAGCCATACTTGTCCGTACCGTGGCCGGCAGTCATCAGTGCCAATAGGAAGGTACCATTCGCGGCAGGCGAAAGTTGTTGCACGTCTGGATTCCATCTTCGGTAACGACTTAACATACCAGACGAAGCCATCATGACAGCCGCGAGCAGCCACCGCCAGATTTTCCACTTGTCAAGAGCTTTTGCTGGAGGCGTTAACTCATTGAAAGCTATGTGACGCTTGTGGCGGTGAATGGGGAACAAACGATTAACGTACAAACCAAACCAAATGGCGCTCATGAAAATGGCCACGGAGAAAAGAGTAGTAGCGACGTGAATGAAGCTTCGTTCGTTACTTCGCAATGCCTGAATTATGCAAGTTAACTCGCCGAAGTAAACAAGCACCGAAATGACAATCGTTCTTCCTATGGAGCAATGGCTTAGAACATTGAAGTAGTGTGGCCACATGCTGGCAAGGTAAGTGGCTAAAAAAGTCGCTCCGAGAAAACTAGCGGCTCCGGAGGTAACTAACATGAGGAAGAGGCCGACCGCTCCAAAGGCAAGCCATGATGGATTGAAAAGCAATTGGTTCTCCCAAGACAGGCGCAAACCAAGTACAAAAGCAGCGAACACAAAAATGCTTCCCGGATTTGGAGCCATAACCCTATATGGTTGCATTCCCGCTACTAGCGACCATCGTGCAGGCATGGATGGATCACCGAAGAAAGCATAAGTAAGTGTAAGCATGGTACCAAAGCCTACGGCGACCATTTCCCACGGCGGTTCCTTTACTCGTGTCTCGATTTGCAGCTGCCTGTCCTTACCAGGTCTGACGGTGAAAAAAGCGTTGACAATTCCAACAAGACTTATAGCTATGTTCGATAGGCAGTTATAACCGACCGGCAAGACGGAAGTATAGTTTATACGGGATACTTGCAAGAAAACCAAGCCAAGGGTATATCCCCAGAAGGCGAACTTCTTTTTTCCATAATTCAACCGCGAAATATCGCTTGTAAACTTCATGGCCGCAAAGTAGACGGCGCCACTGGCTAGGATACTTTGTACAAGCGTCGATGTACAAAAGTAGCTAAGTAAGCCGCTAACCATTAGCACTTGAACGACCGTCTCGCCTATTTCGCTTTGGAAGATGGCTCGAACAAGCAAATGGTAACAGGATGGTACCAAACGCATCACGCAAATTATGGCCAACAATACTTGCAGTGCCACTTTACCATGCGTAAGGAAGCCATGGAAATCGAATATACACAGGGTGCTAGTTAGGCGGAACAACAATGTCCAGAATATGTATCCCGTCACGGTAGCCTGATACAAGCTGTAGTTTGGTTGCTGCATGAATCAGCTGTGAGCGATCAGTTGGCACACTTCCCAGCGCAAGCGGCTTAGCTTAAAAAATGAACTCCAATTAGTTTCAGTTCTTTCTTTCACGTAGTCACGACTAGAGAACGATGTTTTGAGATGTAGCAAACTTACTACTCTGTAGCTATCCGACGGAAAGAGAGATTTTCTCAATCCTTTTATATTGCACAGTTTGAGTATAATTATCCAAAAAATCTTCTTTTTTGCCTTACTTTGAGTTAGTACTAGTAAACAAGTGGGTTTTTAATAGAGTTTCTATGAAGAAGTCATCAGCGAATGTTTATGAATCATGCAGTCGGCAAACCAAAGCAGTAGAATCAGTATTTCTGCAAGAATAAGATCAGTGTTGGAAGTTGCGCTGCAGCTGCACAGTATGCTTTAAAAATACTAACATGAAAATCATAATTGTAATACTGTGATTAGCGATAATCAGGTTTACAAATGAAAATTTGCGTCGTCTTTGATTGTCAGGCCGTAACATGCAATACGTATGGTTGTTGTAAAAATGTTTTTGCCTGTAAATGATCACAGTATTGAATAGGCCACAATTGTCAGCAATCCAGTTTAGCAGCTCATGTGGCGACCAAAAAAACAAGTAACACCACCAAAGTGACTGGTTTGCCCACTTTTTAAAATGCAATTTCGATTAGTGCAACCATTAGTTAATCAAAAAAGGAGATCACCCAGTCAGCGTTTGATTGTCAATCTTTTCAAGGTAAACACTTAGCCAGGATGCGCTTTTCAAGACGTGGGCAGCTGGAGCAGTCATCACTGCTAAAGTAAAACTCGTTTTCTATGCAAACTGATAAGTACATGAACTAGTTTTAAACTACGCGTTCACGAATGAAGGCAAGTTTGGATTCTTAATGGATCATACAGGGCGCATGCTACTGTTTTAGATGCTCTTGTTACTCCATGAAGTGGAGCGCTTTTTTCCCCTGTGGCGCCCGTTCGTCCGGTGAGTTGGCGGTAGTTGATTTAAAAGTACCTAAGTTGTAAATTAAAATTTATCTACAATTCGTCCTTGGAGATTTTTCACGATGGCGCACTTTCCTTCCTTGCTTACTATTTCACTGGCAACTCTCTCACCAATGACGTACATTTGCTCTGCGGGGCAACCGGGCTTTCCATTTGTGACTTTTAAGAATGTTTTCATGAACGGAAACACCAGCTTGCAGCTTCACCATGAATGGCTGAGAATTCTTTCTTTTCTAACTTGATGCTACTACTTTGCCTATATTTGCTTAAAATAGCGTCTTCTGTTGGACGAGATGATCTTCCGGAAGAATTCTGCAAGCGCCGTCTTTTAATTAAATCTTTCTCCTTCTAATGTAACAGCCTTTCTCTCATTGATAATACGTTGCCTGAGAATCAATGGACTTGCGTAAGCGTATACGCAATGTCAATGGCTGTGCACTCGTTAAAATTTAAAATATGCCTCATTTAAATTAAGCTTTGTTTGCATTCTACCTATCCTTCATAAATAATTCAAATTTGGTCGAGCTTAAAGCTGTAGCACAACGGAAAACATGGCTCATGAAACAAAGAAATCATTCCTTTAGCAATATTTAGCGGGGATTGACTTAGCGCCGTATTATGTAGTTCAACCTTGATTATACGAATTCTGCGAGGAGAGCAGTATATCTACAGAGTGAATAAATGATTTTCAGGTTGTAAGATCATCAATTGCCGAGAGAACTTGTTTTCTTTTTCTAATACGTTAAGTTTGAACAGCTGTTGTTTCTGTGAGTCGAAAAATCACTACCCGAAGAAACTATTCCAATAATATAAGACAGTGTAGCATGCGACGGCTACAACGGTTTTTGTAGACAGTTGGTACTTGGGCATGCTTGGGTCGTCGTGATGCGTTAGTCTGAGCAAGGCTGATATTGATAGATCGTTGAAATGTGAACATGAAGATCAGAGATTCCAAATAACTAATGGCGAAGGCATTCCTGAATTCATTTCGAAACAACCGGTTGAAATTGAGAAAAATGAGCACGGAAACGAAAACGAGTTGGAATACACTCTATCTCCTTGCAGCAATGAAACATTTCAGTATTTGGAAGGGGCCCTAAGCTTTTTGGGATGGTTTGAAAGCCAACAAGAATGATGCGATCTGAAATGACCTCTGTGTTTGAAGAGCGCGCGTAAACTAGTAGCCAAGAAAAACGGAAGCGTCTTTGGACAAATGCTGATGATGGGTTTTTAAAAAAGTTTAACTTTTTATTGTACTCATGATATTTAAATGGAGCCCAACTGACGCATATGTGAGCTTGTTTTCGAGGAGCAAAACTTAAGTCCTCGAAAACTGAGCGAAATAATAAGTAAACAAACTTTCGATTTTCGAATTCTGAACTACCACCCGCAACAACTACTATTGATAATCAAGTTTTTACTGTATTCTGTAACTTGCCGCGGGAAACTGTTATGCATCAGTAAGAGAGGCTGTAATGGGCACAGTTAGTTTTATCTCGTAGCATTCTGCTATAGTAAGCTTTAGAGGAGTAAAAAAATTTTTTAAATGAAATATGTGATGTTTCTTAAAGGATATGCAGGTTTTCATATTCAAAGCATGCTGGTTCTGCTGAAAGATGCTCATCGTTGCGAAGAAGTTCAGAGCCTTTAGGATTTGCCTGATCAAGAAGCTGTGAAGACTGGATCAGACGTTTTCCGAAAGTTGTGAATTTCTTCGCAACTCATGGAGACCGCTCGGTCCAGCTTGCTGAGCGGAAACATCTTCGCCATACCAATGTATTAATAGGATCTCTGTGCGCAGGTTTCATAGAAGGTGAAAGGGTTTCGCTACGGAAGAAGCATGATGTGTGCTACAGCCGTGTACTCAATAAAAATGGCGAATACAACTTGAGTACAGGAAATGTCGAGGATAGCAGGTGGAGGTTGTACAGGTGAGTGAACTCCTCGGTTTTCGTGCGTTGATTCCTTTTGAATTATGTGACTAAAGCGGAACTCCAATATTCAGTACATTGTATTGTCCTTGCAGCCGAGATTTTCCACTCCCTGCAACCTGCAGTGAATATAACTTTAAAGGGTGTCGCCTGTGCACAAGCCCTTACTTATAAGTCAAAGAATTATATCCATACGAAAATTTGTTACATTTAATCGAGTGGTTGTAAATTCAAAAGTTTCAGGTATCTTTTACTGGGTAGCATTTGCATAATTCACTGGCCAGTTGAGTTTGTAAGCGAATGAATAAGGGTATTTTGAAAATGCGAAAAGTTGCTCATATTTGCAGCGACACTTGGAACACGCTGGTGGAAGTTAAGTGGCGATGGTGCTTGCTTGTGTTCGCGCTTAGCTTTGTGATGAGCTGGCTTATTTTTTCCGTGATTTACTATTGCATAATGATCATTCATGGAGACTTTGCGAGGAGTCACGATAGCGAATGGGAACCCTGCTTAAAAAATATTAACTCGTTCGCTTCCGTTTTTCTCTACTCGCTTGAGGCGCAGCACACTATTGGCTTCGGCTTTCGGTAGGTCGGTGCAGTCAGGAAAACCTTCTAATTTTATCAACGCCATTTTCAGCTATCCAACTGAACAATGCTCCGAAGTTATTCTCGTGATGGGGATGCAAGCCATGTTGGGCATCGTGATACAAAGCTTGATGGTTGGTGTAGTTTTTGCCAAAATGACCAAGCCAAGAAATCGCGCGCAAACGTTGTTGTTCAGCGAATACGCCGTCATTGCCAGAAGAGATAGAAATCTATGCCTAAGCGTCCGAATAGGAGATATGAGAAAGTACAAGTTGGCAAACGTTAAAATTCACATGATGATGATTTACAAGCGCGTCACTGCAGAAGGAGAAAAATTGCCATTCTATTTGCACGAGATGAAGGTAAATATTTGCAGGTTCAAATAGCACAGTAAGAAATTCAAATCTTAAGCGTTTTCTTACCGTACTTTTAAATGCTTAGACTCAAATCGACGGTCTCAAAGACTTTCCCGTGCTTGCCTGGCCGGTGATCGTGTATCACGTGATTGACGCTGAAAGCCCTCTTTACCACTATAAAGCGAGCGACTTGTACACTGCACGTTTTGAAATTATCCTAACACTGGATGGCCTTATCTCAAGTACGGGATGTAGCACTCAAGCGAGTACAAGCTATCTCCCGTCAGAGATACTATGGGGTCACCGGTAGAGATGAAAGATTTAAATTCGTTTTTGCTTTTCAATTTTTCTTAGTTTCGAGAAGCTAATGACCTACCAAAAAAAGAACGGGCTTTTCCAGCTGGATTACAGCAAATTTCACAGAACGTATCCCGTGCTTACTCCTAACCTTTCCGCCGAGGATTTTGGCAAATACTCGGACAGTATTGCGGCTAAGGTAGGGAACAATTGCTCTTCTAGTCTTAGTCGACGTGCTTTTGAAGCCAATCGAAACTATTCCCACAATTGAAGAACAATTGGACGAAGCAGGCTCCAGTAGCGCGAAGAGTGATCTTCAGGATAGAAAGGGTAGTAATTCTCGCAGTCTGCATTTCAGCGCGTAAGCTTAAAGTAAAACTTATTGCACAAACATGCGTATACTATAAAGAGTCATTTGTACAAGAGCAGAAGTGCACAAATTCATTCAAATTACCAACTGCTGTGAATTTCAGAGTTTCTGTTGAATATTCCTTACCCTCCAAATTGCGCCATCCGCGGGCGCAAGAAACGACTTGTACTACGGTAGTGCTTCAAAACGTGAACGATTTATTAGCTCATATTAATAGTTATTAAATCAAGAGATGAAACCTACATTAATAGAGCGACCCATTACTTTTTACGGAAGAGCTATTATGCAAAGCATTCATTTTCTGTATAACGCGAAGAAGTAACAAATGTTGAAAAAAACTGAAAATTGCTTCGTTGTCTAAATTCGAATTGTTCAAGACGTTTGCTAGCAACTCTAAAAGGCATCACAACGCTAGTACGCATAAGCGACATGCGCTTTACAGCGTTTGCTTGAGTCGAAACGATCAACATCTTCACAGCGGACACGTCAACTTGATTTTCGTAACAAACACGTGGTATGCTGACGCGGTTGGCTGTTTTTAAATTGCAAAGAATTTTGGCACAATGCCAATCGTCTCAGGCAAACATCAATGAAAAGGGTCTTTTCGTCCAAACATGAAGACTCTACGAACCTTGTTGACCTGCTCGGCTAAACTGAGCAGCTAATTGATGAGACGGGAAAAGCCGTAACAGCGTGTCGAAGTTGGTCAGCACAACTTGCAATGGCTGTCATCTGCGAAGAGATTGTAAACAGACGCGTGAGAATTTCAAAAAAAATTCTACTGCATAGGAATGGCAACTTTCTGAGCTACGCGTTTAAACGTTTGTCAATACGGCTGTAAGCTAATTTCCAATTTTTCAAACTGCTATTTCTTTTATAAAACAGGCAAACAGGAATTTCCTCTCCCCCTGACGGGGCATAGTTGAGTTGACCAATGGCTCTTTTCACATATCATGGCAAGAAAAGGGCATACTGTTGCTTGCACAATTCCTCCCTGTAAGAATTAGTAATCACTTTATGAGGAAGGGCACAGTTTTGTAGGTTCCATGAGATAACAAGTATGAAAATTCGAAGCTTTCGGGACCAACAGGTCCGTTACAAGAAACTCAATCATCTCAAGTCTAGTCACGCGGAAATGCCTATTAAAAACAAATTTACTCTTTTTGCAACCGACCATTTGGCCTTCTAAGGCGCTGGGAAGACAAGAAGTTGCAAAGAGAACATTGAAACAGGGATGCGTAAAAGGGCCGACCAGTTTGTGGTTGAAACAAGCAGACACCCGCAGAATGCATAAATCACGCCCAGTTGCACGGCTTCCCGCGACTGCTAAGTAAGGACAAGGAATAAATTAGTTTAAGGCAAAGAAGCGTACGACGACAAGTTTTTCATGAACACTTTTCATTTGTACGCCGAAAGTTTCAACAGTTTTATTTTATATGGAGTTACTGCCTAGCGCTTGGGCGCTTTGGGATGTCAACATAACGAAAAGTAAATTACAAAAACCGGTTAATTGATTATGCGAACCTTACGCAACCATTGCCCCAAGGAAATGATTTTTTGATTTGCAGGTACAATTCCATCAACGTGTAGAAACCAGCTAACGCTCATAATCCTGTTTTGCTGGGTTGGGCAACGCCTTTCGCGTCTGTTCATGTTGTGAGCTGTTGGTATTAAAGAAAGTGAATTATGCAACTTTTTAGGTAAGTGACTCTTTTGTAGTTGGGCTATAGAATAGTTTATTTTGCGTCCATGCTTACTGCATTACTTTCTAAAAGCATATTTCATGCGTATCTTATTCTTAGCTTAAAGATTAGGCCATCTTTTTCGAAAACTATCCATCGGCTTCACTTTACATTTTTTGAGGTTTGTTCAACTGATTCCTTCCCTTTAATTGCTTGTAGCTATAACAATGGAAAAGTCGTTTCTTGAATGCCGCCCAAACAAATACTTGTTATGTTGTAGTCGCCATGCTATGTCTGATGCGTGCAAGAGAATAATCCTTTACTCAGTGACAAGAACAGTAACGTCAACACCAATACACGAACACTGAGAGAGAATGAATAATAACCGCGTCAACAACTGACGGTAGCTAAGGAGGCCGGTGACCTTGGTGTGCAGTGCGTTTTGACAACGCAACTGAACCGGTCGCTACAATGTACTTGTTCGGATACGTTGTGGTGCATCCACGTTTAGTGAAATACTAGACTACGCGAGCGTTCAGCCAAAGTACTTTGCTGGGCTAGTTGGTTCCCTGCTACCTGTTAATCCTAAGCTTTGGTGGAAGGTTCGTTAAAAAACGCTTTCATCTCACGTAGTGTATATCTCATATTCAAAACTGACGACTGGTTAAGCCTGGAATGCACCTTAAAGTTTTGAACGTCATCGCGTTGACGGAATCATCGTCAGCAGAGGAAATAACCTTCTTTGTTGCGCTGTCAATGTTATCTCAACATGGCATGGTCGTTAGGGTCGGCAGGAGCAATCCATCAATAGTGTTTCATACTCATCCGGAATTACGCCAGTCGTGTTTGTCAGGTTGCCCTGTTCAGTGATTAAAAAACAAGTCCAACAAGGGCGGCTGCCGTACGGACATTTTAAAAGGTGAACAAGCAAACTTCGCAAACGGCAGCCCTTTGTTCATGGCCACTAATATGGTCGATATTCGCGATTGAAACGGACATGAATAGTTGAAATTGTTATTGATTTTCTGCTGCATGCCAAAGGGGGAAGCTAAGTTTCGGTCATCTCCCTTATTTGGAAGTTTGTTTTTGCAGTGTTCTTGCCATAAAGGTAGTCATTTGGAAAGCATAATTTCCGCTGCAGCTTTATGCAATTTCTGATGCTATGGAAACCTTCATTGGTCGGCACGTCAAAAGTTAAGATCAATAAGTTTCGTGTAATGCATTGACAGCTTACTGGTGTCTCGCTGAGCCAGTTACCTTCACGTAAGCTCACCGGTGGAAAGCTTTCATCCAGTCCGCGTATGCACGAAGCGATGTGCTTTTGTTTAAGAAAAAATGCCAACATTCAGTTTATGAAGTTCTCGTCGCTGCTCTTGAGAGGGTGATAAATTTTGATAATCTGTTCAAATAATTCATCACACACACACTTATCAGTCGGCTCGTCGCTGCTCTCCTTTTACTGCAGCCTTTCCCAGAAATGCTCAGTATCGATTGAAACAAGAAAACCTAAAGTAGGTTAATCTTTTCCTTCTGCCTTTCTTGTGAATTTCCGAACGTAGAACATGGTTGACTGGAAAGTTTAACCTTTTCATTGATGTATAAAACTTAGAATAGCATTTCTGTAGCAACTAGTGAAGACGTGTCCGAACAAAGTCATTAGCGTTCAACTGACGCAACAAGACGTTGGAATTGAGGAAGGTGCGATTTCAAACATATAATCGATTGACGTGCTGCTAAGTGAAATGCACGTAAAAAACTTGTTCTCTTCCATATTGTTCATTAATATCACTGTTTCCCTCATTATGATTGAATGACTAAGCGTGCAGCGCGGAGCAGTATTTGTCAAGGCATAGGACATTTTCATGCGCCACAAGGAAAAGCACTATTGTTAAGCTGCATCACGGTCAGTTTAACTTCAACAGCTAACATGATTTCTCGTTGATCATACCTTCATGCCTATTTATGACGACATTTGCTTCGCTGTCCCACAAGTGATGTACGTTTTCTGCTCCTTCATAAAAGGAGGTAATTTAGGCAAATCTAGTTCATTAAATTAGGTCTATCCAAGCGTGAAGTCAGTTCGACTAGCTTGCGCTTTACGCGCTGCAAAGTGCATTATTACGTTATGACATTGACGCAACGCTTTCGTTGAATGAGAAATTCCTCTCTCCGTAAACGTTTCCTATAATTAAGTTCGTTTAATCCATTCGACGTTTATGGCGGTCCAGTTTTCACGTGTCTACAAAGGCAAACTTTTTGTTCATTGCTTGTAATTAAAATATTAGCCGTTTCCGATTATGTTTGCACAGCTGACTGGGGTGAACTGATCCACATTTAATTGAACGAAATCGGCCAATTGCTTGAGCTGATTTTTTTCCATAATCATCGTTGGAACTTTGCATTGTCGTCCATTCGTGTTGCAAGCAAAGTTGTTTATAAAAAAGCTAACTATAACGATGTTTACGTGCAGCATTTGTATGTTATTTCAAAGTCTTTGCATCCGGGTATGTTCATTTTTGTTGCTTGAAAATTAGCAATTCAGCTGGAGCAACAAAGCGTTAAATCTTGTAGACAACCTTTCAGTGCAAGGTTATCGTGAGAAACTGCTTTGCGCAGCCCCAAGGGGAGACCTTCAACAGAGTTTTTATATTCGCACTGCAATACTGCCGCCAATGTTTGTTTCACGTCCCACTGCATTGCTTGACGGGATACAACGAGCAAGAGCTCAATAGTTGGTTTCGATCTAATACCATTAATCAACGAGGAAGGCTCGTAATGAATTTATTAATACAAAAATACTTTCCAAGTCCATTTAAGGTAATTAATAAATAATAGATTGTTTCAATTAGCGTTTGGACGGGGTAAAGATTCCTTTAATATAGTAAAATATGCTGAGAACTTTATTTCTGTTACGGAGCAGTTTTGTTAGCACAAAAGTTGCAATAGGCAAGAAGCAAGAATTTTTATTTCTTAGATAAGGGTAGAACTTGCAGAAGCATCTATTTCTACGCCATGCGAAGCGTAGCCTTTTTACAGCTTAAGGCGTTCAGCCGAATGTAAACACGTTCTTCGAGATCATACGCGCTCCGACTCTGTGCATTAATTTGTTGTTCTAATGTAGCCATTGCGTGTGCGAACGAAAGCTGGAGAATTTGAAACTCTAGGCGGCACTCATTCGTCAGCTGTGTTGTTTTTCAAATTAGACAATACGTGCGAACGAAGCACGCTCATTCTTGTGCCGTTGTTTGTTTACATTCGCAAAATATTCGCATAGGTCGGTTTTGATGCGTTGTTCTGGCTACTTGCTCGTTACTTTCTCACTACAAAATTTTTCATTCGTTTTACACCTTAATCAGTGTTTTACTGCTCGTCGAATCGTTTGCAGGCGCTCCGCTGATGTCCGCGGCAATGCTGCCGCGTAGTCGAACATAGGCGCGGCTTAATGATAAGCAGGTACTAACTGAATTCAAAAATTTGAAACTTATCTTGTTTACGCGAGCCGATAAGCAGTGTCTAATACGGCTTATTCCAATTATCTTTGAACTAATTGATTCACGCTGCGTTTGATTGGCTAAAGCGCTCGTTTCTGAGACCAGCATACCCATTAACTTTCAAGATGAATCGTCTAACTTCGCTAGTGCGTGCATTTTAAGTTTGCTGCTATAAGAAATGATCGCGGTACATTTCAGCGTAGCGGAAGATATTACCGATCCTTTCGGTTAAAGAAAGTCTCTTTATTTCAAGAGCAAACCGCACTTTTGATGTTGTCTTATTGAATAGCTTTTTAAATAATAAACAGCCAGTCGTGTACCCTTCAAGTTGTGCAGTACGCGGTGGGGTATGCGAAGCATTCAGAACTAACTAAATGGAACTTGCCTTAGTGACTGCCATTTAAACTTCTTTTTGGCCGTTGGATGACAGCGTAACTTTCACTGAACCACGAAGCAATTAATTCTCCCATGCCGCCACCTTAATCTTTAGAAGGTCAGCAAGAGCAAAAACACTTAGAAGTTCGTTTTCGTTCTAATGGAGGAGCCCGTATTGATGCAGCTAACGAGGTAATTCTCACTTTGTTTCTGCTTGTCAAGGAACACCTCATTAGGCGTCAAGAAATAGTTTTCAAATTGTAGAATCGCAGAAGTACTGAATCGATGGGACGCTTTAAAATCCAATGGCCTTCTTTGAGTTTTTTCAAGCCATTCAATTCCAATTAAACTGTTTTGCTGGGCCCAAACGGGCCGTTCATTTGTATTGACCTTAGTAGTTTATGTGCAACCTAATTTCATTTGTTGTTCTCAATAATTACATTTTGCGCCTGCGGAAAAGGTGGAACCGCGAGAGCGCGCTATGCTCATTGTTGTTGCGCCGTCACGTGCTCGCTAAATTCTTTGAAGCATCTTCGCTGCTTTTCATTTTAATTTTGTGACGCTAGAATGCGCTTTGCATTTGAATCATTAGGTGCTGCGAACGGTCTGACTGAATTGATTTGTTATCGCAACTTGGCAATAGGACATCTCTGTTTTGAACTGACGTCTTTAAAAACAACAGGCAATGACAACGTCAAGCGAATAGCGGATAGATGAATACCGCCTTCACGCTGCGTTCACTTTTCTCGAGTGAGCTTCGCGGTTGAGGGTTTCATGTTGGGCTGTGTGAAATCATTGCGTGATTGACACAGAAGAGGTTAAATTCCAAGTTCCAAAAAAATTAGAACAAATTCCAATCTTTTTCCTTTTTCAGTAAATATGTGGCCTATATATGGAATGACTGTTTGACTAGAGTCAATGGCGCTATGTTCTTGCCCCTTAATAAGGTGAGAATAAAATTCGATCATTTAGTTTTTCCTAAAAAGCCAAACTATCCTTGCTTTTTGGACTTCAAAGAAGTTTGAGTTTTTTAAAGCTCCTATCCTTCTATTGCACTTCTGTCCTTCCCGCTTCCTGATGAGCAAAGACGAATAAACGCTTCATGGATATTCGAGCGGTTTTCGTATTGATCGTATGAGATTCTACAATATGGTTGTTTTGAGCATCCCGGTCAAATGTGGTTTGTGAGGAAGAGAACTTTGGCGGCAGATTGTTTACGAAATTTTCAAACGAAGCCTCAGCGTAGAAGGAATCTCAGCTAGCTTACGTTAAGTCACGTTAACAGCTATAACCCTCTCCTTCCAGTTCGTCAGCTGACAAGCACGACATGTATTTGCGCATCCTTCCTCGCAACTCGAACCTTGACTGAACCGCCGGAAAAATAGCACCAATTCTTCGAGGCAACAATTTTGTTTTCACTGCAAGGAATTGTTATTGAATTATTTGAAACTTTGCAAAACACATTCCGTCTAACTTTTCGCTAACAACAAGGCGCGTTGTAATGTTCTGAGCTTCCTTTTTCAAAGGCGCGACGGCGTTGTCGTACGTAGGACTAATCATATGACATTACGAATAAGCAGTGTTTTTCGGGAGCAGATTTTCCAACTCGTCAACTTAACTTGCAATTCATTGAAGAATTATTTTTGCTGCTAACTGGACGACCTTTACGATCGCTGAGCTCAACAACAAAGAAATGCAAATTAGCTTCGTAGTATCCATCCATGTATGTGACTGTTGCTTGCTTTTCACGTTTGACTATCCGCGTAGTTGTTTCTTTTGCTTTCCTTGGTAGCCATCGATGGTGCACCGTCAACATTCGTCAACGTATTGGTAGACCAACATTGCTGTATTTTAGCCTTGCTGTTAGCGTACTCTAAAAGCTAAAGCGATTGGAAAATGCGCGGATTCGAACGTGAGTTCGGTTGTCCCATTGTGTGCGGTGTTAAGCAACTTAACTTCAGCATGGATAAAGAGCGATGCTTAGATTAGCGATTTGCATTTTTCTCTTTATGTGTCATTGAAAGCTGCAGGTTCATTAGGTGCAAATGATGAGGGCAAAGGTCTTGACCCAGTGAAAATTACATTGTGTGACTAAGTTATACGATAAAGGTGACGGCTCCCTGAAGACGTGTGTTTAGATGTAGTTATGCCTGCTTGGTTCAGTGACGCTCCAGAGTTAATTTATTGCTGCCCATTGCTTTGTCATTGAGCTGCCCTGCTCGTTATGTTGCTGGTTAAGGAATCTGCTTCGTAATTTCGTGGTCACTGAAAGAATTCAAATTTCAAAAACGGTGGCTGATATAGAATATGAAAGTTTCATTCTGCACAAATACCTTTACCCGTTCGCGACTAATTAGTTTAAAAACGCAGCTGCTTCTGGTGACAAACGTCTTTTCTGTTCCAGCTGTCGTACTAGTCTTTACTAATGATAATTTATCTGTTCACGAAATGAAATCTTATTTTACGCTTCGGCAGACTGCGAAAAGGTAGACTGGTTTTTCAGAGTAGTTTTGCGTAAATAGCCAATACGTGCTTTCCCATTATTTTCGTTCGCAGACTACCTGATTCTATTCCGACGCTTTGCCACGCGACGATATATTAATTTAAGTCCCCTTTGTTCCAAGGCATTCGAGAATACAATATGGCTGTTGAACTGGTTCATGCGCGGATCTCCCTTAAACTGCATCGACTGTAAGTCTACTGCAGCTTAGCGTTTATGGCTACGCCCTAAGTAGGTCGCGCCTGTCTTGTTTTGTTTTTTCTATATGGTCGGCGATTTCTTAGCACTTTTTTGCCAAGAATATGCAAATAAAACAGACCTTTTCACATTTATTGATTACCAAGTTTTATTGTACCTTCTCATCATTTTCTCTTTAAACTCCATAAGCGGTTAGTGCAAGCAGACGGCGACGTCCGGTTCGTGTTTGCCCGTCTGTTCAAATTCAATTTTTTCAATGGTACAAATTAATCCGTGAATATATACTGTTAATAATAAATAATCACCTCGTTACAATTCTGAGAAAGACTATTTGCTAAGCTGTGCAAAAATGCAAAGCTTCTGTCGAACAAAATTCAAATGGCAATGTATGTCGGCGAGCAACTTTGGAGAGGATCTTTCCCGCTTTAGCCTTGACTTCCTGGCATAATTGAGCAGAAAACAATTTGGCTTGTTTTCCTCTTTCTTCATTCCGATTTATTAATAATTGACGTACCCTCGTAAAATTAATTTACATAGTTTCTTCATCATTTCTGCCTATTTTCCCGTTGCTTTACGTCACCTTGTTTACTTCAGGTGTACTTAGGAAGTTTCGACAGGCGTTAATTCCTTGAGAAGAATTGACGTCCATTTCGTACGGCTTGAAGAGACGCTTCGTTGACTCGACAGATTCTGCTGATTCTAACAGAATTAATTGCGAATGCTTTTTTCATTAAACGTTTTTCTTTTGAACGTAATTAAATCTGAAGGCATTCGTATTTTGCACTTCCATCTTCATTTTACAATAAAGGTTTACTTCGTTCGCGTATTTTAAACCAATTATCTCACTTGTTTCTCGAACAACACTGAATAATCACAAGTTTGAATAAGCGGATTGTTGGACCTTTTATTGTGAAGTTCCGTAGATTCTTTGAAAGGTATTCGATTTTTCTTGAAGTTAAGAATTAATTTCTGCTTTGCCAGCGCTGTGGTGAAAGCTGAACTTCTTTTCGTCTGCAGGGAGTAGCGGCGCGTCACGGCTATGATTGATGGAGCATTTAATTTTCCTGACCGTTAATGCCGAGAACGTTTTTGTAATCAAAAGCCGAACTGCGTACTGTGCAAACAGTTTTTCTGTTTATGTGGCGTTGTGAACAGGAACTTTTTCGCCATTCTAATCTGACAGAAGCTTTATAAGCTTCAGGTAAGCTTATTCAATTGAAAATAATTTTTTAGAAAATGTCGTCGCCTATTTCTGAGTTAATCGCCTCGAATTGTTTGAAAGCATTATCCAGTAAGCGTAGCAAAGCGCTCAAGCAGAAGTTGCTCAAAGCTTCAATGAACTTTGAAGAAGTATGTTCTATAGCGATCGAAAAATGAGCGCGCAGCGAATTGTCGCTGATTCCAACATATACTTTTAAATTAGAACATTGCCCATATTTCCCAGTTAGATGTTTGCTTTGCAACGAATTAGCCCAACTGAACAGCTTCTTACGAGAGGGAATGACGTTGACAAACGTAGAATGTCTATTTCTTCGAGCAGCTTGCAGCTCTCTGCTTTCGACAAAGTCAATAATCCTTCCACTTGATTAGTTGGGACCATTTTCGCATTTGGGTGTTTCAGCGGATGCACACGGTTAGTGAATTAATCGCGCGGTCTAATGACTGGTACTTTGCAAAAATTGAGTCAACTATTAAGCTTAGCATTTCGAAATGGATACTGAATCGCAAGACTCCCTTTGCAAATCAGATAGCGTATGTTGCCTGTTGATTCTGCCTTGAGTAGGAGCAGCGTCGACGCTGAACAATGAAAAAGTCAATTTATAATTCTTCCGTTAAATAGCAGTAGCGAGGTGCCCTTTTGCGGAGAGCAAACTGACTTTTATAGTCCATATGATTAATGCGTTTCGGCTCAGCATCATCGCCTTTCACTGTTACTGAGACTAACTGTGATTATTGTTCAGCCATTGTTCTCTTTTGTACAATGCTTTGGCAGGAATCGTATGCGTCTCCGTTCTTCTACACTTCAGATTGCCCGTAAGGTATATACGAATAATCTACGCACGGTTACTTGTGAATCTATTTCCAATTGCTTAAGACAACTACAGTCAGCTTATTCCGTAGCTCCTGCAACTAAGATATGATGATGCGGAAGGTTTTTTGAAAGGGGGCGTTTGAGCTGTTGACCATGTCGCCTTTCCTTTATCCAATAAGTGTGACTATCATTATTGCCGGTAGTACTGAGCAAAGATAGCAGAAAGCAGAAGTTATAGTTACTTTAGGCAGCACACTGAGAGTACGTATATTAGCTGAGGTGTACCAAGAATCATAGAGTACATTTTCTCGCAGCGTTCCTGGTTTACTCCTGTTGAATGTTTGTTCGGGCAAAGCTCATGCCATAAAGGCTTCCATTTTCATTGTCGTTGTAAAATAGTAGGCTAACAAAAAGCCATACGTCAGCTTACACGCTTATGTGGACAAACAACTTCGTTCGTTCGACGTAGCACGTTCTGCACGAATGTACGCAGTGCTTCATTTTTAATTAAGCCTCTTAACAGTCCATTTGCATATCTTCATTTATAACTGCTTATCAGCGCCGCTGAAGTGCTTTGGTGAATGAAATTCTCACGTAGATAAGGTTTCAGTTGTTTTGGTTCCATTTCCAGTGCTTTCATCGTGCCTTAATGAGCAAGACGACTTCTGCAAACAAGTTGATCATTTCAAATGACGTTGGTCCGCTCGCGTTGTCGATTGCGAGTGACGTTGACCCATTTGCTTTTTCCACCGCTAACTGCTTGCAATAAGGATTAATGATTGGAATTTGTTGACGCGCTGTTTATGCAGCTTTGCTGTAATGATGATGCCAGCGCAAAGGCGACGATTCTCCGTTCGCATTTGCTTAACAGTACTGCTACTAGAATTTTAAAGTTTGCATTTTGTTTTCCCCTCGTGCGGAATTTGTTGCCTTAGTTCTAATTTCGTCAATTCAGGTCAAAAAGGAAAATCGTTAGGTCGAAGTGGGTGCGCGTTCTCTGTTGCAGCCATTCATGTTGCTCCGACGCGTTTGAAGACAATCTTTTGTGACAGTGCCTTTAAGATGTACGACTTAATACGCGAATAAAAGCCTCCACTTAAGCGGCACCGTCTTGGACGCTTTGTCGTTGTCTTTTTGTCCTGGTTTGAATGACTCCTTCATTATTCTCATATCCATTTGATCATCTTGTTTTACATAGCTCAGATAGCAAATAACCCGTTCATTTAATATGGGGCGGTTTCCAGATTATCTATAATTTTAGGCGAAATTCCTTATTTATGGTGTTGTTCCGTAAATCTGTAACCACTGTAAGTCTTTCGCCATTGACTCCGCGGTCATGTCTGACGTGCAGTGCTTCCTTAAGCTTTCCGAAGAAAAATGGCGTTTCCTGCATAGAGTGTGCGGTTGTACGCAACCAAAGCACTGAGAAGCATGCAGGGCAATCGCAGAGGCCCTTAGTGCTTCATCCGTCGCGATATATGGTTGTGGTCGGTCGCTTTGTATTGTGAGGACATCATGAAGTTTCTTTTCAGCATTATTCTACCTTCTCAGGAAACATGTAAGCTCCGGATACCAACGAACGTGTTGCATGCCTCACCAGCAGGGCAGACTGAGCTCTAGAACATCAAATCTCATAAACTGGCTTGATAAAATTCCCCAATATGCTTGAAGGTTGCTAAGGAATGCGATTCGGTTTAATAAGTTTACTGTTTACTATTTGTGGGTTTGTGCTTATTATGCTTTGACCGTCACCTTGAGCAATGCTAAGCTACGCATTTCCCTTTGCCTACATTAAAAGCTTTCCTCCCGAGAAGGCAGTTAAGTGATATACGACAGAGTTTGGTAGAGCGGAAAGAAGCCCTAAAAAGCCTAAGTGGACATAAGCTAGTGGTGAAAACTTTATCGAAGATAAATTGCAAGACGTTTATCTTTCGCAAGTTAGTTAATGGTGACCTTTTACCTCCTCCGCTTTTTTGGTGTCGACTAGTCCGCAAGATAAAGCTCTTGTGCGTATTCTCTGTCGACCTGTCAAGAAACTCTGACCAACTAGGCAGCTGTATAGATGAACGAACGACATTTATGTTAGCATCATCGCAGGGTGACCGCTTAGACGCTGCTGACAATTTATTGCATGACAGAGATGTTTGCTTTTGCGGTCCCTTAGAACTATCAGTCTTCCGAAGGTTGAAAAGGTTTAAGACAATATTTCTGCCGCTGCAAAAACAGTGAATTAGGTCTCTATTTTAAGGCGGCATTTAAACGAAGAAGGCTATGTATGGGCCTGCCAGCGAAGTGGTGAGCGGAAGTGACCTCGAGGGTGAACTCTGTTAATAAGTAGTAGCATCAACGTCATACCCAACACGTTATTGACGCGTCATCTTTTAATATCCGTGTGAGCATAATCACGAGATCACAGCTCGTTCCCTTCTAACCCATTTATTTCTGACGTACGCGCCCTTGACTCACAATCATGTCCCTTAAGGCTGTTCGTTTGACGAAGGTGACATAACTTGTGCACGAGTAAACATGCTTTTTCGGCTCAGGCTGCCCAGTTAAATAATGACAGGCTTTGAAATGTTGATTGAGCGGATCCAGATAAAACGCGCAAAACACTGCAAGCATTTGCTGCGTATTTTTTCCTTTAATGGCAACTTTTCTGCAAACATCTGCCCAATCTATTTTTCAAATAAATTTGCATGCCGACTCTGAGCAGCAGCGAGATGGGTAAGGCTCAGCGAAGAAGCGAACTTCTAAAGCAGTGCAGTGCTTCAAAAGTAGGCTTTCATGGAACGACCAACTTTGGACGGAGAGTTTATGGCAATGCAAGTTTTTTTGGCGTGCACAGCTGCCATTGTTGGCGTTGGAATTAGCGACTTGTCGCGAAGTCGCTATCCTTGACTCCTTTGCTTTCGTTAGGAGGGCCCCAAGGCGCTGAATGTTGCATCGTCCTTTGTGCAGCGCAAGGTTGAAGTTTGTTTCAAAATTGCTGCTTTCAAAAATACCTCTTGTTGCGTTTGCTGCGCGATGCCAGGTTGCCATGGCTTCCGTCAAAGTCGGCTAATCAATTTTTGAAAAATACAATTCATTGACAGCGTTTTCAAAACAGTTTGCATTGATTAGTTTCGCTTACCCGATGACCTGCTTTGCTCACTGTTTTCGTCATTTACAAGTCGCCTCTTCCGTTTTTCTTATTCCTTAACGATTGGGACATTTAGGTTTGCATTGCGCCTGTTCGTGAGCGCTGTTCGGGATTGTTGTTATTACGCAACCAGTTCTACTTTAGTAGCTAAGTGTGTTTTTTTAGCTTTGAATTTTTGAAAATCCAATTCGCCGCGGACAAATGGTTCTAGCTGTCGAAACGAGGCTCGGAAACGATTTTTATATGGACAAGCGCGACTCATCCAACGGTATCACCAAGGCAAAGGCCGAATCTTCCGTTCGCGCCACCGCGGAAATTACAAAGCCCGAAGCGAAGAAGTCGGTTCGTCTAACTCCGGCGGAATATTTTCTTCGCAGCCGTCAGCGACACATGAGGCTGGTTGATATTTGTCAGTCAAATGGAGGAAAACTTGAACTGAGCGATTTGAGGCTGCCACTAAGCGACGTGGATAATTTGGTGGAAAAATTCAAGGAAAAAGTAAAGATTGAAGCCGACAGAGAGGCGGCAAGGAAAGACGAAGGAAAGCTTCGCGAAGTTCCAAAAGAAAAGGACAAATTGCCTGAACGTAATGAAAAGACGGGCATACTGCTGCCTCGCGGTCCTATCTCAGTTAAAATGGGCAGAAGCGTTGCTCCTTCTCCCTATTCATTTCCAGAGGGTATGCGATCTTCAAAAGACAAATCTACGGAGCAGTTTTATCCAATGGAATGTGTTCGTCAGAATAATCAGTATAGATACTATTGTTCACCAAAATGTAGCAATTTCAATTACCTCAATTCCCAGTCTTGCCTGGACGAAGCTGGCTTTCGTGCAAACTCTTACGCTTCGTACTTGTACAGTTTGAGTGGCAATTGCTTTGCTGAGCCAGTGCCACATTTGGTCGAATCAGCCGGCAAACAGTATGTGGGCAATTTTGCAGACGGGCAATACCTACAACGGGATGTGAAAGAAATTGTACCTCAACAAACGATCGACTGGAATGGTTTAACCGTTGACAGAGCCGAGTGGCAGCAACAGTTTTTGAAAAATGACGATCAGCATTCGCCGCTGTCAGATTCGAATCCAAGTTCCAACCACTCGATTTGTACAATCGCGGAAAGCTTAGACTTTAGGCAGCCGAAGCCTCTGCTCGATTCGCCCAACTCGGAGCAAGCGGACAGCGACCGCGAAAATGAACTGCCGGATGGGCTTTGCGATTTTATTTTGAAATATTCACGCAAATACCAAAGTCAATCGCTTGGCGTTGGCAAGGAGTCTTTTCCGCAAGTTGCAAAGGAGTGCAAAGCGTTCGCTGAACATAGTTCTCCGTTGAGCGCCAAATCGTTTGGAGACTCTTCGCCAGCCGCCCCGGTGAATACGCAGACAGCGAAAGTGTGTACCTCAGTAGTAAGCTCTGCTGACGAGCAGAAAGTTGAGTCATCAACCGTTGGTCAGCATCAGCGGGAACAGGATGACCCAAAGACTGAAGCGAGCGCCTGCAGGCTCGTTTGCTCGAAGAGTACAAGTACAAATGCGCGCCAACTACTCAGGGAATCCATAGATGGAAAATCGCTGGAAAATGCTTGGGCATGGGCAATCAAATGTGAGCTTACCCAGCCTGGCCTTTTGTATGAAACAGATCACGACGGCGATAGGTAGGAAAAATCAACAAGCAGCCCCTACTAACCACTTTGCTTTTAGTATGTTGCATATTGCCGTTTGGCAAAAGAACAGAGCGTATATTTATGCGCTAACGGAAGTCATGCTAAAAACGAGAAGTAAATCGAGACCAAAACCGTTTGATTTGTTGAATAAGTGGAACGAAGTATTTTAGTTTTTTTGGTCCGTAGTATTATTGTATGCCATGTTTCAGACACCTCTTTACTTTGCCGTCGTCAACAAGCTCATCGACGTTGTAAGATACTTTATGGAGTATGGCGCCAAGGCGAATGTGAGGTCAAAAAATACGGGAAACGATTCGATCCTACACTATGCAGCATCGAATGGACTGACGGCAATAGCGGAAGTTTTGTGCTCAAATTCAGATATCGATTTGAATATAAGGAACGATTCAGGTAGTTCTTTTATCAGCTTTATTTCTCGGTTTTGGCCGACTTACATTGTTTATGCCTTGTTGCGTCAACATGTTATTAACGCTGAAGCTTGAAAGGCTACTTGGCAATTTTAAGATTGGCAGATGAAGTATTCATCGTTTGCTTAATGGGAAACTTTTTATTTCCGTTTGAAGGACTTCTGTTATACCACAGTTTAATGTTTCCTATTATGGAAAAATGCTACTGCGGAGAAAGTCTTTGTTGTAGTTCAGAAATAGGCGATTTGCGACGCGCATTACTTTGGTGCCATTCTGGGTCGGCAGGTTATTGGAGAAACAATGCGAGTCACTCTTTTGAGTTACATTCGCTGACTGGGGGGACAACTCTTGCGTCCTCAAATTTTCATGTATCGCTGTTCACAGTGGAGGGCTACAGGACTTGCAAATTGTGGAGGAGATATGACTTGTGAAGCATTAACTACGTACAAAGTTTGTAACGTGTACTGGAATTCTCTCTTTTTAGTAGCAACCCCATTTTTGCAAGTCACCTTTTTTGTACGATCAGGTTACTTTGAAAATTATGCTTTTCACTGCATTGGCTACGGTCCTAGTGATTTGCAGTGAACAGCTTAAGGTCATGGGTGGCTTTAATTAACGACTTTCTTTGTGAACTTGCCACTGGGTGTGTTTCTAGAACAGCGTGAACTGCACCCGGTTGTACGACGCCCAATTCTTGAACTTAGTGCTTTAGGTAAATACTTTACAGGCATGAACTGCCTACCTCAGCCTTTCATGTATTCAAGCATTCAGCCTCCTTGAGAAAGTGTCGCCGTTGCGAAACGGCTAACTTTATTAGCATTGTTTTTGAATGACCTCGAATATTCTGTATTTTCAATCTTATTTTCTGACCGACGTTTTAAACTAGGTATAGCGTTCGCTCACTTGGACATGACATTGTTATTTATACGTCGTAGGGAGCTGTGGCTCCCGCAAATTTTTATTCACGATTTGTGTATAGGTTTTCGTGCTTTGCTTTCCTGAAAATAGCTTACTGTATTAATTCATTTTACAAAGTTTAATGGTAATTTTAAACTCCTCGCAGTGAACAAGTGGATTAATGGTTTTTTTTTCAAGTTATTCCACCTACCAACTTGAAGGAATATGTTAGAAAAGCGGGAAAATCATTTTTTTCTGCACACGACCTTTGCGGATTTTTAAGGTATGACTCCGCTTCATTCGGCTGTGAAAAATCACGGGGTTGCCGACGAGCAAACGCAGGCGGCGCCGAACAACCTTTCCGTTGTAAAGTTTCTGTTGAATTCAAACGCTGACCCGGTTTGTCAGGTAAGCGATGCTCAAGTTAGGTTTCAAACCGTACACATGACGGCTCTATAGGATTCGAAGGGCAAGACGATCATACATTACTGCGTCAAGAAAATGGATGTCGATTTGCTCGAGGTGAGCATTCCTGCGATCAGACGAACTTTTGTTTTTCCAACTAGTTGTAGTTAAAGTTGATAGATCGAGCTCTCTAAGCGTACCATATACTTTACGAGTTGATTCATTGTTCCAAGTTGCGCCGACTAGCTTGGCTAAAGGCATTTAAAAAAGTCATGTCAGTTTTTATAAGTTGTCACATAACATAAAATGTTGTTGATTTAAAAAAAAACTTTTTCTCTTAAGCTTATCTTTGAAAATGTGAATAAAGAAGTGATCAGGAAGCTTTTGAATACAAAGACTTTGGATGGGCTATCTCCGTTGGAGCAATTGGAAAGCACGACATTTCGGCAGTTCTCCCACCTTTCAAAGTTCGGCAATGAGCAAATGGTTAAAGAGAAATTGCTACGCATGTTGTCACAGTCTGAAGCAACCAAGTCGTCTTAACTTGCGTTTTACCTCAGGTCGTCCGCCTCCTTCCTATGCGATGTTCATTTTTCATTAGAGTGTCATCTTTTGTTGTAGTACAGCTGCGTTAGGATAATCGCGTTTTTTTGCTTTACTGCTCCCTCACCAGTTCTGTTCTCCTGTGTTTTCCCCCTAACGGTGTCCAACTACGGATATGGAATGTTCTCACTGTGGCTACTGGCTGCATCTTCGGATGCTTGTAAACTCATGCAAGCCATTCCCTACGTGAACATTGAATATATGATACTGTTGTAGCCGCCATGGCTGAAAGTTCCCGGTTAACAATACGGCTCGAGCATTTGTTGTCGCATTTTTTTGTATTTTAAATTCATACATAAAATTTTTCGATGATACACGTGTTTCTTCTGCTCGCATCGCTGATGGCTTTGCCTTCCAATAAAATGGAGCTTCAAATGGCATATCCAACTAACCAACAAATGTGCATGGCAGAAGGTAGTCTCGTTTGTCTCTTGTTTTATTCGTTTCTATTTCTGTTCAAACATCCTAGGATGAGTATGCTTTCATAAATACTATTGCAAAGACTCTTGTTAAAAGACTTTTTTCACTCGCAGGGAAGCGAACTGTAGTGATTCAGTTTTCAAGAAAAATCATTATAAAGTAAGAAGCAATAGAATTTTTTCAGTAGGCCAAGAATTTTGCATTTCCCACCGTAACGTTCAAGTTACCTGACAATCATATAGCTTGATGATAGGATATAACTTGCTTTTCATTTTTGGTGGATACTGTATTATTACAGTGGAGTAAAAGGTGCACTGGTGGTCGTACTCGATACAATATATACAGAAAGCCATTTTACACAAAAACATTAAGGCGGATTTCTTTATTCAACAGAATAATGCAATCAGCGTGGGCCTTGCTGTGAATATGAGCAGCATTGGAACAGGATTGATTAATAACGCCAAGTGTTGCTTACTAGTTAAAATTATATTCCTTTTTTTGCCAGTTTAAACTGCAGTTTAAAATTCGTTTTCTCAGTCTACGTCGATATATGTGCCTCTATTTCTCCCTTCTTTTTTATTCGTTGACTACGAGTCAGCGCAGACTGGAATGCTTTTTATTTTTAATTATTACTTTTGTTACTAATACATTAAACGGCTACACGGCGATAACGTGGGCGAAAAGCTATATACCTGCTACAAAAATCATGTATTCAGGTACATACTGGGTTACACGGTGATAAAATGAGCGAAAACTTGTATACCCATTACAAAAATCGTGTGTTCAGGTACACACCGCTGTACAATATTTTACCACTTATTATCATAAATTATATACAAATGTACTATAAAATCAGGATTTGAGCAATGGGTGTTTTGTAATGGTCGCTCGTGGCATTTTGTTTTTACCTTTCGGGATTATTCATGTCTTTTCTTGAGCGGACAACAGCGGAATGTATAACGACGGCAATGGTCCAACTTTCGAGCTTCTTACTGCGTTTGGTAGGTTCAGTTCCGTGTTGGTTTTTATTTTCCATATATCCCAAAGGTAAAATATCCAAAATGGTCGATGGTGTTTCCTTACGTTGCATTGTTTTTTGCCGCCCGTTGCTCCACGTAAGCTTTTGTATATTACGCCTTACGAAGAATGCCTCTTCAATTTTTCTTAATGCAAAATGCGATACTTGGCGTGGAATTCTTAGTTTCAAGTTTCAAATGTGGAGCGAAACAAACGACCTTTTACTGGCAAGGCAAAACACGTAATCTACTCCCGATAACCGCGTAGATACAGTAAGACGCCGACGTTCAGGGTACGCAGGTACCATGCAACACACTGGTCTCCACATGCCTTAACACTGCCAAGCTTGATGGACGATCGCAGATGCTTTAGTCACTTGATCCATAATTTGCCTCTGCGCTTCGTAACGGGCCCGTTTTACCTAATTGTCCATCATTGTATTGCACAGTACTCTATTTACGCTTTTTGAATCAGCGACGTAATGTATTCCCTGCTTCACTTATGGACGGTGCGAAGCAACTACATTTAATCTTACGCACAATTGTAAGTTCGTCATTCCTCTCATTTGATCCATATCGCCCCGGATGAGAGATCTTATATTAGATGTACTTTTGGTGAATACCCTAAAAGTTAACCTTCTGCCCATTCACTGGATCTTTTATCCTGCACCTTCATGGTAAGGTACAATCAGTAATAAACTCTTTATAGGAGGGTTCAAGTTCCTGCCAACGAGATTATTCTCTTTACCATAAAAGGATAAGGCTATTTAGGGTGCAAAGATCAGCGGATAAGCTGCTTTAAGCTTTGCAACGTTCAGACGTTAAACGAAACTGGACAATGAAAGTTTAAAGTCACTGTAGCTTGCCCAAATGTTTAAATGGGCCAAGACGCGGATAAATGATCATTCAATATGGAGCGTTATGCTCTGAAAGCGGTCAGCCACTGGACAAAATAAACAGACGACACCGCGAGCCGATCAGTAAGTTTTTGAATAATGGCCATCTGAACTTTTTATTATTAACATTCTCTCTACGTGTTATGGTCTACCGTGCAGCATATACAATAATGTACCTGTAATTATTGGAATTCTTCGTGCATAAAACATGTACTTATCAAGAAGGCAGAGCAGTTTTAAAAGATGTGATAGTTCTGCCGACACCGTTGGCGCGAAAACATTCTTGAAACACCTGCTTAGTCCACAATAAGCTATTGAGATGAATTATTTTACTCTGCAAGTATACAAAAGGATATGAGTTGGCTATCCTTATATGGTATATTCTGCCTGCCTTTCTCGTTTTCAGGAAACACGAATAGCTTAATTTTCCTTATACCTTAAGCGTTAACCAGTAGCCTGAAAATAACATTGAAAAAATTAAAAAGGTGTTCGCTTATGAATACTGAAGAATAGCGGTGCAACATTCTGCCAATAAGGAAGAGTATCGTTGCAATATCTTTGAGATGGCGTTTCTCCTTTCAGAAAAGGGCTCCCTCTACTTAAATGCGAATTCTGACAGTACAGTTGGCACTGCCATTTGCGTCTTTCCCCTTTGGAACAATTTGCAACGATGTCAGAGTTCAATACAAACGACAGACATAGTGAGAAAAACAAGGATAGACATGCTCGTTCAAGCAGATCGGTACACAAACGATCGCATAGCGACAGAACCAGCCCCAGGCATACTCAACGTACAAGAGAGAGACTCTATCACGAAGACGATCGTCATACCTATAAAAGGGTGAAAGAAAATTAGTGCTCTCACTTCCGTCTGCATATTCTAATTGCAAATTTTAGAGACATGAAGATTCGCATACTCGAAGCGTAAAACCGTACCCTTCGCGGTCGAGGCATAACGTCGAACCAGTCGACAATAATCTCGTGGTCTGTCCGACACCATGAATTGCAAACCAGCAAAAACGGCTGTTCTCATTGTTCTTTGCAGAGTGACGACCCAGTATCAAGAAGACCATTTTTCTGCGGTCTTATTCCAAGGGAAGATGTTGAAATGATCCTATTGGACAATGGAGAATTCACCGTCCGAAAAACCGGAAAGTCATGCCGCTCCGAACACTACAGCAATTTGTGCGTTTCGGTTAAATGGCAGAACAAGGTGCATCATGTCCTTATAAGGCTTTCAAAACGAGTAATCAATATAGTTTCGAAAGAATGGAACAACATTTAGGCGCTAAGCTTTTGTAGGGAATGTTCACGCTGGAAGATAGAGAATTCACCACGGTTGATCAGCTTGTCTACTACTACTACGTCAGTCAAAAGGTGCTAACTGAAAGTAGCGGTGCAAAGTTGCTCGTGCCATTGAGAAGCACAAGTTGGCTCCTCCATGACGATCAGCTGCAACCTATTCGAGTGCTTGGAAAGGTATACACTGCTCCTGAGAGAGCGTTGCTTCAACAAAACAATAGCTTGAAACTTAAGGGAAATTTCGGGGAAGTCTGGAAAGCTTCAATGGTCACAAGTTCCAATGAAACGGTAGAAGTGGCAGTCAAGCTATTGAAAGACGACGGAGTTCCAGAGGAAGAAAGGCAACAGTTCTTTGCTGAATGTAGAAAGCTTCGACAGCTCAACCATCGCCACATTGTTGCATTCGTCGGGATCATCGTCGACACAGAACCGGTAAAGCTAGTCATGGAGTTGTGTAGTGGTAGGCATATATCATATTAATAAACTTATACAGTGAGGCTTAACACCCATTCATCATCTTAGATACACTGATAAACTATCTTAAGAAAGGAAACAGAGACTGGAAGCAAAAGGCCCGAATTTGTCTGCATGTTGCCAGAGGCATGGAATACCTGGCTAAATGCAACATAATTCACAGGTTTGCCACTGTCAACATTTTCTTTACGACTTTGTCATTTCATAATACTCGCAGAGATTTGGCCGCCCGGAACTGCCTAGTAAAAAATGATGTGGTAAAGATTTCCGACCTTGGTATGGCCCGCACCGGCAAAACTTATGAATTGAAAAATAGAAAAAAGCCTATCCCCGTGAAATGGACTTGCCCGCAGACGTTGCGTACACGTAATGTCAACTCGTGCTCGCGCTTTTATCGGAACGTCAAACGTCAATACTTTTCTGCAGGCATATACAGCCAATATTCTGACGTGTGGGCGTTCGGAATTCTGCTTTGGGAAATCTTCACGGACGGTAAAGCACCCTACGAAGAAATGCAAACTCAATACGGGAACAAGTTCATGCAGCACCTTATAAAATTCCTGGCAAGCGGTAATCTACGCTTTAAGACGAATCGAAGAAGTTGGGAATGAAAAGAAATGAATTTTTCTTTTCAGGAAAACGTCTTGAAGCCCCTTTGGACACTCCCAAAAGATTGAACGACCTTAGGCTCAAATGTCTGCATGAAGTTGTAAACGAAAGACCCCTCTTTAAAGGAATACGACTAGAACTAGAATCGATCTACGGCGAAATGGGCGGAGAGTTGAGCTTTGAACAGCCGCCATCTGAGGAAATGAACACATGCAATGACGCGCCCGAGGATGGAAGAATGCGTACGTCAAAAGGATAACGCTGCCGTTGGCGCCACAATTCCCTGCTCGTAAATAAACTTGTCAACACAACAACTCACCTCTATTGGTCAGATAGTTTTACAAAAAATACAATAAGAGCGTACTTTATATTGGCCACTTTAGGGTTAGGGTCAAAATCCCGAAGGGCCGAAATCCCGCATGGGTCAAAATCCCGATAGGTCGAAATCCCGAATAGGCC
>KN538375.1:430089-481295 GCA_000797535.1 Trichuris suis | reverse complement strand
GGATTTCGACCCTTCGGGATTTCGACCGTCGGGATTTTGACCTATTGGGATTTCGACTTTCGGGATTTTGACCGCCACCGGCCACTTTACAACCAACAGTTATAAGCGATAAGTTTTACGTAAAAATAAATTGAAGATACAGTTGCGTCGCTATCGCGGGCACAGGCGCGCAGTGGTTTCTCCGCCTTCATAAATGCTACGGCAGCTGTTGAACATATAAGCCATTGTCAGCATGTAGTCGAATTGCTAAACGTTTACTTAAAAGTACGCGGGATATTACCTAACGTGGAAGCAAGAAGCTATTGCGAGTGACACAGTCTTATCGGGACATTGAGTTGCTACCTCTTCGAGCACCCGTCGGAAACTTTCCGCTGCTGCTTCTTCGGACAGTTGGGCGTAGAACTGACGTGCCGTAAAGACAAACAAGTCTTGGTCGAACGTACTCGCACGGCCGTACCTTCCCAGGGCAACTTCTCTCCTAAATGTTTAAGTTTCAAATAAAAATGCTTACGTTACGTATATTATATGCAGTATATACAGTGACGTCATCCAAGGATCACGTGTAACCGATAGGAAAACGCAAGTGAGGCAAGACAATGCCCGCGCTATAGGTTGCTTCCTGAGCAGCAGCGGTACGGCAAGAAGCACCCAGTCGAGCGTAGATGGATCAGTGCTGATGGACATTTTGCTTAACACCTAAAATAAAAACGTGTGCCTAAAAAGTGGGGGGGGCCAAAACGAGTCGATCCTTCCAACCTGGCAGAGCAGACCGACGAAGATCGGCTCGTGCAAAGGATCAGCGTTCAACACTTCGTGAACAAGCTTGTTGATCACGTCGCTTGGTCGAATATGCTCTTCCAGGAACCAGGAACATCCAAATGCAAGAACGTTGGCCTCGCTCGTCCTTACCCTGCTGATCCTACAAAATTGACCATTTTTAACTTCAGCAGATTTCTTTAAATTGGTCGGATATCCAACAAAAGGGGTAAAGACAAGCGAATATTCCCTATTGCCATGTACACGGGAGGGGAAAGCAAAGGGAACATCCTATCTTCCAGGACGGATTAGTGCAGCGCTAAGGACTGCTCAATGATACTTACTACGTCACCACAAGTCCGTGACGTCATGGTGCGGTCTAAATAAACCTAATTTTACTTCTGGGTTACTGTATGCAGGGTCTGGTACAAAACAAGATCCCCCATAATATTTGCAGCAAAGTATCAAGGAGTCCACTGCTTCTCAAACTTTTTAAAAAAAGAACCCGCTTTCTTTACGTAGACTTCCGTTGCATGAAGAGCAGGCAAAAATTAGCAAAACCGGCGAAAAGGTAGGCGGGAGAAACTTACTGGCGCAATACCATGTCGAAGCGCTCCATGACCATAACATTAAACTGAGATTCGCCGGTGCCGGAAGCCTCACTGCTGTGTGCCTTCGCTGAAACGTTATGCAAATTAATTTTTAAAAATGACGCCATACAAAGAGTATCGAGTAAACCACCTGAATATAAAGCTGACAGCATCAGCTTGAAAGCTGCAAACATATGGCAAGACGATGGGGGCTTTTCGAAACTAAAAGCGTGTCGTCATCCCTGAAAGGTCAACTTGCAAAGTTACCATACCATTGAGCAGTGGTGGCAAGTAGCTGCTGCCGATAACTCGCTTCACATTCCGACAAATGTACAATGGTACGCAAGCCAAGAAAAACTTCTGTAAGCAAAGGCCTCGGCAAAGGTAGCAGCAGGGATTTGAGTAGCAGCTGTAAGAAGGCAGTTGACAAACTATACACTGCAAAATGAAGAATACCTGGAGGAAGCCTTGAAGAAAATTTACATGATGGACCGAATCAACAGGTATGCAGACCAACAGGGATCCCAAGGTGCAAGCGCATATCTGTACGTCCAAATCGTCAACTCTACCAAAGGGAAGCAAATTAAAAACTGATACGCTTAAAAGAAGCCCAACTCGACGTCCGCTGGAGCTACGAATGTGTTAGCACATTGCAACACCAAATCGCTCAAAGTGGGAAACAAATGACGTAAGCAATTGGGATTCCAATGGGGCAGCAAATCCAATTGACCAATGACGAGGTGCGCAGCCTTGTAGGCGTCCGTAGTCCCTAACTTTATACAAGAGTCAATGGCATTAGTGATGTCCTTCTGACCGTCGTCTCCTGACGCCTAAAGAGAGCAACAATTAACGGAATAAGCTATCAATGAACTTATATGCATTCCCGTACGGCTGATTTGAAGGAAAGGCACTTTAGCAAGCCAAACTGGACAGTCTGAGCCATCACTTCATCTTCGCTCGATCGACTTTGGTTCACAGACTCTAACGTCTCGCACACCCAGTCGAGATAGTCGTGCTTGAGAAGGTCGAGAAGATAAACCAACTGAACGGAACCGCTGGTAAGCAAAGCTAATGTTGTACATTACTTACAGCATCAACTGTGCATGTCAGAAGAGGTAGCGGTATTTCGTCAGGCCCTTGCTTGAACCAGTGATTTACAAGGTCCACCAGAAAGTGCAGACAAGATTGCACATCCATAGAAAGGCGCACGGATGAAGACCCATCCATCGTTGAGATCAACTGGCGTTCCGACAAAATCTTCCCGCCTATGCCGGGCGAGCGCGTAGCAAGCGGGCCAAAGTGCAAACACGCTACAAACAAAGTGAGGCATGAAAGTATGATACAAAATATTAAAAAATAAAAAATGCGCAGGCTAAGTTAAATACAGTGCGACATCCTTTAACTGGAACATTTTTGAACGTCAACAGCTAGCTGCAAGAGTAACAGATTCGCTGATGAAGAAGACGCCCACGTAAGAGCCGTGGAACGCTGACGACGGGACCTGGTGAATCCCGAAAGCTCTTGCAAATGGTTTAAAAGGATTTTTGCTATGAAGTTTATATTACCAAAGATATCTACGACGAGAACGCGGTTGTAAGTGAGACGAATGACTTTGAACGATGCAACTTATAAATCACTGAGCAGAATACACCCTCATTCCCACGGGATTGGCTTTCAGTTAGTACGAACTACTAAATTGCTAAAGCATTGCACAAAATTATCTTCACCCTATTTGCGTAGGATGCATATGAACGATTAAATGAACTTCGTGCTTACAGTTGAATCCCAACTCCAACATATGGCATTGCGTACACGGATATACATTCTAAAATGCAGAAAAGTCTGATATCCGGAGCATGCCTGGTTCTGAACATTCCGGATAATGGATTTCATATCTCGTGTGAGGATTTCGCAAAGGGAGAGTAAGCCTTCACTACATTTTCAGAAGTAACCCGTTCCTGTCGAATGTTCGTTCACACTTTATTGGCTCAGCTTTCGGGATTGACCGCGTCCCATCTTCAGCCGCCGTATTCGTAAAATTTGAACACTGAATTGAAACGGGTTGCTCTCGTACAAAGAAAAGAAGCAAGTAGATATTATACTGACTAGTACAGAGAAGAAAAAGCAAATGGCACAATTTTTAGCCATCTTAGGAAAAGCAGACATACAAATGGTAAAGCTTCGAGCATACCCTTGGAGCGGCCTAAATAGGTTTGCAAGTGCCGCGAGAGCTCGGAACCAAACTCAATGGAATTGTTGGCTTCAATGTCGAGGTCAAATAGCGCTTCAAATGATCGGCAGCTCGTTTCCCAACTAAGATAGTCATTTCAGCATAAGGTAATAAGGCATCATACACATAATACGCGGGCAAATCGTGTTCAAGTTGCACGATGCTTTCTTCGTGTGAAAAATCAACGCTGGACAAAAAGATACCGCAGATGCACTGGACAGCCAAGCTGCTAGCGGTTACGCGCTCGGAAATATCCTTAAATGAACAACATTATGCAATCTTCGAAAACATAAGAGAAAAACAACCAAGCAATCGCTGTTGCACAATTCATGACCAATTGGCGTAGCGCTGAGCACGGCAAGCATGGCCATCCAAATTTCCTCGAATTGCTGCTTGGAAGACCATCCTTAAGTTGACGACAATAAACACATTATTAATCAGTTGCATGTTGCATTGTTACCAAGGAAGAATATGCGAAATATGTAGTCTTTTAAAACATCATTATTGCGCAAAAACCGTACTGACACGTTCGAAAATGAAGAGATGCCATTGACCAACTTCACCTCGGGTATCCAACCGTATTTGAATGCGGAACTTGGAGCCAAGCACATGTCCAGCACGGCAGGCAATTGGCAAAAGGCTAAATCGTTTGAATAGGTAAACATGGAATACAAAAAGCAAAAGTAACTGATGGTCAATTGAGTTAGCAAACTTCTGTACGAGATTTCGTAGGACAACGGCGACCGCTGGCAATGCAGCAACGCGTTGCAATAGAGAAGGCACGCATTCGCCTCGCTGTCATCTGCAAGGAGATAAGATAGACGCAGCAGCAAAAATAGCGCGCTCACTTACTAATGGGAAACGGGACTTTGGCAGGCTTCAATTGAAGCAACTGAAAGCAGCGTAAGCCTGAAGATAATAACATAATAGAAAAAGAACAAAAACAACAAAACGCACCACTGGCGGCAAGCCAAAATATGCACCCAATTAGGCGGTATACTGAAGCTTGCGATTGGCTTACTAGGATCTTGCGCGTTTCCGCCTTATGCGCAATGGCAAGCAGAGAGATCAACGAGTCTTGAATGTAGCTAGCGTTGAGCTCGGATAGATGTCTCAGATTTGCCTAAAGAAAACTTACAACCAACCAGGTACTAATGGCGGGAACTGACTAGCATGGACATCTCCACGAAGTTCCATAAAAGCTGCGCCTCACGATCAGACAGAACATCGTCAGCGGCATCGGAGCAACGAATCATCTCTTGTACGGCGTCATGCAAAGAGCAAAGTCTATCGCAGAGGGCCAAGTCGCAATCCAACTCGATTCTGCAATACGTAATGGACAAAAAGCATTTCGACAAATCAAATTTGAAGTCGCCCTACTTGAAGCCTTCGGGATAAAACTTAACCGAAAAGCTTCGTGGGCTGTCGGAAAGTAGTCTTCTCAAAGTGACGATAAGCGCCTCTTTGGAGGACGCGTACAAAGCGCAAGGCGTGGGCCCACATTGTTGATTGGACAAGTTGGATTTGTAAGCCAATCTTAGGCAGCTAGCCAACACTGTTCCGGAGATGAGCTGCAAACAATACGCCATACGCTGCAGCAAAGCGGATCTTCAAAGAGAGAAAGTCTTTTCCTACCTCGTCGCATAGGATTTCGTTTAGCTCAATGGCGGATAAAGGTTGGATGCACTTTGCGAAAAAGTGAGCATCAATGAAACGCGTCGAAATACCCTCTCGCAATAGTTGCAAAATTGCCAGCTTGTTAAAGGACGTATTCTTGCCGGAAGTCGTCAGACGAGAATCGAACAACAATTCCAGCTCAGCTTCGGACCGCGCAATCATTTTTCTGACACTCTTCAGCGCAGCGCTTAAAAAGGAGAAAACTGCAAGCAAACGTGACGACAACTCGGGGCATCGTAACACACAGCTCTTCCTTATACGACAACTTGTTTAAAACGCATGAAACTGTCTCTGCTTGAAAAAGGAAATACTGGAATGAATCCTATGGGTGAAGGCAGCTTTACGCGTACTACATGCAGGGTTAGGGTCAAAATCCCGAAAGTCGAAATCCTGCATAGGTCATAATCCCGAAGGGTAGAAATCCCGCATGGGTCGAAATCCCGAATAGGTCGAAAATGCACTGTAAAGCGTGGCCTTGTTTCAGTTGTGCATTGGCATCTTCTAGTTTTGGATTAGTCGAAATGACTCCTTCAGCATTTGCGACTCACCTATGAACACAGCTGGTTTTTTTTCAGCAGAGCAATCTTTTTACTAATCATAAGAAGGCAAAGAAATCAAGCCAGTTAACAAAACTAGAGGAAAACCAGAAGATGCCAATGCACAACTGAAACAAGGCCACACTTTACAGTGCATTTTCGACCTATTCGGGATTTCGACCTATCGGGATTTTGACCCATGCGGGATTTCGACCCTTCGGGATTATGACCTATGCGGGACTCCGACCCGTCGGGATTTTGACCCGTGCGGGATTTAGACCTTTCGGGATTTTGGCCTATCGGGATTTCGACTTTCGGGATTCTGACCGCCACCGCTACATGCAATGTACGAAATGCCGGCATTCTATGGAATGCGTGACTTTATTAGGCAATCTATGGAACACTTAATGTTTCATGCATTTCCTGAGCACTCTATACAATGCCCAATGACAAACCGGCAATGAAATGTCTATATATATATATATATAACTTTACGCAACATAGTTTTAAAAATGTTACCTTGAATAATTAAAGCAGCGGATTCTCGCTTCTACGTCATCGCACAGGTTGGCCAAACCGTCAAAGCCGTCAGAGCATTTCAATTCCTAAAACTTGTACGACATAGAAACGCATCGCGTCAGGAAAGCCAACCTGCACAGGCAGAGACTGAAGAGCATCCATTCGGCGATTAACAGCTTGTTCGGCAAGCAGACGGACCAAATATTGCCTGGATGCGCAAAGACTAATTTCCTGCCTTAGAGCTCTCATGGAGCATGTTGCAGGCATATGTTGTAGCATACGCAATAGCTGGAGTTGCTTACTTATCTTAAAGCAGAAGATAATAGCAATGGCAAGTAATCTGATTTTGTCAAGTCGACAATGTACATTATTATTTCTTGCGTCAATCTCTTTTTCTATCAACTGCAAACAGAGAGTTGAGGTGACAGGATGGCGACCCATTTCCCTAAAGAAAAGCTTACAAGCTGATCTACTCGAAGGGAAGAAAGGCGTACTGTAGAAGAAATTGAACTGACGGCTCGTCTGAAATGTCCACTAAGTCTACCACGGCCAGAAGAGACTGTAGCAACTCTTGTTGCCCACTTTGGATAGCTTCAACGAGCAGGTCGCGTCGAAGCATTATCAACAGCTTGACGAATATGGTCCTCAAACAGTCACCATTGTTACGCATTGCAGAAAAAGCAAATATAAAACTTGCTTGTATGCCAACTGCTTCAGCATATCACAAAGCAAGCGCAAATCGTTGGTAAGTACAATGGTTAGATATAAAATGTTGAACGCAACGGGCGCGCAGACGGAAGCAATCTTCGAAGAAATGTCAACCAATGGTTGGCTCGACATTTCGTTGGACAACTGCCCAAGAATCTTTGGATGATTGCCTAACAATGGCGCGCAACAGCTTCGACAGTCGGTCGTACAATTGCTAATGGCGTCTGCTTACCGGACTGCGTTACCCAAACAAGCAGCTCGAGATAGTCGTTCGTTAGGCTTTCTTCCAGGTTGGAATTCAAATTTTTCGTCTCCAACTTACGATCAATCAAATTGCGACAAAACGCACTTGCAAAATGAAGAAGCAATCTAAGCAAGCAAATGTTCAAATAGGACAATCGATCGATAGCAGAAAGCGACACCTTGCAAGACCGTGCTCAGTTTTATACGTCTTGTCGTCGGACATACCGATCTGTAACGATCGAAAAGAGGGCGTATTTGATGCCCTGTCAAGAACGACATCCTCGGGACAATGAAGAAGCAAAATTCGCGCCAGGCATACAACGCTCAGGAGAACGCTTGATGAATATTCGCCTGTCTGCAAAAGAAATAAATACGTATTTAAAAAGATGGACGAAAGCAATCGTACGAACCAAAGGCTTCGAAGCAAATATGCACAGCGTATTAACAACGTCGTCAATTGGGCAAAACGCTCTTGGACAAAGCAAGTCGAGAAGTTGGAATAGAACCGTAACCGACAGCTGAGTCCGTACGTCAAGCTAAAAATGGATAGAAGAAGCCAACAACCAACTGGAGACGCTGCGAGGTTTACCAGTCCATCCAACAAAGGTAGGAGACGGTCGAATATGTCTCGAGAAACTTTGCGCCATCTGGTTTCGTCTGTTCGTCTCAATTCCAACAGAATCACACTGATAGTATCCCAAGTCTTAAAGACTTAAAGTCAACAAACGGACCATACGGGTAAGAGTTCTACTTCGGGATATTGCAACGTTTTCATCAACGCCGAAATGACGACCTCTTGTTGTATGGCCAATTCATTAAAGGCGACTGGATCGCAACCATTACGAAGGACAAAAAGATCAATAACAACAACATGCATGGCTACGCTGTCTGAAGATTCAACGTTCGGGAAAAATATTTAAATTTCAAATGGGTAGCAGTTGCCTAAATTGGACGTTCCCTTGCAGACGCCCATCTCCTCTACCATCCGTAGAATTTTTGGTATTTCTATAATTGGCGAGCTTCTGGACCTCTCGTGGGATAGCAGCAAAAACAGTTCGAACAGTTTACACACGAGGGTACAATTGAGCCTACAATGAAAGAGTAAAAGTTGGGCGGCAATTCGAAAAGCTAAAACATCTCAACCCGCCGTTGCTTTCAACGTGGCTGCTCAATTGTTGGCAAAGCAAATCGAGTATACGATTGTCCGGATCCAAAACGGAATAGTTGACACGAATGAGAATAAGATGAGAGATCAAGTTGACAACGGCGGCTTGACAGTCGCAACTGCACGTCACGTTGTACAAGTGCAACGCCTACGGGACAGTTGTATTTGCTTATGGCAAGCGGATGCAAGTAAAATTCCAACCTCAACCAAAACTGGTTCAAACAATTGAATCACTTCGGCCAGAAAGGCTTTTGTCGAACTATCTTGGAAAAGCAGATTGATGTACTGGTGATAGTCGGTGCCAAGCCAACCAATATGACTGTTAAGGAAAAAATTACGCGCGGCGTCAAAGAGGCACACTTTTTTAAAAAAATGCCCACTTGGTCAAACTGTCCTCGCCAAAGTCGTGCCGCGCAACGGAGCATATCATCTTTTGCACCAGCCAAGAACGGTAAGCCGCCACGAACGCTTCCATTTTTGTCATCGGCGTAAAGGTGACCATTTTGACCGGTTTGGTGCAATAAGCGACCGCGTTCTGTTGTTGCTTTCGTAAAAAGGACAAATTGGTTCCGAATAGCACTTTTAGCATCTGCAAATGCACAACGTCTAAAAGGAGCGTCGCAGAATACCACTGATGCCCTTAACTCTATGCTATCCAAAGAAAATTAGAGCATAACGTTCAAAACGTGGAATGCCACTTTTATTCTTATCTCGTACAGAAGTAACTGTCAGAAAAATTTGCATGGATCTTCAGTGGGGTGCCTAATGACGTCATAATATTGCCAACAATACCTTCAGCTAGTTGCGTAAGTAAAGAAAGCATCACCCTAGTCAACAAGTAAGCGAAAAACAAACAGGTAGAATAGGAATAGGCCATTCGGGATTCGGGATTATTTTGCAACAACAAAATAGCACATGTACGCCTTTTCAAAACTCTTTGTTTCTTTGTTATGACTTGTAGGCAAGCTTACCTGACTCAATAAGCCAACTATCTCAGTCGGCAGAAGGCGCAATAGTTCGCGGCACAGGAAGATGCATTCTTCAAGAGAGGGAAGCAGATATCCAATGGAACAAGCTTCCAGTACGACCGAGTAGCATTCCGTGACGGATCGCAGAAGACCAACGAAACGATCTGTCGAATCGTCGTCAATCGATACCTATATCGCTGAACGCGTTAATGCAAAAGCAAAAAAATGCAAATATGCAAGTGTACTCGATAGGTGGCGCCCTGGCCTTTTAGGATTTCGTACAGCCGTCTCATTGGAGGTTTTCGTGGAAAATCGAATCGCAGCTTGTCCGCGTGCGCATGATCGCCTTTGGCTGAAATATGTTTCCGGAATTGTAGTCTACTTTCCAGGGCAACGGTCAACCGCCATGTCTTACTCTGCTTTCGAAAAATGGAAGCGTAACGTAAACTTTTTCGAAACGGAGAAAACAACATGGGAGAAGCGCTTTGCGCTTTCATCGTTGGCGACGAGACCGGACTGACGGGAATTCGATTTGACACATGCCAATAAATGTACATCACTTGCGAGCAACAAGCAATCAGATCGTACACTACGGCGCTTAGTTCGGGACAGCTTAGAATTCCATTATCGTGGTCGTCAGCGGAGCACCCGTTATTCATGTTTGCCTCTATGCAACCTTAAAAAAGCACAAGGTTACAAAAAATCCAAAAACCCTCCGCAAGTAGTTACCAGCCAATAGACGACCTATGAACGTTAGACTGATCTGCCAGTTGAAAAGAGCTTCCGACCGAAGACCGTCTACTTCCAACATTTTTAATATATGCTGAATGACCGAACAAGCAACAATTTGATTTTCAGTTTTGACGACCAGCCAAGGACGAGGATATCTCACCGGAGGAAAATTTTCCGCCAACATATTCAAAGCGTACATTATGCCAGTCTGTGAAGATTATATGAAACGGGGAAAATGGTGGCTGCTCCTCTTACGGGAAATCCATCTTTCAATGGAGAACATTTTAGGAGTTCAAGAATAGTACCGACAATCATGGATAAGTTGAATTCCACGTCATTGGCCAGAAGGTCGCCAACCACTTCGTGACTTTGACTGAATACGGTTGACAAAGAGTGAATCTTTGGAAAATTGCCGAGCAGCCATGTTGTGCGACTACGTTGGGAACAGTGGGCATATTGACGCATCAATTTAAGCAGCACTTCGTCGCCAATGAAATGGCCACGTCGAACCATACTATCAAATGACCACACGGCTAAGAGAACTTACAATAACTGAATCGAATGTACCTACTTAACAACTGCTAAGCTGCCTGCATGACGTACACGTTCGCTTTCATCCATGAGTAACTTCTTTAGCAAACAGTTCGTAACTACCTTTTGCAACTTTTCAGAAGAAACACTTTGCCAAGTACTGTTGGTTAGCTGAAAGACAACGCATCTATCGGTACACAGCAAGTGCAGTACGTTAGGTGGATGCGCTCAAAAATGAAATATGCACTCTGTTTATCAGAGCAGAACAATAAGTACTTCGAGTTGGAGCAGTAAGTGACAAAAGCATCTTCAAAAGTGGGCTAACAATGCTCATTTTCCCTATTAGGAAATTAATTGCACCTCGCAGCGTCAGCTGGCAGCAGTTGGAAAAGCTGCTTCTAATAAATTTTGAAAAAATGAGAACATAAGTATTCCATCGAGTAATTTACATATTCAGCCGAAAAGGCACTGCTGAGCACCACTAGATAACAGTGCGTAAAATTATTATGAAATTCGTTGTAGATACTGCGGAAAATAGGTCTTTATTCAGCCAAACCCGCCACTCTACCGTAGGTCTTTTGTGATGCTCAGGTTCGATGGCCTCTCGGTACACGCGCCAAAAGATCATCGAACATGAGCATCGTGAAAGATCAACGGTACAGCGGCGTGGAGGGATGAACGAAGACCCTGAAGTACTGATGTTCACTGACAATAATCGAAAAATTTTTTGGCGCAGATTTAAAAGACTGTTTTCTGCTCCCTTCTGCGTACTATGCTGAGTAGCTAAGGATCATATTAACCAAAATTTAAACTTCACAAGCTGTCGGTCGCTACGACGCAACCGTGTAACGAGTGCGCCAACTTTCGCGCTCTCCGCTAAAGCATCAGCAAAGACTGAAAACCAAAAAAATACTTACCGTTCTTTCTTTTTCCAACATGGATACTTCGCAAAAGTCAATATCCGCGTAGCATTCGGCAAGTCTGACCTAAAAAGTTACATGGCAATAATATTTTAATTTACTTAAGTAGAGGATTTTTCGAATAAATAGTTACAGTAAGAAAAAAAGAATGCAGGTTGGTTTATTCCAATTCAGTACCTCATCGTAAGACGAAAGGTGCATTAGGGGATATTCACGGCTAATAGAGTGAAGCCTTACCTTTACAAGCCAATAGGCGTTATCGGCAAGGTTGGCCAAAGCGGCAAGACGATCCAAAAGCTTCAGAGGTTGAACAGCCATGAATAATGGCATTGCTCGTCTGAACGCCTTTAAAGCGCAATGAATGGTCACGTTGGATTCATTCTCCGTCATTGAGCCAAGAACTTGAAATAACAAATCCAACAACGAGTTGCCAAGAACTGAAGTACAACTTGTCAAAACTTTTAAAAAAAGAATATTCAGGTTAGAATGCTACCGTCGACTTCTCGACTTCGAAAAGACGACTCCAACAAGGCGCCAATCATTAGACAAGCGGAGCCGCGCACTTGCGGGTCATTGTGCGAACAAAAGAGCGACAAGTTCGAAAGTTTTTGCGCTTCTCCTGAAAGGTCAGCTGAAAAAGTTAACTTCCTAAAAAGGCTAACATACCATCAATCAAATGCGACACAAACAAAGATGGCTCCATTGAGAAGATCTCCTCGAGGGCGCCAAGGGCGAGAACCTTGTGACTTGCTCGAGCTTGATCGTCAGCTACGAGTTCCCCTTCTTTACCAGCAAGTAGGAATCGGCGGCTAAGGAGACGAGCGCAAAATTGCAGAAGCGATTCTCCGGACAAGCATCTTTCGACTGAAATAAATTACTGACTGAAAATACTTTGAAATTTCCATTTTAGGCTTCTTAGCAAGACTCTGTACAGCCTGCGATTGCTTTCATTAAAATATTTATACCAGTCGGGTTTTCGTGAAGCAATAATAATGATTGTAAGATGAAACAAAAGTATCGCTAGAACGGGAAAAGAAAAAAAATTCCAAAGCGAAGCTGGTGTACGCAACCCGGTGTGGCTCAAAATCCCGAAAGACAAAAATCCCGAATCACCTACATATACAAACACTCGCAAAACCTGTATGCTCGAAATAAAGCGCTGCTCCTTAAACCCTAACTGTGACGAAAGGCGTTAAGCTTTGTTTTTTGACCTGAGATTTTTGTTTTTCGGGATTCTTGTCTTTCGGGATTTTGCAGTACACCTGTACAACTTCACCTCGTTAATAAGAATTCAAAGCGTTTAAGTGATATTAAAATGTCCATCGCTAAAGTGACACTGCTAAAAGCATAATACTTTAGAGCTGTGCAGTAGTAAACAACTAGAGACTTCTCGTAAGCTAACGCAGTTACAGATGACCTTCTTAACAATGTCTTTAAAAAATATAGGGCTCACATTGCTTTATGATTACAAAAAATCGGAAAAGAAAAGAATAAAAGTTGAATAACTCTAAAACGCGGATATATTTTACAAATAAGCACGACCTGCCCAGTTGCTTTTTAATAACTCGTCGACAAAATATTAACACCAGATTTGCGCTGAATCTTATAAATTATCGCATCCGCTCCTCTGTATTAACAGCAGGTTGAAGCGCTTTCTGTGTTCGCCTGAAAACGATACAGTAATACTGACAATAGGCAGGTTTGTTCCATTCGTAACCATACAGTAAGACAAGCAAAATCGATTATTGATTTTTCACGCGTAATGTCTGAGAAATGCAAGTTTCTTTCGGATCTTTCCTATTTCGTGCCCACCTGGCATACTGTAACTTCTCATAAGCCTTCGCCTAAGCCTCAGGAACTGTCGTCACAGTAGCTTGGCTTAGGCGTAGCCTTAGGCTTAGGAAGAGTTACAGTATGCCAGGTGGGCATGAAACAGGAAAGATCCTTCCTTTCTATTAAGCATGTGACCGTCCTGTTCTGCCTTTACTGGCGAGCATGCCGGCAATCCTGTTCTGCCCTTACCTAAGCCTAACGCAAAACATAAGCCATACGTTTAGGTTTAGGCTTACACAAGGGCGGAATAGGACGGCCGACAAAGTCACAGCACGATATTAGGACGCATAACCGCGTAGCCGATGTTGTTTTTCCTACTGTATATTGGCGAGTAGACCAAACCTGATTATTACCAGGATTACTGTATTGTTCGCGGGCAAATACAGGAAGAGACCGGTGATATGATACTTACATTCCGTCTGCACCCATTCTTCAGCTTTGTCAGTAAGCCAACATTGGCCGGGAAAGTTGGAAGAATCTGAATCTGTCGATTGGAAGGAATTTTTAAAAAATGCAAATTTTACCAAAGTCAAAATGTGGCTCCAAAGAAAGGGAAGGCAAAGTTTCCGACCTTCGTCTGGTGATGCTGATATGTTGAGCTGAAAGGGAGCATTCATCCGAGTCGCCGGAAACTGAATCCAACAGTTCGTCGGAGTGAAGCGGCAAAGGGACCGATGCTCCTTCATTGGAGATCATATCTTCTAACTGGAAATATTATCTCAATGCGACTGTAGCTTATACGAACAATTTGCATTCAAGTTACAGCAGTGCCAGATTCTGAATAGCCGGATTCGCCGGCATTAGGCGACATTGCCTCGCCTTTAAAGGAAATACTGAGTGGTCTCGGATTGAACTGGCTTTCTTCGTCTAGCGAAAGTTCGAAATGTTCCTGAGGCGAACTTTCCAACGATCCAACGCTGACTTCTCAAAAGCAACAAAAGACGTGAATCAAACTGGGTGAACCCTTTATCTTCCTACGATCTAAGTGGGTAGATTCCGAATCAGCAGCCGGATTGGAGCTTTGAAAAAAGGAAGAGAACTTCAGTGCCCCACGACGTGTCCATAGGCAAAGCACCCGCGTGGGCAAATTGCGAAATATTCTAATCAGCGTTTCCAAAGCTGCACTAGCGATGACGCTATTCGCTGAACAGACGTAATATAGGGTAGCTTCGAACAGCTGAAGCAAAAGTCAACTTTTTGCAAAAGCTAAAAACAATTGTACAGTATAGATGCCTTTAGCCAAGAATCGTCGGATATTTGGTCAAAACGTTCCGCGGGCATTATCCTGCCATCAATTGCACTTTCGCCATTGGTGTCAGCAAAAATGGGAAACAAATGCTGGAGAAGCAATAAATCACCGAGAACGTGCGTCGAACTTTCCTTGCCGGACAACATTACAAGTTCTTCTGGAATTAAACTTAATTTAAATATTCAAATTATTGAGGAAGAGTCAAAATCTTGCTTATGATGTAAACCAGCCAAAAGGAGGTAACGTCAGATCTTTTTCTGCAATGCGCACAGAGTTCGGCTATAAGCACCGCTGCGCTACGGCGTGCCGTAGCCGAGGGAAATTGCAAATTGGGTAAAACACATCTGACTAAACTCTAATAGAGAGAAAAGCTGTTGGAAATACAGTACGCTTCCAAAAGGCGATACGCACCCCTAACTCGTCGTCGGAGAAATAGCGACCAAGTGTTTTAAACAGTCTGTTCGAACAGCTCCCAATGCACTCGTGAATCATTTCTTCCGGCCGCTTTACGAGAGCCATAAGTACTGGCAGAAAGGTCATAGCAAACTGCCTGCAAAGAAAAAATTGAATTGCGCAAACCATCGCCAGCATTCGACATCGTTAATTAGGGAAACGGAATAAGCAGTTACCTCCTCTTGTTCGGTTTGATAGTTTCTACAATTGCTGCAAATTTTGTCAACGCTGCCCGGACGGATCTTGGAGAGCCATTACGCTTCAATTCCTTGCAAAGATCCGTCTGTATCCTGTATATGTTGGTGTCGTTCAGAGAAGACTTCAATTAAAATCAACTGCAATAATCGAGCGGAGAAGAGAACATAGCTTACTCTGATAATCACATTTATCGTTTCCTCCGTTAGAATCCTGACGTCCGCATTGGTGTCGTCAAAATAGGAGAACAGCATGCTAAGTGCCGAACTAAGCGTTTTTCCATAGTCTGTCTGCTTTCTGGAATGAACATGTTAATCCATTGGCAATTACTGGCAAAGTTTACGCTTAAGGTAATTGTTTTATTTCAAAAAAACAATCTATGCATAAAATAAGGAGACAGGAACATTAACTTTATTGTGCTTATTGAACCTGAAGCCGCCAAATGGTTGCCATTGATCAAATCGACATAACTAATAGCGTACTTGAGAAGCGGGGTGGTTAGAGCGTCAGCAATGTAATGAAACATGGCTGCTCTTTCCTTTGAGGAGACGACTGCTTCCTTCTTACTGCAAAATGAGGCTGCAACATTCCAAATTGAACGGAAAGGAGCTGTGCTTACGATGGAGTTGCATCTCGACGCAACGACTCTATGCAACGCGCAACTTTGTCCATCACAAAAACGGAACCATCAGTAAAGAATAACAATTTGAAACACTGCCCTCAGCTGCTAGCCAAACAATTCATATAATGAATAATTAAGTTCATTCGTACCACAATCAAAAGAATGCGAAATAACCGCATAATCTCAGATGTCGTATTCTAAGGGTTATTGTGCCTACCGAAGCGCGTAAATGCGAAGCGCCAACCGCGGACTGAATATTCTAAAATATCTCCACTAGTTTCAGGAAAAGGCAAGAGTGAATACGCTGCTTTTTACCCCCCAAAGCAGTTGGCAAGCAAAGAAACTGAGAAGACAGCAAGCGCACGACGAACCCTGAAACGTGTGGAATTAATTGCGCGCAATTCGCAGCTTATTTAAGCACAGGCTTCCTGGGAATGCATTACTTTCTCCCAAAGAAGACGAATAGGCAGGCGTATTTTGTCTCAAAAGCTTTCGTAATGGAAGCCTTACAAAGATTTGTAAATTAACTTAATGTTTAACCGCGCGCTGACGCGGATTGCCTCAATCAAGAGACAACAACCTGAAAATCATTTAAAATTTTCCTGGCTCGTCCGAAACAATTTGAAATATGTGTCCTACTGTGCCGTCGTTTTCGCGCGTCTTGGTTTGCATCAACATTATTAATAACAGAATTGCATTGAAAATGTACCTTTTTAATAAGAGAAAGAACAATAATGCTGATTCTAAAGATTTCCTACTGTATCATACCGCCGTCCAAGACGAGCAGCGTATAAGACGAACCCCAAATTCCAAATTTAAATGCCGATTATTTTGCCATTTACCTAATGTGAGGCTTATAAGATAAACACCGCTGTTTCAAGTTAATTGAAAGTCAATACTTAGCAGAACAAAGGCGCGTATTACAGATTGAGTCAACAGGGCACCAAAATCGCTATCAGCTTTAAAGAACTATTACATCGGAGTCAATTACCTAACTTCAATTCAATACTGCCTTAAATGGGGTTTCCTTTCAAAGAGATTGTTGTCATACAGCCTCACTTTATCATGAACATGTGCAACAACGAACAAAGATTATTATCGAATCTCACCTCCAATGCCTTAGACGGAATATGAGAGAGTGACGAGGGCGAAACGAGTGCATCAAATTTAGATTTGCTTTCCCGTGACGAGAGGCATAGTAACAAAACGAAGATTTTCTGGAAGCTTCTACACGCCGAAGAAAATTGACGATATGAATATGTATTTTGTTACCGATCGTTGTTCGTTGGGATTTTAGTAAGAACATGACGGTTTGGAATAATTTTAAGTAAACTGATTGTAAAAAAACTTCGTTTCTATTAAAATTTGAAGCATCGTCATGCAAGAATCAATAATAGTGAAGTAATTCAAAAAATAGCAAATTCATTCTAATGTCAGCCTAAGGCGACCTCCTATGTTGGAGTCGATTTTATTGATGTGCAGGATCGTCTCGTAAGTTGGGATATACGGTAGTTTCAAACTATCTTTTTGCATTGTATTCGAAATACGGGCGCTTAGCATAGCTTGAATGCTTTCTTCCTTCATTACGTTCTCTATGAAGCTGGTAAACATCGATGTTGCCGAAATCCTGAGCAGTGCAGAAAAAATAAAGCTGGAATATGAAGAAAAGTGACACTCATCTTCCCATTGAAGTTACCATGCGTGTGCATACGAAGTTCACAAGTAAGCAATTCTTCATTTCCTTTTCGCAGATAGTCCGTTTTTCTCAAATGATCAAATTTTATTAGCTTAATTCTTGTGACAAACCGTTTCCCGTTTTCATCTGTATTCACAGAAATAGAAGACGGGATGCGGTTGGTCCTATCCGATAAAAACAGGCAGTTTCTGCGGAAGGAATGAAGATGCTTAAGAGTTTGCATAATTTTTGCTTTGCCGTCAAATTAGACACCATAAAAGTGTCAACAATTTCAAACATGGTCATCTGCTCAGGGCATCCATCTGCATAGTAGCTTCTGCGTAAAAGGGTATTTATTATTACCTATGACTGCAGTTTGTGTAAACTTTATGCCAAAAAAGGCCTTCTTGCATATTTTTACTGAAGCAGTAACTTGAAGTTTAGAAATTTTTGTAGGTATATGATTCGCAGGAGAGAGTCTTACTCAGAAGCATCGTTATTGCTCTATGAGCTCATGCTCTTCTGAAATCGTTAAACGATCAATCTCTGAACTGGCCACCAGAAAGGACAGAATATAAAAAAGCGCGAAGGGTCAAGCTTAGAGAAGAATTTGATAATAGCGTTAACTGCCTATGTAGCAAAGTAAATTTGTGCCTCAATTACACTGCTTTCTCATCTATCGTTAACTGCGCAGCAGAGGGCGCTACCCAATTTGCGCAGCAATCTTCTCGCACGACGAAAGTTCTTTCGATCGCATAACCATGTTTTCTTAAGGACAAAGGAGGAGCAAACAGTTTGCACTTTTAGAACATCCTGGCGGTGCAAACAAGGCTTCTTCTCTTTAGATTGGTCGTCATCCTCGAAAGGTTGACGCCAAAATAGTATGCGAACAATTCCTTGAGACGACTACCCACGTTGATCAGGAAGGGCTGCCACTTTTTCTTTCACCTGCACTGTTTGACTACGATTCATCATGGCAGCCAATTTATGGCTCGTAACGTCTGACCATTCAACCGTTTCAACACCTGTCCAGGTGGCCCGTCTCGTTGCACCGTTGTCGTTTCCTTGGTGATCCATTGTTCCAATGAATGCTTGCAACATGCCTTTTATGGTCATGATGGTCGGGTCACCGGAAGAAATTCTCTCGCCGATCACCTGCCATTCTGCTCTCAGCGGGACGAGGTCACAACCGCTTTTGTATCCTTCTCCATAAATTACCAGCCAGTTAGCAGAAGGTAAGCTATATTGCGCTTTCCTCTGACCATCGGTTCACAAGCAAGTAGAATAGGTAAGTCACCATTTGAACCTCTTGAATTATCACTGGACACAAAGCTTTCTATGCAATCAAATATATTTGCATATTACGTTTTTGGACGCATGTCAGATGAGTCATATGTCTTGCCAAAAATGTCTTCTAAGCTCGACTGTAGCTTCGGCGAGTTTTCGTTTCCAAATTTTCAAGTAGTAAAGAGCTTAAGGCTCTAAGCCGAAGCAAAGCCATCAATTCACCTTTGTCAACAAAAGTAGAAACGCAAAAGACTATGCGCAAGCACATTTTGTTTGCACGATCTTTTACGTTGAGTCACACTACAGCGTTGATAACATAAGCATCGAGTTTGCAGAATTTTGACCTTCCAACAAACCGCCTTCGCATGGATGTAACAGACGCTATCTTTCAAGTTCAGTTCACTGAGTCGCACCTAGCTTAGCTCTAGCGGCGTCGTTCCAGTTGGAAGACGCTAATTCAAAAAAGTGCTATTTGAAATTTTGGCAGAATGCCAACTTCTTACAGCCCATTCAAATGAACCAACTTGATTATCATCAAGGCTCAACATTCCTTTCTCTACAGCCATTTGAATAAGTGCATAAGCGCGAAAATGCATAACTGTAAGACGCAACTTGGGAATTATTAAGAGATATGACGGAGCCTTTTTTGGCAGAAAAACGGAAAAAAATTTAAATATTATTGCCACAATGTCGGATAATGTAAGCAAAGAGGAATTGTGACCTATACGTCGCAACAATTAGCAAATAGCGAATATGATCTGCATGACTTGCGAGCATTGGGAGGGAAATTATGAGTTTGAAGGTTTTCCTTGCAGTTTCCTAAACTCCGCTGAACAACGGAGGAGTAATGGTCGGTACGACGACTAACGGTGAAATCTCGGTTGGGAAATGGAGATTATCGAACAATGTTAGCCGACGGAGACGGTTTCAAAGATTGAACAATGTAAAGAGTAGAGAGATTACCTTGTCGCCTCCGGTTTTCATTCCCTTAGTTACCCTTACGGAGGTGAGCCCAAATATCCGTCTGTGTTGTTGCTATGCGTAAGTGCTCAACATTTCAGCTCCTTTCCTACGTATATTACAATGCAGCGCTGACCGATTCTCAACAAGCGTCCAAGCTACCGTTGGACTCGTTGTTCATTTACCGCCCTGACAAAAGGGTTCAAATTTGGAGGTTCATTTTTTATATTCTCATCCACGCCGGGTAAGTTTGTCAATTTTTACTAACTCCTAAAGTTATCAATCCGACTCTCAGAAAGTTCTTTCAAACGCAGGCTCATGTGTACATTGGTCCGCTGTTTGGTCACAGGACGTTAGGCTTAGGTTTAGGCTTTAACGTGAAGGCTAAACCTTTTCCTGAGAACTCTTATATTAATACGTCGAACTGACGGCAAACCATCAAGGTCCCTCGCGTCAAAACGGCGGCTGTCAACTGGTTCTGCCGCCTATTGACAATGGGCAGTGATCCCGCATCCTGTTTACTCACGTATAAATGATTCTGCTGTTCCAACTTTTAAAAAAAGTTAATTTTATAAAAACTTTTTATATCTTCATCGGCGACTTCCACGGAGCTGTTTGGTCTTTAGGTGGCCGCATTTGTTGTGCAATTTGACCATACAAACGCTCACCGGTGTCCCGCTAGAGTTGATGCATGGAAGCAAAGGAACCGCGGCAGTGTACATAGCAGGAGTGCTTGCAGGTAATTGGATGAACGACATTTCATATTCAGTTTTGGTTCAAATCAGCGTACTGCTCTGTAAGACAAAAGCTGATTCTGTTTTTGGCGATTGTATGAAACCCATAACGAAGGCTGCAATTATTGACTGCACAGCATTTGCTCGTATTGTATTAGCTCGGCGCAATAAACGTTTTGTAAATTGCCCGTGCAGTTCATTTCAACAAGTCTTCAGGGACGCTTCCGAACTTTCGTGTTTGTCTGTACTGAGACTACGACGACTTCTTTTTCGCCTCTTAGTTCCCGGGCTGCCCTTATATTGATTCGTCATGAACAGATTTTCAGCAACCGGAAATTTATTATTGATAATTGGGCTGGGCTGCAGCCAACAAAGTCAATTTATGTACAGTACCCTGTTATGTGTACCTGAATTCATTTAACAATTTTTAAAAATTGACAGTAGCTTAGCACGTTACGCCGTCAAAATTAATGCATCTAGTAAAAGTGATTAGCAAAACTGTTAAAGAGAAACTTTTTGTAGCAACGAATGAAAGAGGATAGCTAACAGCGGTTGGGCTTCTTGCATCGCCTGTTTTCCAAGCTAACAAAATGATAAGTAGGTTGTTAGCGGAAAAACTCCCTTGAAAAGTGACCTTGAGCAAAGAAAGGCCCGCCGTATATGGTTAGCTCCCGTTCTGCTTTGCCTGCATGGTTAATTATGCACTTAGGAGCCCAAAATACCTTGAGATATATAACAGCAGGTTCATTTTTGAGGCGCTTCGTGCTTTACAGTAAGAATATAGCTGACGAATCGTATTTTCACAAACGCGCAGCTTTCTTAACGGGAAACAGCGTTCACATTTGTCATCATTTTAAAAAATTTATGTATTCGTAAAGTGGCCCCGGGGTTATCATAATTTGCATGTCCATAATTAAAGACTTTATTCACCAAAATAGCAGGGCAAGTTCTTTCGTCCATTTTGTCATCACATAAGGGATTCAGTTGTAACGAGCGGGTTTCACCTGGGGCAGATGAGTTACGGTTCCGAATGGCATTCTTGAATTCATTACTGTGCGAAGAAAAATGTTTTAGATTCCTTTGAACCGAAGGTTAGCCTAGAATTTTAAAAACTTACCTATCTGTTCCCGCCCTCGTTGAAGCTTTTGCATTTTATGATTGATCACGTCCCTCTCTGTTCTACGACAGAAAAAACAAGTTCTTCATTTCACGTAAATGACTAAACTTAGCCTCTTATCTTGGCAGGTTCAGCGCTTCATTTCAATAAAGTATTGCAGGATCACTGGCCACAAGCATCTTTAGCAGGGATGCGTACTTGGTAGGCGCTTCTGGTGGTGTATATGCTTTGATGGCAGCCCATGTAGCCCATGTTCTCTTGGTGAGGCATCGGTTCGATTTTTTAAACCTCATAGCAGTCTTGTCGTTATACAGAATTTCTCTCACATTCCGTTTCGAGCCGTTCGCATTCTGTCCATAGCTATGATAACGCTGGTTGACACTTTTCTTGCCATTTCAAACTACTTGGACAAAGCAGACAAGTCGGAATGTTGTACTTCCTACGTGGCTCACTTGGCGGGCTCCGTGGCTGGGCTGACGACTGGACTAATTGTTCTGAAAAGTTCCGAACACCGCCTTAGCGATCCGCTGATTCTGTGGTTCGGAACGTCACTTTACGTCGCCAGCGTATGCACCGCAATTATTTGGAACATATTTTTGTACTAAACCAAAAGAAGCGTCCGCTTGCAATTTTCGTTAGACGAAACGAATTGTCTTCATTCATTTTTTTGAATTTCAATTCAATTTCAGCAATATAAAATTAATTTGCGAGTTAATAATTCTTTAAGCTTTTCGAATTGTCTTGCCTTCGGCGCAAGCTGCCACATTGATTTTTCGATTGATTTGCAAATTGACGTAGTGATTAACTGAGTGAGCGCTACTTTTTTTGGCTGTCTACCAAATGGTGCGTTTTATTGTCAACGAGGTTTAAGCTGATTCAAGCTATGCTCCGTTGTTCTTGGTTTCTTCAAACATTTAAGCTGCGTAAGAAGCAGAGAGCGAAAAGTACTATTGAACGTAAAAGTGACTAGGAACGAAGCGACTACGTTGAAAATGTTCAACACGTTGGTGATAACGTTGGTGAGACAAAGTGGAGCATTCTTCTCGATTTGAGAACCATGAATGGCCACGGAAACAAGGACGCAAAGGCTGGGCGTTTCGAGTACCCAATAGGAAAACGCTGTGGCAATCACAATTCTGAGCATACACTGTCGTTGGCGGCTGAATCGCGTTCTCATCGGATGTCTGTGCAAGTTGACAGTTATCATTCCGGACAGAACAATCAACGCTGCGATTGGAATGACAATGACCGTTGCAGCTTGGATCCAAAAGTGCACCCGCTCATAGATTTGGTAAAAGACGCCACCCCTAATGACCAGTCTGAAATCAGGAATGGACGTATTGGTGCAGCCGACGACGTTCATGCAAGTCTCCTCTTCCACTTCTAACATTATTGGCAACCCGATGTGCAAAAGGCAGGAGAAAATGGAACAGCTGGTGATTATTTTATAATCGCGCTGCTTCTTTGAGAAATGATTAAATCTATACGGTTTGCTGAAGCACAAGTAGGTCTCAGCTGTAATGGCCACTGTTATCCTGGAAGAAAAAAGCACAAACTACTCCGTGACAAATCAATGCGTCCACTCTTAGACATCGTCTTACCCAAGCACTCATCTTCATAGCTTAGTTATTATGCATTTTGAATCAGTGCTGAATATGTACACTACATATTACTGAAGTTGACAAGTTGGAGCTTTTCTAGTTCACGAAAACTCTGTAAAACTTTTAGCAAAGAACAAGGATATATATCCTGCATTGCCGTGATGAGAATCGATCGATTCACCAAAAATGGATGCCTCAGGCCGAGCTACTAAGAACCATGGGAAAGAACATTTTACGAGCAAGGAAAGTTGTCTGATTAAAAGAGCATAATTAAGACATTAAACTTTATTTTTAAAACATGACCATTCCGGGTGACGTTACAAGACGAGACTGTATGGGCAAAATCATCTCGCACGGAGCAGATTACCAAAAAAACGTTTTACTTTTGGCGCAGAGAGCTTAACATTAAAACATATGTAATATATTTACGTATAATTGCATCGATAGCGACCGCCTCATTCGCGGCTCGCCATACCTTGAACATTCCCGTCAATTGATAAAGCCGCCGTAAAAGATATCAAGCTCAGGACAAATTGTTTAGACTGAAAAAGTCTACCCTCTTAGGAAGATGTTCCCATACCATCTGTAAGGAAGGGAAGATTGAAAACAATAAAATATGAATTTCGTCTCTTAGCCGTCCCACCGTCATACTGTAGGATTTGAATTTGGACCACCCTGTGTTCTGTCCTCGCTTAAGCCTAAGCCTAAACAGAAGGCTTGTACTTTGGCATAGACCTAAGGAAAAGTAGAGAAAGATGGCTTGCATGCTCGCCATCAATGTCAGAACAGGATAACGGCGTGCTTAGCAGAAAGGAACCTGCATTCTTCAGACGGTTGGGCGGCTAAGAGAGAAGGTCCAAAATAACGGTGATAATAAATAATAAAATAGAAGTAGCAAATTAAAGTGATAAAATAATAAAAATGAAAAAGTAAAATAAAAAAGAAGCGAAGTGCAAAGTAGAAATGAAAATAAATAAGATTAGTAGACTAGTAATTTCTACCTCTTCTTTTCGTTCTTCCATTTCCCATCGACGTCCTCACACGCTGTAGCTGCAATGCAACATATTAAATGATATTAATACATTACTACGCCTTTCCTTGAGAAAACAGAACGCGACAGCATCAGCAAAATTGCTCGATTTCGCATCCAACAACCAAAGATAATAAAAACATCATAAATTATGCAGGGATAAATTGCCTCGTTTTTCTATTATACAAGATTCCTTTGAACCCGTAGTCAAACGAAATTCAAACGGGTCTTGTCGGTTACGCGGCTCACTGTCATACTGTAGCTTTGTCGGCCATCCTGTTCTGCCCTACCCTAAGCCTAAACCTAAACGTAAGCCTTATATTTTGGCTTAGGCTTAGGTAAGGACAAAATAAGATGGCCGGCATGTTCGCCAATAAGGGCAGAACGGGATGGCCTCATGTTTAACAGAAAGGAACCTGCGTTTCTCAGAAGGTGGGCGCATAACTGGCAAGACCCTTCAAAGTCTAAATTTCGTGTTCATTCAAATTTACTTATTGATCAACGCCAACCTTAACTTAAAGGCTATTCTGTAGTTTCAACGGCTTTATAGCGTACCTGTGCGCGTTTAGTTCAGAAGGTTTATGTCGTAAAAGCAAGCTTAACTGATCTGTTGAAACGTCAGCGCTTAAAAATTCGCGTAAATTTAAAAATAACGCCATAAAGCAATCAAAGGAAAGCGTATTTTTTTAAAAATTGGTGAAAATTCGACGCGAGTAATACTGTATTTTTAAAATTCATCTTTAGGTTCATCTGCGTTATAATTTTCCTCGGCTCCGTATCTTCAAGCGGAATAACTTCTGAGAACGTCCACATTGCCATAAGTGCTTCAAAAATATTAAGAAAGAATAAGCTGCGCTGTAGTCGGTGTGAAATATTTTCAAAGCTTCATCATGCGAAGCATATTGTCTAAAATAAAAAACTAAGTATTAAAAGACAAGTATTAATAAAAGAGCTCAATGGACAGAAGTACAGCATATCGCAAGAGATAAGTTTTACAAGGACTGACCGTTTTTTCGTTTAACATGCATGAATACTAGAAATTCTGTTAAGCGGACTTTTGCGAAGGATATCCTCGAAATGCCTAAAGCGAAATAAAATTTTCGTAGCGTTCATGATAGCGACCAAAGTAAAAAAGAAACCGACAAAGGCAGTGGCTCTTAGCGTCTGCCTGCGATAGCATATTGATTTGAAATGTAGGCACGATAAAAATGGGGTAAGTGTTTTTCTTATACATCATCCTGCTCATAATATTGGTTACGCTTTCTAATTAATCGAACTTATGTGACAGCTCTGGTTTAGAATGGTTAGGTTGGCAATCCGAAAATGAACTACGTTCAGCGGTGCAATGTAATTCCAACAAAAAATGGGTCATCAATAAAATGAACATGAAGAATTAATCCGACGCGTATTGATAAAAAAAAAGCAGTGTAATAAGCAGTCTGCTCTTCTAGGAAATCAATGGAGCATCATTTAATGCTGCTTGTAAATTAACGGTACAAATGGCCTACCAGCGGATGGATGAGCAGTTATTAGCAGACTGGAAGCTATTAGAAAGAAAATTGGTAGAAATGAGAACATCAGTTATCCCCTCGCGAACTTTGCGCTTTGAAGGAAGAGGCCATGAAAACTGAGAAATAGCAGCACCACGGCATTAAGAGGGGAACACATAGTATTAGGTTAGAAAATTAACTGCTGCTGTTAAACTTGAATGAGTTGAAGAAGAAAGTCATCCTTAATTTACCAGAAGCGTCATAGTGAAGATATGAAATGAACTATGGTTTACTCCGCAGCGGTTGGAAGAGCCAGGAAGCGACAAAGCCATAAGGTTTGTACAATTCAACTGGCAGAAATAGGGAAAGGGTGTCTAATCGATTTTCTTTCGTTACACTAACCCTTATCTGAGAATTTCCGAAGAGACTGTGAAAGTGCATCACCGTTACTTTCACTAAATGACCCAATAGGCTCGTGACGTTTCTTCTTTAATGCTTTCAGACCACTAGCAAACAAATGCAATGTTGTCCAGCATAAAGACAACACTATTCAAATTAATGATAGTAAACAAGCTGTGGGATTTACATGAGGAAGGATCGATCCTTCGAATTAGCAGTTTTTGGCTTTACAGGTTAAGTTATCCTTAAATGGTTCCATATTTGACTAGCTGAGATCCACTATTGCAAGCTTGCTTCAACTTTACTATAGTTTGGCTTCTTCGCAATCTCATGTCTGGACCATACTAAAAAGCGCAACACTGGCTTGCACCTTTACGCAACCTTCGTTCAAGACCCAAATGTGGACTTGGTCATATTTACAAATTCATGCTATCATTTCACGTGTTAACTATGGGCACTCTGCCTAAAAATTGCCAAACGTAATTGAACTATTACCTTCATTTCGTTAGTATCAAAAGTGGAGCTTTTTATATCGGTAAGGGGAATTTGATAAGCAAGTTTATATTAATAATTCGACCGGGTAAGCCGTTCGTCCAAGTTCCTTTGTGATTTAATTTCAAATTCCACTTAATGTTTCCGTCTGATAATGAAGAAAACGCAAACCAGGCAAGCTTCAGTAGTTCCCCTTTCATCTTTTGCAATATGCATTTTCTCAAGAGACCGATTGCTTCCTCGGTAGTTAGTCCTGCAGTATGCAACTTTGCTCGGTCAACAAGAATTGAGCTTCCGTCCAACCGCGTTTGCACTTAATCATATTTTCATTTGAGCGAATTGCGTAGACCTCATTTAATGTTATCTACTCATTAGCTTTCCACTAGTTCTCCGTTTGAAAATTCTCCAAAGATCAAAGCAACGCGTTAAATGGTTCACATTAATTTGAATTTGCAATTTTAAGGACTGACGGGCTTAAGACAAATTTGAGCTTAGCAACAGCCTATAAATCAACAGATGAGCAAGTATTAGCAACATTAAATACACGCAAGATTTCGTAAAGAATGTTTAAGTCTTTCTTTTTGTCATGGAGGCAACGAAACGCAGGCGCTGAAGAACATCTTGTTCGTTGATCCTCAAAGCAACTTTAGTAAAATTTGAATATTCTAAAGAACCAGGTTGCTTCCGTAAAAAGGAATGGACTATTCTACTCATATTTTTTTATGTGAACCCTTTTATCAGCTCCGTTCGAATTCTGGTTACAGAATTAATTAGAGAAAATATGACGCGAATGTATTGATACAGTATTCCTTTAGAAATGCGTTGATATAAGTTGTTTACATTTAGCTGCTATTGGAATGATAAAATACGTACATGAAAATTTGGAACGTTTTAAACGTAGATACATCAGTTCAAAATGAGAAAGCTGAACTTCTTGAGGACAAAAAGTAGCCGTATATTGATTGTGAGGGTGCTACACCTTCTCTGGAACCGAAAATTGAGTTGTGCTCGTGACTTCCGTGAAGGTGAGACGAAGGATTACCAAGGCTACGGCAGTGGTCAAAGCTCACAGAGAAGATTTCGTAAAACTCCTAATTTTCTTCTACTGCATGATAAGACTATGGCAGCAAAGTAACTTGCAGCTATTTATGCGAATTTCATTTTTTGGCTAAGGTCTATGGTAGCACTCTTCCGCGCGGAGAAAGCACATTAAAGTGCACGTGCACTGGAAGCCTTTCCGCTGAAAGGAAGAATGGGCTGAACATAAAAGAGCACATCCATAACGATTAAGCTCCTATCAGAAGCTTTCTAGCGAAAATTTGCCAATAGCAAGCCAGGCGCTTTTCGGCAAAATAGCCTTTGATTTGGTCGTAAAAACCAGAAGCCCAATAAAGCACGGTTGATTAAATTTATTTGAATCAATAGCAGTCCTCTCCCATTGATTTGATGAAAAAGGAATTCTATTAATATAAAAAGTTAAGCAGAAAGGGACGACATTAAAACGCCGCCCTAAGGACTTTTAAGTGCCATGTTAACAACATCAGACAATGACAACACTAAGGTCTTAGAATTTTTCGCGCTTGTCGCGTCATTCAAAACGGAGAGCAAACTTGGAAAAAGCTGCAATGCACGTAAGAGTACTTCAAGAACTTTTACGGAAAGAATATCCGCGAAACTAATCTCTTTCCGCATTGACAGCATCGAACCTGAAAATTCTTATTTACAGGAGGAATCGCAATTTCTTATCAAAGCTTCACTTTAAAGTAGAGCAATGCTGCCTACAGCTTCACAATAGCTTTTATTTCTTGTTTCTTTTCGGTAAGCAAATCTCGTCGTATTTTTATTGGATATTTTAGCAGAATAAAAACTACACTTAAAGAGCAACTTGCTTTTTCGCTTATGGCAAATGCGTTTGCCATTTTTAAACGGGATAGTCAGCAAAACGCCTTCCCTTTTTATTGAGGGACTTCGTTTTGGTAAGAAAACGTCGTTTTCTTCCTTGGGCCCTTCCTTGACAAAAAATGTTTCTTTGTCAGCAGTAGCAAGATTTATAGTTTGCCGTCAGGCTTGCTTGGCTTTTATCAATTTAAATCAACCTTAGTGCAAACTAGCCGCGCATACGAAGTAATGCCTTAAGGCAGTGGGAAGCGAACGAAAATCCGTAAGGTATTTTGATTTTTGAAAAGGCTTACCACAATGCTAACGTCATGAATGAGTTGAGCAAGAAGAGCGTGTACGGCCGGCTTCTCCAGAGATGAATTTTAACGCTGGATTCAGCTTCAGCCAGCGTGTGTATAGTCTCAACAATAAGGCAAAGGATAAATCCAATGTGCGCATATGATCGTGCCATAAGCAGCGTGAGCATTGCCGCCTTCTTCAGGTAGTTGCATTTGTACACTATCAGACTTAGGATATTTCCCAGCAGGCCGCTAGCGAGAATAATTGGTACGATAAAACGAAAAGCAATCTGCTTAGCATAGTTGCAGGTCTCCATTGAATGAGATATCGTTGGTTCCTGTTCAAGCGCGCAAATCAGAGTGGTATGGTTCCCCAAATAGCATTTGGACAACTCCTTGATGACATCCTGAATTACCAGATTGTGCAAGTCCATCAATTCTGACGTCACATTAGCTACTGCCACGTCATTGCCGTTCAGCACCATTGTATTGTCCTCCATTTTGCCAAAGAGGTGCCGAACTTGGCGCGGCGAATAAAGTAACGTCAGTCACTTGGTGAAAGTATTCAAGGAAAAATTTGCGAATGCGATCACAATCTGCCAACATGGAGTCACACTAGAAGGCGTGCCTATAACAGCTGACAACATAACCATGACAAAAAAGGACTTCCTGATCATTGATCCAATGACTTCAGCTAATTACGTGTCAACACAAATCATTGTAATGAGGATCACTGCACGGTTTGAACTTCATTTAAGCGTCGAGTAATAGTGGCTATTGTTGAAAGTCTTAATGAAAAATGTGAGACGTTGATTACTATTTCTCCTACTGGTTAGTAATATTCAAATTCTTTGAACGCTTAAGGTTTCAGCCTGCTAACAGTGCAGCTTAAGGCTCCCTAATAAGGGAGTTATTGCTTAAGATATCAATTTGTTCAGGCGGACACTATGATCAACAGCTGTATGCTTCAAAATAACAATATTTTAACTAAACTGGCGAAAGTCGAGATTTTTTCAATGAAGCTTAGCAAGAAAGAAATTCTTCACCTTTCGCCTATTGGTCTCGTGTTCACTGGTAAAGTCAATATGCTTTAAAGATATCGACAGAGAAAAAATGCACTCCGATATTGAAACGTCTGCCGACAGTTAGAGTAAGGCAGAAATTTTGAAATGAATAATAATTGCTATTAATATGCAATTTCCTGCGCTCTTCAAAATGTTCATTTTGCGTGATTATAAGTAGCTGGCAGTTGTCCACGCGCAGCATTCTAAATTTAGACTAAATTCATTTGCACACTCTGCCGGCAGTACTGCCCAATAAGAGCTTTGAACTTTCAACTTTGACACAAGTGACTATTTGATTGAAACATGCAAATTTTTTGTGCTGCGAGAAAGCTTTCCTAAATGTCAGCTGTAATCGTAGATGAACTGGCAAAAAGCCAAGAACGATCGCCAGACAATACGATGAACTTAGCTCTATCGTATAGACGGCATAATAGAATTAATCTGAACAAAGTCAGCTGCATTAATTGCACGCCATCGGGGCAACAGTTCTACAAAGTTTGCATGCAGTAAAATAGTAATAACTCACAATCATTTCCATTTTACAAACTGCTTCATAGTGACGTTAGTAATATGTATCAGCCTTTGCCATAGATGGGAAACGATGGAGCGAAAAAGTTGCATATTAATTCATACATGCTAACATTTGCAAAGCATTGCCTTATTTTAAAATTTACTTTACTACCTTCACGCATAGACGTCACTGATCGGTAGAAGACGCAGACGCTTAATGTGACGTATGGCTTTCGTTTTGCAGAACCGAAAACTTCGAAATTCATTAATTTCAACTGATGAATTGCTTATTAAAACAGTGGTCCAATAACCAAACCATTTTTCAAAGCAGATAACCGCGGGCATACAATGGCTAACGACGTTCTTAACTTATAACGAATATCAAAGGCTCCTAATGGTCAGCAGCGTTTTTATTCGTTTTTACGGTATACTCTTACCAAATTAGGGCATATTCCAACGTCTGCAGCCAATCAGCCTCATCGAATTCATCAAGTCGCATCCATTCTATGCTTTTCGAGGGACTTCTGCTTGAGTGATAGCGTCGATTTCGTAGTACGACTTTGAGTCTCCTAAGCGTCCGTTCATGGGATAGCTTTGGACCATTCATTTCAAAAAGTACAATTACGTCAGACCTCTCTTCATGAACGCGTGACGCAAGAGAAAATAACTCTGACTCGACTGCGCAGAGCGGGAAAAATCACGCGCAATTGAAGATCATCCCGTAGAAGCGCTATGTCAATACAGACTTGGTTGGTAGCCGAAGTTGAGCACAAAGACGCCTGCCTACTTGATGGCCAAGTAAGGATTGAAGAGCATAATTTTGACATGCACTACTCGGCTGAGAATATAAGCACGGTATTGCAGAAAAGAAAAATTATTTTAAAGGGACGGATTAATAATTAACGCGTGGAGGGCGTTACGAGATTAGATTAGCTGCTGCCATATCCTTTTCCGCACAAAGCTAAGATAGTCAGGACGATACATTAAAAATATGTAAATTATTTACTTGCTTACGATTCCAGTGGTTTCAATAAAGACAACAGAGCAACAATTTAAAGGTTTCGACAAGCAAGTTGTTTATGACGTTCGTCGTTACGGTATTGTGAGCCATGTGCAAATGCTAACCCATCTTTCCCTGTTCGCGAATATGATTAACGGCAATTGGATGGATGCGGAGCAGCAGAAAAAGCGTGCACTTATTTTATGAATCTTCCTTAATGGAACTGTTTTAAAGTAGATGACAAAGTGAGCATGAATGATTAATGCAGTGCCTCCGTATTGAATACTTCAAAAGAGCACTTCATGATAGGGGAGTTGCCACTCGCCTTTCAACCTGTCTGTAAGTACGTCAGCAGTTCGCATGCCCAAACCTCAATTAAATAGGTCAGATTTGTAGTGATCTTCTCGACGGCGCGCAAACGTCCTTAAGCTAATTAGGTAAATAATCGCCTATCCGTTAGATGTCTCAGGAGTGTCAACGATGATATGCGTACAATCAAATGACAACTATCATTCAAATTTTCATTCACAGCGGTTATTGGATTATTGATTTTCAAATCATTCAAAGTGCTCGAACGGAAGTACAACATTACGAAGTTTACAAAATTGGAACTACTGCTTTTAGAAAGTAGAATACTGCGCGTCTGATATAATCTTTCCATTCACCTTAAAGTTGGCTGACCCCTCCGGGATGCCTAATGCGCATAAATAAGGAATGAAGCTCCATTGAGCTGATGTGCTTGTTATTAAACACAGCCATCCTGCAAAAGCAGTGGTCGAAGATGAATGTACTCAAAAATGTCGGATGTGTATTAGACGTATGGGAGAAGAGGTGGCGGCAAGAGTCGGACGGACCCTACAATGCGAAAACAACAAGTAGCTGTCGTTTAACCGAAGCGAATGATGGCCATGCGAAGAAGCAACCGACTACGATGCGATAGGGCAACGCTGTCTAACTGACAGCACCAGTAACAGTTTTTCGGGTCAAAGCGGCGACGAAAACCCGCATTCGGTTTGTCCAGCTCGACAGTCTAAGAGACTGGCTAATTTGAAACACGATTTTTTTTAAAAATAATGTTTGTACCTGAACACCGTGTACTGTAGCACATGCCTACCGCCCTTAGAGCGAACGCAAGCCCATGATTGCACAAGTTTTTGTCTGGGTTGGTTTATTGTCGCCATGTTGGGTTTTTTGAAGACATTGTTTCTTGTAGAGTTTATTAACGCCACTTCCGGAGAGTAGCACATAGAATTCCTGTAAAAAAGTTACGAAGCGAGCTTGCAAAAGGAGCGCATTAGGCAGATACATGAAGGACTGTAGCTGTAAATGCAGCCGACGTACAGCTTGCAAGTGACAAGTTATTTTCACTAAAAGTCAGTTGCATTTGCATGGCATCCAAACTATGCATGGATAAAGTTGGAATCATTCCGAATAGTCACTACCGCTTAATGCTAGTCGCACCAGCGAAAGAAGCATTGCCTGCTATACAGCGTAGATTGCCTAATTTCAAATACAGTGTTAATATACCAAAAAACACAAAGTAGGTTAAGTATAAGGTATAGCAAGGTTCCCAAGAGAATGCTAACTCCAGTTCGTGAAGAGGGCAAAAGACCAAATGGAAAGAGCGCCTCGAAAGCACAAAAGCACCAAGCTGTGCCAGAAAACGTACCTATCATTTGCGTGACATGGCATTAAAAGGTTATTTCATCAGTTCGATTGTTATTCGTCATTAAAAAGCTATATTTAAATTTTTTATCGTTTTGACAGGCTTTGAATAGGTAATTTCGCATGTACTTCAAACTTTGACCTGTACGTTTAACTATGAAAGAAAATAAATTGGAAACAGATGCTTCCCGCGCGATGGAACAGATAGTATTTCCGACAATTTATTTTTGTTTTCAATTCAAAGCCAGTCTGAGCTTGAGAAAAACTTTCTCAGCGGATCTGAACTAAAGAGCGGCACATTTATTGATATGCAGGTTCTCCTTCAATTGTTCCAAATTTAAAATCCAGGTAGTGACAGAATTTCCGAAATAAACAGAATCCTTGCGAGACCAACAGTCTTGCGTAATTTGCAAGGTCTGCTTAACCGCTGTTGATGCTCAGCGAGGTAGAAATGCTGCTTAAAGATAACCTTCGGGGAAAGCGAAAATAAGCCTGCTATAAGGTACCAGAAAATGTATTTATTTGTTNTAAATCTATTTTTATATAATTAACCTTGTAAAAATCGTGTAGGATAACAGTGTTCTCGACTTGACGTGCTTTTAAAGCGGTTCGCCGTGGAAGCGTTTTGACGCAAACGACTTGTTTCGCGCGGTTAATTAGTCCCTCCGGTCAGCAATACATGCAACCTTAGCTTTGATCTTAAACGCGTCATATCCGTTTGTCTTGCCCTTGAAACCTCTGGCAGCGTGGTGGTACCAAGGTGCGGACAGTTTAACCGCTTTGCACAGTGCCATCGGGGAATGTGACGCTTGTTACGACCTTAAACTTAAACTTTGTGAAGTCGACCTACCCTACCCACCAGACGCGCTTCCAGTAGCCTACGAAAGGGAGTCAGAGTGCGTAAACTCGTTGTGTTCGGCTTTTTTGAACTGGCAATTTTTCTTGCTATCTCCTAAGCGAAAAAGTCGTAAAAAAGTGTTATTGTCTGCTTGCAAGTAATTCTGAAAGAAGAAAAGGCTCTTAAAGCAGTTTTCTAGGCTGGAGTAAAGTCAGCAGTTTAGAGCTAATCATTTCTACGCTCATCACGCGCGTTTTTGAATCAACATTACTTAAATATGCAGGTTTAATGTACAGAAAATTCAAAGAATGGTCATTCGGAAGAACTTTTCCGTTCAAAATGGGGCGGATAGAAAACGTTGCGGGATCGCATGCTATTGGGTTACTGTAGTGAGGCAGGTTTTGCCTGCATTCAGATCGGTTTCCCTTTTTCTAAGGCAGCGAAGTTCGTTTAACGTTTGATTCATTTGCTTAGCTGATCGTTCGTCCGGTATTGTTAATTATTGTTACCGACAAATGGCCTCGTAAGTTGGCTTTTTGATTTCATCCCATTTTCCGTTAACCTATCAATAACGTTGCTGTTTCGATCGGTTTAATTATTAAAAGTTTCGGCCTGCTTTTTGCCTTTTTGTTGAATTAGCTCGGTTGAACGTTTCATTTTTGTTAATTAGAAACGACAGTACCGCCACTGTGCGATCCTACGGGGAAACGCCAAAGTCGTTCGCTTTTAGCGAACAAGGAGAGCGATACTACATTGGTTCGGAAGTAAAAACGACCGAGAATAATTGCTGCCTCAATTCGCCGCTTTGCCTTTTTTAGGTAGGCAGCTTCATGAAACTCTATCGCGGTGCCTTGTACAAAAAATATCCATTGCTGTGGCGACGGGCCGCCACGCAGGACGAAAAGAAAATAATGCAAGAGATGGGTATATAAGCAACCTCGATCCATTTTCTCTTTTATATTCGTTGCAACGAAGGTTTTCACCAAAATACGCTCTCTACAAATATTATGCTCATGCGGGCATCCGAAGTCGACGAGGTGCTAAGCGGCAATGACGAAAAATATAAATCGGTGCAAAGTACAGCTTCTGGTGAATCCTTCTCTCCAATAAAGTATGCTTACGGCATATTGACTCGAAGTGAACTGTTCCTTGTATGGGCAGGGAGAATAGGACGAGGCGGAGTAGTTTGTGGTTTGGTCAGTTTGCTTCCGGTTCCCATCACTTGGACGCTTTACCCAGTTCTACGCCTATAGCTGCTATCCGTCCGGGACGAAGGAAATTGCGCACTTACCCTTACTGGTAACCCATTGCCTTTTGGGCGCCTATAGGTTCCATTTATTCGTGTTCACGGTAGCTACAATGATTCCGATCCCGAGGCAACGTCGAGAAACGCGGAACAAGTTGAAATTTTAGTCCCTATACGCCTGGATATGGAGATTGACGGTTTGAAATTGCGCGACAACTTTACGTGGAACAAAAACGGTACATACGTCCTTTATTCGCCATTGCAAGCGGGGCTCATTGGCGCCTTTTTAAAGAACTGAATATAACACCGGAAATATTCGCCGAAATTTTGTGCGACGATCTTGATTTGCCGCCAAACACTTTCGTGCCAGCGGTCGCTGCTAGTATACGCCAACAGTTGGCAGCCTATTGTCCCGAGAGCTTTACGGCTGATGGAACTGATCAGCGAGTTGTTATAAAGGTTAGCTCTTTTTTGGGCCGAATTCCGACAGTCAGTGTTCGACTTAAGTTGAACATTAATGTTGGCAACCTTTCCTTGGTCGACGAGTTCGAGTGGGACCTGTCGGAGTTGGAATATACGCCGGAGATTTTTGCTCAAACGATGTGCATTGAATTGGGTTTAGCCGGTGAGTTCCTGCCGGCAATTGCCTACAGTATCCGCGGTCAGTTAGCTTGGCATCAGCGTACCTACGCGTTTAGGTAAGCAGAAGCGGCATATATACAAGGCATCTCACATTTACTTTAGCGAACCACCATTGCCAACAATAGAAAGCCCCTTGCGCACTTCCGATTGCGACCATTGGAGTCCCCATTTGGAAACGCTGACGGATGCGGAATTGGAAAAGAAAATTCGAGATCAAGATCGAAACACACGTCGTATACGACGCATAGCAAACGCTTGGTAGCTAAGTAAGCTTTATATCGCTTTTTACTATGTCATTGATTTGAAGACAATGGGCTTTCTTCAGTGTTGTTGCGCAATGGCGCTGAAGCAGTTCAGCAGATCGTCTATGGAAAATTCCATGCGAGCATTCGACTGCGGGTAGCATAGGTCAATCAAGCCGTCATACTGTTTGTAGCGTCGAATAAAACCGTCCTGCACATTGCGCCATACTACTTGCAACAGATGCTTCTCTTCGGACAACTGCGACTCAATGATGCGATATAAGGCGTTGATCTCTTTTCTAACCTAAAGGCGTAAATACAGCTCACCTGCGCATAGAGGTGTTCAATATTACATCGGCTAGTTGGTACAGCTCAACAATTCGTCGAAGCTCTTGTCTATTGTAGGCTTGCTGATAGCTTATGTCCTCCGGCTTCATTCCTTGATTGATGCAATGGGAGATACTGTCGAAAAATGTCTTTAAATCAAAGCAGGCAAGTCAGCGTAAGGTGAACGGGTCCAGCACTAACCTTCAACTTCTCCAAAGAGTTATCCATTATGTCATCGACGTAACTTTCCAGCGCCATTGAATACTTCACCTTCGTCTCGCGTCGCAAGTCGTTAAGGCATGAAATTTTCAGTTGGGAAAGCATTGCTTAAAGAAAGCTTCGCCTAGTTTAGATGGGATAGTAAATACGATGGTTACAATGCAAAAAATGGTAATTTTCAAGTCGTACAACCGCCGGTGGGCATTTGCTGTGCGGATCGTCGGCGGCCGTTTCGATGCTACGCCACAGAGTCCTTACAAGCGTGGGATACCAGCGATCCACTTCGCTACGTCGTTGCTTGTTGTCGTATGCTGCCTCGAGCTCCTTCGCGAACACCTGCGCGACGAGATGGTGATTTGAATTTTAAAAATTGGCCAACAGTACACTTACGAAAAACATGGTCAACGTAGGCAAAATTTCGTACTTAACCCGCTTTGGCGAGCGCTCTATTACAAACATTTGCGAATTTCTCTCCTAACAAAACAACGTCGATGCAAAAATTACGTACGGCCAATTTGTACTGACCATAAAGGCGTCAAATCGCCGTTTTAAAAGTACTACCAGTTTGCCAGTGATGCTCAGGGACGTTGAAGTACCGTCTTCCGAAACAACGGCGCGATCGCAAAGAGCGCATAGCATGTAAACGACAAGTCTGCAAATCGAGTACCGAATAATCTCTTTCACAACTTGACATAATTTACAACGGATTATGCTGCTCGCATTCGTTCAAAAATTGCTCGAATATATTGTCGATGCAAGCGAAAATTTGCGCCAAGAGGGACTTCATCGGTTGGTTGCCCGCAAACCTGAAACACGGAGCTATCATACGCGGAGCATCTGCGCAGTAAGCTGGAACTTTTAACGAATTAGAAAACAATGCGTACGGCAGTGTACTCACATTTCTCAAGCCTTAACCTATGCGTATGCTTCAATACGAGGCATTTTCGACGCTACATATAAGGTTTCATAAGCAAAACCAAAACTGAGCATATGCATTGCTGGAAACCAATTCTAGCCGGAAAAAGAGCGTTTGAAAAATTGACAATGCTTTTTGACGCAAGACTTTGATTCGCACTAATCGAGTCAGGCAAAGCAAGTCTGGCCATTATACATCCCCTAATGCACACCTGTAAAGATGGTGGCCCAGCGGCGATGGTCAACCATCAAGCACTGGTCCCTATCAGTGTTACTATAATATTCGCGTCAAAACATTGCGCATCCATCTATGCTTCAACATTCCAAGTCTGTTTGTTTGTTTCACTATTGAGCCGTATAGCTCAAATGCGACTGCTAGCAACACGTCGGCAAAGCCTCATTGTTAAAGCCAATTAATAAAAGCCAAGAGTTCATTATTTATCAACCAGTCATATTGTAAGCTGACCAGCCATCTTGTTCCACCCTTGTCTAAGCGTACGCCAAACAAAAACCGCATGCTTAGGCTTAGCTTAAAGCAGAACAGGATGATTAGCAGGCTTACTAGAAAGGTACCTGCATTTTTTTAAACATTACAGTATGACTAGCGGACGCGTAACGAAAGACAGTCGGACTATACATTAAAAGCAAATGATGCTCAGGGATTTGCTTTCTAGAAGCCCTTTGAGTGCTTGCACGCAAGTAAAATTTGAATCATACTGTAGATAATCAGGTACACACTTGCAGCCTACGAACAAGAAATCACAGCTCACTTTTGAAATCCATTCCCGCGCCTGCGAAAATGTACTCTCTCTTCAAGAATTAAGTTTTTGCTTAGCTATTGAACTTCTGTCGCTTAATCGTTCAAAGGCGAACTGTTTGGACAACTTGATACGCCTTTTAAAGTTGTAGAAAATAAAATTGAAACTCCTACCCTTGCGTATGTTCTCCGCTGGGAACCTGAAGATAAAATGCGCAAAGTTAGCTCACATCTAACAGCCGTAAAAATTGCCTCGTCCACCGCCTTTGAGAGTGCCACCGCGTCGGTCAGGTGGAAGAACCACGAACAAAACTTCTCTTCTTGTAGTATGGTAGAGTCAATTTCGAAAAAAGCGCGATTGATCAGCTGCAAAATATGCGACTTGTACAAAATGTGGGTGCTCTTTTTCCCACAGATGACAACCTGGAAAAAGTTAGCCTTATCGTTCGCAGAGAGGACAGATCCTCTCCAACTGTTGTCCAAGGTAAGAGAACCAGGAACGCTTCGCACAAGTTTCATAACTTCTTTCGTTTCGCTAGCGCTAACTACAAAATATACAAAAGAACACGTGATGCCTATGGATTCAAAAGATAAGACGGCTTACATCCATAAAGGCTAATATGAATAGTTATCTATGCAAAAAATGCTTAAAAAGATAGATGCAGAACATTTTAATTGCATTTATACTAGTCTTCGTAACGAAAAATGTTCATTTTCAAAAAGCAGCACAAATTCGAAAAAACTCACTGACGAATAGGAGAGTTACTTACTGAGCCCACGCGATGGTGGAAAAGCATGCGAAACCGAATTGCCCAAAAATCGAACGAACCTGCTGATCTGGCTACGGTAGACGTCTTGCATACAGTCCGAATAACGCTACAGAACAATGATCTCAATTAGACAGCACTTCAAGATGACAAAGCGGCTTACCTTTAACAGGATAAAGTAGCCTCTAGAAACGGACGCTTTCAGCCACGATACGAGATCGGAAAACGGCTTTAAAAGCCCGTAGATTATTTCCTGCTTTGGCAGTTTGTCCGTTATGGGAGATTCAATAGCTTCCTGAGCCTGAATAAAAAGCAAGTAAACATTATGGGCCCAAAAGTGGCAATCTCGGAGGGGGCACAACCAATGAACGAAAAAGGCTGGTCAAGTGGGCAACAAAGCGTTCGGAGAATTTCTCCTTCAGCTGCGAGAATACATTCATCTGCTCCTCGTAGGCTGCCATCTTTTCCATGCCTGCAAGCACACCTACGTGAAATACAGTTTTCAATTAGGATCAACTGTACCCGGGCTGACTTGGGCATTTATGCATTTTTGCAAATTCAAAGCAGCGCGCGTACATTCCATAATTTTTGCAGGATCGGACAAGTCGCAATTCGTCAACACGTTCTGATCATGCGGGCTCAACCTGATAGCACTCTAAAAGAGAGAAGGTAAAACTACGAACTAATTTGCACACGCTCCGTACCAGGAAGTCGCGAAGCTCTACGGTCAAACGTTGCCGATTGTTGGAACAAACGCCAAGAAGCATATCCTTTTCTTCCATCATTTCCACTCCGTGTTTCACGTGCTCAAAAGATAGATAATATTAAATAACACGGAAACACTACAAAACACTGTATCTACCGCCAGTATCTGGTCGTAGGTGTCCAATACATTTTCTAATTTACTGGATTCTGTTAGCAACTGATCAATGTGATTAAGCAGCTCGGCAATCTGTCGTTCGCTGCCAACTATTGTTTGCATATTCGTCTTTAATGTTAGCACAATGAAGAACGCAGAGACGTCCAAGTAAGTCAAACTCACTTTGTCCAGTATGGCAAGTTCTTTCATTAGCTTGTTCAAAAATTGTTGCGAATCGGCAATTCGCATATTGTACTTTGAAAGCAAAGCCCTGAAGTCGGCTTCCTCGGCGGCGGATATTGAATGAAAGTCGTCAACGCTATCAATGTTGGAAGACGTTGCCGCAAGAGAAGCGTCCTCCTTAAGGTGACTCGATTCTGAAGAAAAAAATTTTCAAAGCGAGCAAAGCAACTACAAATTTTGAACTTAATACCTATTTCGTCAACTGGTATGGATATATTGACGAACTCTGGTCTTTGCGACGAAAGGTATCTATAGCATACCTACAGTATGAGTCGATATTTTAAAAATCATACAAAGTAGGCATATTTGAAAGCTACCTTCCAAACTTGTCGAATAAAACTTTCCTTTTCCGAAGCTTTGCATACTTCCCATCGATGAACGCTATCGACGGTGATTTCCAAGTCGGGAATTGCCTGAAGTATACGCATTTGTAGCTAAGGGTAGACTAGGCTAACCTATTTACTTTACGCGGATTTATTCCGTCGACAACTCGAACTTCCGACAAAAGCCACGAATGGAAGAGCGCAAAACGCTGACTCTTTTCATTCAGGAAGACCTCATGCAACCGTGGGGTTACCGGATGAAAGTACGATACTATTCCAACAGCCAAATTTAGTGCTTACTAAGTCGTGAAGATATTTTACTTGTTACGCATAGGTACGTTTGCTTCTTTCGCTTTCCGCCGGTAAGTACAGCAATGCACTTGAGAATTCTTTCGTCTGACTCTTCGAACAGTTCCCTTTGAATGGACTGCTTCACGTTGTCATCCATTGGTATCAGACACTGACAGAAAGTGCCCACAGTTAATGATTACGTCTAGGAATTACATGAGGGAGACTAATATAGCTTCTTAGCGATTCGTATACAAGCAAAAATCTCATAAAGACAACATACGCTCAGTCTCTGTTCAAAGTACAACTCAGATCGGCAATAGCAAAGTCACTTACAAGCTCGAAACGATTATCCTTCGAGCTGTGATTCTAAAATCGAAGAGTCCCGTCAGTAGGCAGCAAGATAATGCAAATAATTTTTCAAAAACGCCACACGAGACCTTAGGTTTATTTTGTTGCCGCATACTGCACGCCAAGTCATTATATTAAGACGGTAAAGGCTCGGATGGTTAGACCATGTCTACGATTCAAAGAGTTTACGGAAAGCCTCCTCCAAGTTGCTAGGAAGTAGAATGCAACGTTGAGAATGGAGGAAAAATAAAATTACTCTTAATCCTGCGCAATCTGGACAACCGCAAATCTGAAGGCAGCAAGCAATTTCTTCCATTACTGTCCTCACGTTTAAAAAAAACAGCCTACCCGTCGGAACCAACGCTACGCTGCAGTTACGTAAGTCGCGTGACGCTTTATTTGGTTTCCGATGCGCCATCACGCAAGCAGCGATCAAAGGCATCATCAACGCACGTACTTACGTAAGATGCCAAGTCAACCCAGAATCGATACGGTTTTCCCGGGTTGCAATCTGTTCAAAGCAAATGTAACCTTTTCTGTCAAGATTCATCTAGGCTGCTTTTAACGCAAAACTTCGCATAGCACTTTTAAGCGAAAATACCGTTTCCCGCAAAGCTACTAAAGATGATAACAGTCAATTTCAAACTTACTCAGCGAGAATTTGCTAAGTGAGCTAAGGCGACAATGGACAGTATGCAGTATCATAGTTTTGTTGTAATCTAAGTTGTCCTACGTAGATTTTTTGCTGCCATCCAGAACACTTCCATGACAATGGAAAGTAGCAAAGTAAAAGCGACTATACAGGCAAAAGGCATCTGTTTGCGAATACTCTGCCAGCGCGATAATTAAATAATGCAGCTGGTCTTCTTAGCAGGAAAGCATTTGTTTACACTTTTGAAAAGAGTATTTAGCTGCAAATCAAGAACGTGGCTTTCTCAGCGTTTCTTTGTATTAGTGTAGGCGGATCATGTCTCTTAGCCGCCGCACTGTCATACTGTAAGTTTGCCGGCCAGTCTGTTCTGCCCTTACCTAAGCCTAAACATAAGGCTAATATTTTGGCTTAGGCTTAGGTAAGGGTAAAACAGGATGACCGGCATGCTCCACCCCTAAGCGCATAAGAAGTTGACGGCATGCTTGCCAGAAAGGAACCTGCATTTCTCTAACCGTGGGGCGGCTAAGAGACAAGATCCTACTGGGCTTTCGGAAACGCGCGTTTCTCATTGCTTTCGCTTCCTTTTGCGCGTGATGGAAAAAATGGGCGCGTTTATTTTATGAGAAACATTCATATGCAATTTAGAGTTTAGCGTTTTGCGCTTAAGTTATCACGACCTGTAACGACAGTAATTCAATAGAAAGGACGTCCCAAAAATTTCGCAGTGCATCAGGGGGCGGCGCACTGAGAGAAGGAACTGACAAGCGCCTCCCAATTTGCTGCCGAAGAAAGTTTGCAATCATTACTTTGCAGTTGGAACGAAGGCATACTTGATCATGAATCTGGAACATCCAGAAGCAAAGTTTGTCTTTTTTTATTGTGACTTTTTTGCGTTAACTCGGTCAGTTATGATGCCGGTTAACAAAGCATGCGCATCCTTAATTTGTTTCCTAAATTTCGTAGCAGTAATCAGCTTAGTTGCATGAAATCACATGGCCTGTCGACTTTGAATGACTTACGGGCTAAATATAGACAAAGGTGACCTACAATGTGTTCGTTTTTTGTTTGCCATAGGCGTTAAACGAGAGCGGCCTGCGCTACTGCTATAGCGTATCACGAAAAGAAATCATCTTATGAAGGAAACACTAAAAACGAAATTAGCAACTCAATACTAAGCCAGAAAGTTCTCGCTCGTTCAAGCATAACTAAGGCAAAAGGTCGATAGGTAAAGTCGCTAACCTCTTTTGTACCTGTGAATCGTCGGGTATACTGTAAAAACTTTTTTGGAATGTTCTACGCGCCTTCTCGACCCTTTCAGCGCGTAAAGCAATGGTAATTGCTGACCTGGCGTCTCAAGAACCTTTGCGGCGAGCTTGCACGTTTTTGGTGGGCGTTGTTATTGGCACTTTATTCTGCTTTTGTTACTTGAAATGGTTCGACCACGACAATTTCAAAATAACTCAAATCGGGAAGCAATTAGTGTTGCCATTGAATGTCGACTTATTTCCAAATTTGTCCTCGGACGATTCCCTCGTAGGAACGGGTCTTTCGGATCACAACATGAGCGAAATTGCGCATGCCGGTAAGCAAAATTTCACTTGTGCATACTCTTTGAATTTTCTAAACTTCCGTCAGCACATGAGCATTTTGTACATTAATATTTAAAGTTTCCAATTTCTCGCTGAGCTTTTAGGGGTTTTTTCATTCCAGAAAGCGCCCTAGTGGCTGACGCTATTGCCAAAGAGGTTCGAGTATTTTGTTGGATTCTGACAGGAGAAGCTAACCACAAGACCAGAGCAATGCATGTGAAAGCTACATGGCTGAAACGATGCAACGGTTACATGTTTGGTTCATCCGTGGAAGACAGACAGCTGGGTGCTGTTAATCTTGGTGTTCCCGAAGGAAGGCCATTCCTTTGGAGAAAGACGATGAAAGCTTTTTCGCTTATATACGAAAAGCATCTGAATGATTACGACTGGTTTTTAAAAGCAGACGACGATACGTATGTCATTGTAGAGAACCTTCGTTTGCTTCTTCTCTCCTATAAGCCTAACGATCCGGTCTATCTTGGTAGCAACCTTCACCATCCCAATGGTCAGCTATACATGAGCGGTGGCGCTGGATATGTACTTAGCCGATATGCCCTAACACAGGTTGTTGAAAAGGTATTCAAGAAAGACATGCTTTCCAAAGAAATGGGTCCCGAGGATCTGCTGTTGGGAAAGGCCTTGAAACTTGCTGGTGTTAATCCGAGCGATTCCTTGGACATGTATGGTCGCCCAAGGTTCTTTCCATTGAGTCCGCAATTCCATGTGCGTCAGCGAGACCCGGACAAAAAGTTTTGGCTCTATTCCTTCTCGCAGTATCCCATGAAGCTGGTAAACGGCTGTACACTCCATCTTTTTGCCTATACAGAGTTTCCGGTTTCAGGGTCTAAGCTGTTGCAGCGACTTTACCATTAGTTTCCACTATGTGGTGCCAGACTTAATGTACGTTTTAGAATACTTTATCTATCATCTACGGCCGTTTGGAATTTTGCACGTTCCCTTCAATCGGTTGTCACTTGGAAATATCAGTCACGCCGAAGTGATACGCATTGCTTCGTCCTTTGCGGCCAAATTCAATGATGTGAAACACTGACTGTGGAGCAGACTTGATCCCGTTGTAAAAACGTGTGCCCTTAATTGACGTGCTGTATTTTACGGGTCATCCGTATGGCAACTGCTACTGCTCACCTGCCGCAAGTACGCTTCGGGAATGTCCTTCACTTTCGGCCAACCACGGTGAACTCGTTACGTAGGTTTTTATTGGCAGTGGAAAAAAAGTTGGGCAGCTAACTTAACTTTGCCTATTCGCTTTGCGCATAATGTGCCCTGCATGAAACTGGCCTTATTTCGTCTTCGCGGTTACTACTTCTAAAGAGAAGTTGCAACTCAGTTGTTGTGTTTTGGAGAAAGCTTCATTCGTTTCCTTTTGCGTGCCACAGCAACCTTATAGAATCATTGACGCAAGCGAGAAGTAAATATACAAAGTTTGAGCTGTTACTTGCAGGGTGCAGATTAACCCTTTTTGCCGTATGACTTTTTAAATGGCTTTCTGATGAGAGTGCGAAGAGCTTAAGTTGAAATAATACAAATAGTAATAGTAACCTGCAAGTTCGTTTCTTGAAGTTCTGAATCAAAATATGCTCGTGCTTTAAAGATTTCACGATTTTGCCATTGCGTCATGGCGAAGTGACTTTTGTATTTTTCTAAAGAATCTCAAATAGTCATTGCCCTTAATGCGTTGTCGTGAGTTCTTGTGATTTCGCCTGTTGTTGCGTCATCGAAACGTACGCGTAGGAAGTCCAATTCGCGGTATCGTCTTTTTCTTTGTCACATTGATTGCAGGCAAAGTGACTACTGTTCAACCTGTGAAAGCAAATGCGCTTCGTGTATTTAGCAAAGAGTTAATAGGTTCTCCGATTTGGTGATGCGATCATGTTCAACAGTGGGCCAAGCAAAGTAGCACTTCGTTGTCTGTTTATGAGAGAAGCTACGAGCGCACAGCCTGTTGAACATGTCATTCCCAATCCATTTTCATAACATGTTCACTTCCGCCTTCGTTTGTCAGTTATGTCCGTTTTTCAATCATTCCCTTTTGTTTGACAGTGTCACTTTTATGAGTTTGTTTACAGTCTCTCTATTATCGCGTACACTACTTTGTCGTAGCAATCTATTTCAGAAGAAGCAGCATACCATTTCGTGCACTTAGCATCAGGGGCTGCAAACCCCTTTTCATATGGTAAATTAGTATAGCAGCAGGCGCTTATGCATTATTAATAGTATGATGATAATTAGTTCGTCTCTGACATCACACTGCCTAGTTTGATTTTCTGACGACGCTTCCGCAGTTTCGTTTGAACATAAGAATCGATATTGAATTTTGGCGTCACTAGGCGTATGCACGCAGAGTTAAGGCAGCACTGGCCAAGGTTGACCTGTTTTCAGGGTCAATTATCCTTCATGCATTTCCTGTCCCATTTGTTTCGTGAGAAAGTAGGCAAGCGAAAAAATCTTTCTATTCTCGGTCAGCAATGCTAATAATAAATTTTGTTATCTGTGTCAGTGTCGGTGGCCGAAATATGATGCCGTTGTATTCAATTTAGCAAGATAACTTGCTGCGCAGCTAAACTGGCATTGTTCCACGGATAAGTAACAACAGCTGCGAAGGGGACTTACCCTCTCGCCCCCGCCGAAGGCGGGGGCGAGAGGGTAAGTCCCAAAGACATAAAAATTCAAAATCTTACACATGAAACCAGTTCGTGATGTAAATAGAACGATGGAGCTTTTGGGATCGACGTTGCCCCGTCTTCAGGTTGCTTTTCGAATTAGACTTGACGCTGACGACCGCGGACAAGGTCGTTTGAAGTAAATGGTTTACTCCGTCAACGGGTCCTTCACCAATAGATTCCAAACATTGTTTTTTTTCCTTCAGCCATTTTCCTCGCCAAAGCGTCCTTTGTCCGCGCGAGGTCAGCTGCAGTGCATTCAGTACGCTACTGCGTTTGAAGCTCCTGAAACACTACGCACACGCCGTAGTACAGTTCGTTCTAGTTTCGCCTTATATAAGCTCATTCGAGGCAGTGCAATGTTCTAATTCCCTACTTAAGGGTAGCGGTTGCACGCAACAATAAGCTCTCTTCAGAATTTTAAAACTCATTGTTCCTAATTCTGATTTTAAAACAGCATATATGCAAATGAGGTTGCCCGTATGGTCCTTGTAACGCGCAGTGCACAGATCAATAGCGACTACTGGTTGATATTTTATCTAACAGATGCAAGCGACGTCTTTTTCAGTAGAGCCATTTCTGACTAATATCGGCTGTGCAGAAACTTCTATGGGTCAAAGCAACGGAAGGTTAACAATGTGCTCACAGGGTGACTCGTTAGCAATGGACTTTGCTACTACATTTGCGTAATGCCGGCAGACTGCGTCAGGGCGTTGGCTTCTGCTCTAAAGATGAAATGCGGAAACCTTTTGAAAATTGCAGTTAAACCTCAGCTCCTCCCGCCAGTCGGTATATATAGCGTATTGCGCAACTTTTCAATTTTTCCTGGAAGCACTTGCTTGGAGAACACGTCGCCTTAGTAAGCTTTCGTAAAACTAGCCAACAATGTCAACATAATAGCGCACGCATCTCAACTGGCTGACGAAGCGAGCGTACGTTTAAAGAACAGAGGTTAACAACTCCTCCTGCACTGAGTAACGTATAGAGGCGCCCCATTCAGCGTACCATCCATTAGCTTTGCTCGGTTGGAAAGCCACTAAGTGACAGCTGCTTATTTCCAGCAGCAAGCAGCCGTTGTTCCTAAAGTTTAAGTTGATTAGGCACCAATGAGCTAAACTCCAATTGCTCATTGGCATCTTGACTCAAGTGCTCGCCTGAGGATTCCTTTCGTCTGTGACGTTTCAAAGATTGCTGCCAATGGTAAGTAAGCCGGAATTCCTGGAAGCTTTCTTTACGTCTGCGATAATTTTTTGCTTATTGATGAAAAGCTGAGCGAACGCGTCGAGACGGACTTGTTTACGCCCAGACGCTTTAGTCAATCAATGCAGAAAAACAACACAACCCTAATAAAGACAAAACATATCTATAGAATAATATGAGTACAAATGTCGATAAGTTAGTAAGGTGAAAACCTGCTTATGTCTTATTTAAGGAAGCAACCGTAGGGCATATTTTACGCAATGCCAAAAGGTCTATTCGAATTATCGTTTTTGCCGGCCCACAGTCTAATTAGTTTTACTTTCAGCCACCCTCAACGGCCAAGTCGTCCGCTGGTAAGCATTTTTTGCATAATACGTTTTGGATGGAATTGCAAGGACATAAGTCTGCGTCTAGCCGCATGCCAGTGAGGGTTACGTTTGGCTGATGCTTTTGCGTGCTTCTTTCATGTTGAACAAAGGGTAGCAGCTTGAGCAAACAAAGAAAAATTTTCAGTCTACTGATGAGATAGAGGAGAAACGCTCGTTGCAGAAGCGGCTAACCGGACTTCAACGCAACAGGCGCTGCTCTGCTCGGCCGACGTACACCAACAGGAACGGCGCCGCTTGCTTGTGTGACTTGGAAAAACTTCGCTTAAATTCCAGTAGGTGGACGAACGGCAACTCTTCATGCCAACGGGCTGTCAGTTGCAAAAGCCGACAGCAAGCGGCAGCTGTTCCAAGCTTGCACGGCCTATATTGCCTTGAGGTGTGTTCACCATTCCAACGCTTCTGCTTGTCTGTTTTTGATAACTTTTCCATCCACCCTATTCCCTTGCGTTGTTATAGCTACACTAAGCGACATTATGGTTGCGGACAAAGAACGTAAGCTTTTAAATTTGCATATTTTAATCCACCATGCTTATCTGGCTTGCTTGTTGTAGCGCTTTGTGGCATGTCAACTTTAAAGCTTGTTGTCCCTATCCAAATTTTGCTAGCATAGCTACTTTTAGAGTGCAAGGACATGTTCAATCTTTACGACGAAGAAGGTGACGGCAAAATCGATGGAACTCAAATCGGTAGCGTCGTTCGAGCGTTGGGTTTGAAGCCTACTAATGCAATGGTACACAAAGCAGCCGGTGAAGAATATAAAAGAAAAGGTATACTCTTCATTTTTACATGGACAAGTTCTGGGGGCCTACTGATCACCGTATATTTTTTATGAGATGCTATGTCGGTTATTCCTGCGTACAACTTTTGATTTTGCTTGGTTGCACTGCTAAAAAGTTACTCCGAATCTTTGGTCACAAAGACTTTAACATTCAAGACATAGTTTGAAAGTGTCTATGAGACTCTTTCCAATTAATAGATGCCCGACTAAGTGTACGCATCATAGACTTAGGAAGTTATATTGTCCAGCTGCTTTCCGAAGCACGGCCTCAATTAGTAATTCAAACCAACTTGATTAAAACCACGAGCAACTGTTTAGCTTAAGTAATTGGCAGGAAGTCAATAATGCTTGATCAAAGGTTAGTCGTTTATTTCTCCTGGGAATCATCAGCCGAATGAACCACCTCTCTTAGAAAGAGCTTCGCTAAGAGATGAGCAAGCATAACACTTGCTAACAAAGGACTTAGTATGTTCTTTTCAAGATGGAACATATGACCTTTTTTCCTTGCGATCATCACCTCCGTAACGTAAAGGACAATAGGCTGAAAAGTCACGTATACATTGCGAGCAGTTACATAGAATAGTAAAGGATCACAGGCTAGCAACGCTGCTCACGGCACTTGCTGAAAGCATTGCGGACTTGTTTGCTAAGTCGCTGCCTTCAGGGCACTAGTTGAAGTTAGGCAGCCAACTGCAGAAATGATTCTTTCACGTTGAAAACAGTTTGTTGGCAACTTTTCCTAATCGCGTAAAGGCGTCTATGTTTTTTAATTTTCACGATCTTCTTTTTTTTGTAGGAATTCTCAGCTTATTCAAGTATCGCTTGGTGAGAAGGGAAAAAATTTTTAGCCTTCGCGTGATTATATTACACTACGCCTGATGAATTGCTCAAAACTGCGTTTTGTACCTACTGATCCCTATTTTTTAAATTTCTTACTGTATTCCACGTAATAGATTGCTTTTAAAGTTTTAAATTCGTTGAAATCGCGCTGCAGCCTGTTTAAAATAAGTCAAATTTTGCCGACTATCAAATGAGGCAACAATTTTCGAATAAAGGAATTGCAGAATTAAAGTTTCACGTCAAACTTTGTGTTTTTTGGCTCTTTTATAGCAAGGCAATGTAAATTTTTGTACTTCAGGGGAAAAACGGATAACGTTTGAAGAGTTCATGCCGATTTATGAGCAGCTAACAAAGGAGAAGGAAGTGGGTTCGTATCACGACTATTTGGAAGGTTTGCGCGTCTTTGACAAGGAGGAGAACGGTAAAATCTTGGCAGCAGAGCTAAGGCACTCCTTACTAGCTCTCGGTAAACCTTTCGCTTTCCCGTTACCTTTTTCTAAAAAAATATTTCGTTATACCAAAGGTGAACGGATGAACTCTGAAGAGGTGGACGAGATGTTTGAAGGTAACCAAGATGCGGAGGGAATGATAAATTACGAAGGTAATCCATCTCCCCTTTTTTAAGTCGTTCAAGTGCTTAAAATGTTGTTCGATCTTTTAGCATTTATCAAGAAAGTTTTGGCCGGTCCTTTCCCGGAAGAAGAGGACTGAATCTTGGCGTTTGCTTCGGCTGACTGTCACTGAAATCGTTATGTTTAACTAATTTGCATACGTTTTTAAAACCGTTTTTCAGCGCTTTGTAACTGTTCCTTACTATTGTCGAAGTTGCGTTTCAATGCGCAACATCTTTGTCCCGTCGCTGCCGCATTTTAACCAACCGAACAGTCGCCCTGCTTCCATTGCAGGATGTTGCCACTTCGTCACGCATTGTCGCTCTTCCGACCTCGTTCCATCATTGAATAGCCATTTCCGTTAGTAGGCCGCCAATACAACATTGTTTTTCCTCGCTGCAACCTCCCGCGGATGCCAGGTGAGATAGTTCCCATTCGTCCATCCCTACTTAGCTTTTATAAGTTTGCATGTGTTCACGATTTTAATAGCATTAAATTGGTGGAAGTCATTGATTGACATGCAAAATATGTCTCCATAAGAGATGGGATAATCAAAATGGGGAAATAGACTTATTTCATTCCGTTGCAAGGCACCGCAGCGATTTGGCATAGGGGCTTTTTTTAAAAAATTGCACGACGGATCCATGATCGCTTACCAGTCAGTTTTTTCAGTAATCTCTTTGCCATCGATGTAAAGTCTGTACGTAATGCCACTTTTCTTAGCAGCCTTTGACGCCTTTATGCAACATGTGTGTTCTTTGAGTTCAAAGGTAATCGCCATACCGCACTCTAGGAAGTCACCCTAAAGCAATCATGTCAGCGAAATGCATTCCCGGTGGTTGATTGCTATGAAAGTGCTTAGTTCTTTGGCTATTCAACCAAAGCATCGATTTCTACCCAATTGTATCATTCCCGTCAGTGTATCAATTACGTACCCCATATAGACTTCTTAGATTATTGGTTCAGCTAATCTTTTCCCTAAGTGTTATAGCAGTCTGTATATAGGGCAGACTTGACTTCAGTGGTTATTTCAGTAGACCAATCAAGAAGCTGCTTTGTTAACGTTGATATAGTTTTCCCTGGCAGAGTTTTCTTTCGTCTACCTTAGGAAGCAGCCGATAGCAGAACGTAAAAGAGTCACATAAACTTGTTCATATGATTAGACAGAAAAACAAATTCTACCCTTCAATAGACTATAGTAAATACTTACTTTAGAATCCACCTCTTCACCGTTGACCAGCACGTTTAGCGTATCCTTTTCTGTAAAAGGAGATGTACATCATTTGACCGTGTGACTAATTTTATTAAATAACACATTCAG
>KN538375.1:415893-429989 GCA_000797535.1 Trichuris suis | reverse complement strand
CTTGTTTTTTCTAAGACTGTCTTGTTCAGTAGACGGTAGGACTACGCGTATACGAGAATTGATAAGCAGAGCCTTCCGTCAGCGATGTTGTGTCGTCGTCAGCGGGTTGGAAAGGGAAAAGCCATTTCCAACACGTTGACGCTACTTCATTCGTGGAGTAACTCTGCTGGCACGATTCGTTCTGGCGGAAGCAGAGAAGTCAAGCGTACCAAGCAGCTTTGTAGAACTTATTCAGGCGCATGCTTTCAAGGCGAGGAGAGGCCATTAGGATCACGTGCATCACACTATGAATAGCCGCGCATATTTCGCGTTTCATTACGTCTAAGAGTGAAGCAGAACCATTGAGGTTAATGCAGTCGATGAAAGAATCAACGAGTCAAGACTAAAGCGGCATTCACAAAACATGCATTGATCGTTTAAAATGCCGCGCTGAATATTCTAATCAATTCTAGCGTGCCTTCTGTTGAACAACGTCAACGTGTTTGCGTAACCATTCATGAAAAAATTATATTTCACTCAGTATTTGGGTTGTGAGTAAAGCACTTCGCAATGCAGAAGGAAACCAATAGGAAACGGGCAGATAGTATGAAGGAAAAATCCTGAAAAAAATTTGCATATGTATATATATAAATTTGCATATATGGTTGTTGTTAAAAAGGTAAGAAAACTACTGAACAGCACGTACCTAAGCATATGTAGTGTGCACTGCCATCCAGATTAGCTTCCCACGCTTTCAGAGTTTTCATCATTGAATCCGCGAAAGCTTGAAATGGCTTTCCATCAACGATCAGTGAATATTGGTATGAAAAGACGCTGGACGCTTCTATGACAGCAGTGCATCGGAATTTTTTGACAAAGAAATCCTCTCTTCCCACAAGTTTGAAGAGCCAATCTTTTCTGAGCACTTCCTGCAAAAGTATGCGGATCAGCAAAGGGCGAACAACGGAGCGCAATGGAAGCGAATCATTGCTTACCTGACCATCAACTCTGATAATCCTTTTGCCGGTTGTGGTACCGTGTTCCAACTCTATTCGATGCACACCATCGTTCAACGGCAAATTCCACGTGGCTACAACGTCTTTGGGACTCTTCTTGGATGATTCCATTTAGAGAGTTTTCAAGTTTTTCGCCACCCGCTAATGGTGACGCATTTAACAGTGAAACGGTTCAACTGCTCAATTACATGCCTGACGCTGTGTGTGTGTGTGATCAATAGTTTGCTGGTCACCAGACATAGCTCGTTCCGAAAAGGGACACGTTGAAGCACGTTGCTAAGAGACCGTCATTTCTAGCAGTGCCATTTTGAGTCTGCCGCATTGACGGGAAAGTGTAAATATTGTCTTCACTTGAAAATTACCTGTAACCTAAGAGGTTTATTAGCTTTTTGCGAACAAGAGCGCGAAAAGCAAATGCAAAGATTACATTCAAAAGTTCGAATAATTGATTACGCTTTTGAAAGCTCGTTGTTATCAGGTGACGATAATGCCGCCAAGCTTGCCGCCTTTTCATTAAGAACAATTTCTTATGAAAGATGTTCAGGCGCAACTGCGAGCTTACTGTACATTTGAAAAACCCGCGGCCATTCATTATTTATGTTTCATGCTTGTTCCGTCCCAGATCTCTTTGAAGATTGAATCATTTGCATTTAACGCTAAGCTCATATTCAGTGCACATTAGTAATATTCCAATTTCATCCTCAAAAGGAAGCAAAGCATAACGTTTCGAAAATTTTAAAAAAGTAGACATCTCGTTTAAATTCGTCATTGGATATCTTAATAGCTGATGGAAAGACCTTTAACTGGCTTTGGCTTGATTCGAATCCTTTCACTTTGAGCGTCGCTCAAAAAAGTGCTTCACGCGTTTAGCGAAACTCTTTGTTGGAATAGTGAATTAGGTAAAACGCCAAAATGTCAATACAGCGCATTCAGCGGAGCGTTGAGGTGCGAAAACAATTGGTAGTGCACTTAGCTCGAATCGAATTTTTTCTTTTTTTGAAAAATGAGTTCATAGGCAACCGAATCTTTCAAGCGAAAAAGTATTAGCAGTTAGCGTCGTACGTTGAGAGCGGATAACTGCAAAAAACATTGCAGTGAAGCATTCGTTGGCGCCGAAAATGCAACAGTACGCAATGAATGTACAACAATTGGTTTCCATAGAATTCCAATAAATCATACTGGTGGAGGCTTCAGAGCCAGGAATAACTAAAACGCGAAATTTCCCAGCGGACTGACTGCATACTGTTAATATTGATTCCTTTACAGCAAGCGTAAATGCTGATCCTGCAAATTTAAATATGAACATAGAATAAAAACCTTCACTTGATCAGATAGATGTCGTTGGCGAGAAAAAAAGCCAGTTCATTCTAAAAGGATATTGCTATTGCTCGTTGTTTTGGGAAAGCGAACCTGCATTCTCGTTTACTGTAATATGGCGAGATATGTTTGCATTTTTCTTTGCTTCAGAGTGTTTTTTATCGCCTCTGCTCTCGTATTTAAAATGAATCGATTTATTCTACTGTTCAGCTATGTGAACTGGGATGTTGGTTAGGCTTTATACCGAAATGTTTAAATTATTTTTCATGAATTTATCTACACCAGTTATTTCGAAGGTGACAGTACCGCCCCCTCGAGGAGGTAAATTGCTAAATACCGTGATGGCAAGGAAGAAACTTGGGGACTTGTCGGTTGTGCGCTTCACCGTCTGAGAAATGCAGGTTCCTTTCTGAAATACACGTGGCTATCCCGTTCTGCCCTTACTGCCGAGCATGCCCGCTACCCTGTTCTGTCCGTACCCGTGCCTAAGCGAAGATATAAACCTTATGTTCAGGTATAGGCTTAGGTAAGGACAAAACGGGATGGCTGACAAACATACAGTATGACATTGGGGCGGCTAAGTGGCAAGATCCCGGATTTTTGGTACAGTTTACACTTTTAGAACTAACTTTCTGTTAGTAAGTCGCCGTTGGCAGCTTTTCAGCTTGTTTTTCGCTATTCAGTTATTGGCTCGTCCTGCCAAATGCGCTGTTCACTCACATGGCTTGCCGTGGTTAAGTAACGATTACGAGCTTCATTCGTGCAATGTTAGTACGATTTGCAAGGTCTGAATGCCTAACGCACAACATTCTAACATTTGTACTGTGTGCGTAACCTGCGCTCACTTTGTCATCTACAGTATCGTTGGCATAGACTGAAGTTTTGTTTTTCGCGTAAAACATGAATTATTTGCTTGGCAATATCGTTACAATTCAAGACGGATTATTTTGTTTGGGAAACTTATAACAATTTCCTTAACACTGTTAAGTTGCTTAAGTTAGTGTATCGATTGGACTTGCTAAAGTTGGTTCAATTTCCTTAACACTGTTAAGTTGCTTAAGTTAGTGTATCGATTGGACTTGCTAAAGTTGGTTCAATTCCAGAATCGTAAGGTCCAAATTATTCCGTATCAGCTCAGGGTTGCGCAGCTTCGAAGATGCAGTTGATCAAACCGTACACAGTGAATCATGACGGTATGTGTTAAGTTAGTTTTTCGTTTCGCGAGAATCTATGTTCAGATTCACCTATATACTCGATTTCCGTGGACCCGTCTGGAACAAAATTCGTTACCAGCGGATTGTCAAAGACCAGTACAGGCTTGATTATGATTTGGGATTTGCAAGCAGCTTTGCTAGAGGGCACACCGAATGAACGCCGCCCACTTTTGCTTTGTCGCATGGAAGCCCATTCAGGTAAATAAGTAGTCATTTGAATTGTGCCCAGTTTTGGGGTATTTATTCAGCCTGTATAAATTGTGTCCGCTGGTCTGGTCGACCGAAAGTTTTTGCCACGGCCGGCAGCGACTCGCTCGTAATGGTATGGACTTTTGCGGGCAATTGCCCGTCAAGTGGTGGATTCGAAGTTCCACCGGAATATTGGAAATGCACGGCTACTATGGCTGGCCATATTGCAGGTTCGTTCTGCTAAGATTAGTTTATGGCGTTTCGTTTACACTTTGTGACACAGTCACCTATTTGAACACATGGCATAGCTTTGGCTGTCACTATTTGTTGTATTTTGCAATATTTTTTATATTTAAATGTTTTTAGACGTTCTCGGCCTGGATTGGTCTCCAGGCGATCGCTACTTGGCATCCTGTAGCGTAGATAATACCATAATCATATGGAACGCAAATAAATTTCCAGGTAAAATAAATTGAGACATTTTTCAAGTATTTAACTTTCTATAATTTATTTACCATTTGAGAAAAGACAGCCACGTTGCGTGGGCATGAAAGCATTGTCAAGGGGATACGCTTTGATCCAATTGGAAAGTACCTTGCTTCTCAGGTTTGCCGATATTTGATGTACAATTGTGTATGCCTTATTCGTTGAAGGGTGAAGATAAGACATTGCGTATTTGGGCAACCTCGGACTGGACTCTTTTGGAGACCATAAGGAAACCGTTCGAAAAGGTTCCGATCCAATTCCTTCCATGTTTGATCCGTAACGTCATTTCAATTTCAAATTTTGCTCTATGTAAATTAGTAAAATATTTTTCTAAATTTGCATTATTTTCTGTCGCTTAAAAGATCAAGCAAAGTGGCTCTGTGCTATTGCGAGTGAAATTACGCTTAGTCGAGTTAAACGGGTTCTTATAAGAAATTCGAATTGCTTCAATTTCATAACTTATTCCAATAGGCTTTCGTTGTTCTATAGCTGAGACAGATTCGGGTCTTTTCCATTAGACGCCTGGTGATTACTGTAGGCTAAAGTGAAATCAAGATCTCCTAGTCGAAGTCAGCGCAGGCACCTTAAACTAAACCAGCTTCCCCTCTTTCGCTAACCACACCACCCGGACGTCCTGAAAGCTTTGTTACTCTCCGCTTTTTCTAGCTGATCTCTTATAAAAACCGGCATTCCATATTATGCTTTCTCTAAGCACTAACTACTGATTATATGCTTAAGTGTATGCTGCCTACGGTTACTGCGACCAACAGGACTTGATTTTGGGCTTAAGCTTAGGTTGCCTGTGGAAAGTTCTACTATTAGAACTTGATTTTCACTTATGCCTACAGTACTCACCGGCGTCTAATAGAAAAGTCCCGATGATTCATTAAACTCTTTGTTGTGTCTTGTTTATTCACTTGTATGTTAAATTCTTTTTATAGACCTCCGGCTCAACGCACGTGCTACGATTGGATTGGTCACCGGATGGATTTCTTCTCGCTTCGGCGCACGCAATGAACAACGGTGGACCTGTGTCAAAGCTGATTGAAAGAAACGATTGGACTTACGAAAGAGATTTTGTCGGTCACAGAAAAGCAGTAACTTGTGTGGTAATCCGGCTGCCAACTTTGGTTTTTCCCGTCTTCTAATTTTTTTACGAATGTGTTTTTTTTTGCAGCGGTGGAGCCCTACGTTCTATCGAGGCACGGAGAAAGGCAAAGAGGTTAGAAAAAAATGCGTATTGTTTTTTTTAGCATTAGTATGGTTTGTTTCTGGGATTTTGTCTCTTAGCCGCCCCACCGTCATACTGTAAATTTGCCAGCCATCCTGTTCTGCACATAGCTAAGCCTAAGCCTAAACATAAGGCTTATATTTCGGCTTAGGCTCAAGTAAGAGCAGAACGAGATGGCCGGTGTGCTCGCCAGTAAGAGCAGAACAGCATGGGCGCATGCCTAGCAGGAACGAACCTGCATTCCTCAAAGATCCTGTTTCTGCATTGTTGATGGTTAATATGAAATGTGATTGTTTTAGTCAATGCAGTGTACATTGAGTAATGGCCTTATTCTTTCCAGTATCATTATCTCTGCATTTCGCTAACAGAAATACTTGTAGGCAGCGGTAAGCAGCATTTGTGCTACCGGAGGCAAAGATAGGACACTGAGCGTGTGGTCGATGTCTCGCAGCAGGCCGATTGTAGTACTAACCAATATCTTCACGAAAAGTATAATGGATATGGTTTGGTAAGTCTCAAAGTTTATTGCAATGCTACCACTGCGTTTTCCGTTCTGCATTGTTTATTAGAATGCTTACTATTTAAGGCGGTAGTCTTTCAGCTGACCAATGGTTAGCTTGTTCTGCTGATTGCTTCTTTCTTGATTATTCTTTACTAGTTTCTACAGTGTCCATTATATATTCATTTTGGTTTGTTCACTTATTAAAATTTAATTTTTGACTTCCATGTAATGTCCTAATGTACACTTGTTATCTAAAGTTTGAACGACCCACTCTCAGTGGTTAACTTATTTTAGCCTTAATGAGGTAGTCCAAAAGGATCATTGTTGATTCTAATGTATTAATGATAATTTTTTCAGGAGCGCAAATGGGTCCATGTTGTTGTTATCATCTTTGGACGGTAACGTCGCTATCTGCCAGTTCACTCCTGAAGAAACCGGTAGCGTTCTGCCTCAAGCGGAAAAGGTAAAACGTTCGATAGCCAATTCAATTGCTTCCTTTAGTTATTGAGAGGGCCTTTCTTCTTCTAGATAGAGTATTTGAAAAGAGCTTACGGAAATATTGAGTTTTCCCATCTTGGCTTTCTTGATCCTGATTACAGTTGCGCAACCGGCGGATCGTCGCGTATAATAGAGAATCCGCAATTTTTAGCCGCTCACCGGGCTGCCTTGCTCAAGAAAAAACAGTACGTGCCAACACGTGTTTGACAATCGCGCAGCTGTAAATATTTGTACCCATATAGAGACGGTGAACGCATAGATTACGCAATGCCATCTGTTGCGGTTTCGTCGAGTATTCCGGTATGCCTTTTGGGGAAATGCGCTTACGTATTGTAGGCGATCTTTCCATTTTCAGTTACAGGAAGCGCAAATAGAGACGCGTACAAGCACTGGCAAGCGCCGTATTGTTCTGACATCTGCGCCAGTTGCGGAACCGAAGCTGAAACCAAAGTAGGCGAAGTGGGTGATTCCGTAAAACAGTTTTATGCCTTTTTGCCCGAATTTAGTTTGAACATATCAGCTCCACTGCCTGAAGGCTCGATTGATGGCAACACTGCTAAAGGTTATCCTGCACAAACGGTCGCTGAGTCGGAACATCCGAAAGGAGAGGAGGCAACAGTACTATCAGCGGAAAATAAAGATAACATATCAGTAGCTGTTGCACATCAGCAAAGTATTAGTGGAATGACGAAATCGATTATGAAAGCAGTGACGTCATGTCTAGGCGGTAGCCACGCCGAGCTGCCTCAATCCGCATTGTCATCCTGCTCCGCAATTTCAAAAGAAAATGAGCACAGACATTTGGGAAAGGAGCAAAGCCGTTTAGGCGGTAGGAAGATGGTGCTATCCCAAGCTTCCGCAAGCGAAAAAAAGCGATCAGTAAAAAGAACGTTCGCTAAAGGTGATCATCAAAGGTCAAAGGTTCTTATTGTTCCTTCGGACACCGAGTCCGAACTTGAAACCGACGTAATAGGCTTGCGCGTTCTTTTTCAAGCCATTTAAAGCCTTTGCTCTTTAGAGTGTAAAAACCAAACGCTCCTCGGTTGGCCCTTCGAAGCATTCGGCCGGCGTGTCGAAGCAATGCGCCAAGACTGCGGGCCTTACGCAGATTTTGGCCAAGGTTGGTTCGCGCGCTTTGCGTTTTAAAACTTTTGTACCTGCGAACACTTTTAGATTGATGAGAAGTACGGTGAATATACGTTTTCAATAGAAAATCACATTTCCGTTGGTCTCAACGTGTCGGTTTCTCAACTGATCTGCTCGTCTGGCAACGTTTGCTTATGGAAAGCTACCTTCCAGAGCAGGGCGTTGGCAATGAAAGCCAGCAAGTGAATCGTTGCCTTATAGATATTTTGTTGTACGTACGCTAAGGCTGAAAGATTTTTTAGCCATATTGTTGCGGTTCTGCTCGAAGATAACATGATTAGCGTATTGCTAACTTCGAATGGAAAACAGCTGACGCACGAGTTTGCTGTCAGCCACGACGTCAAGTACATCGATTGCCGAAATTGGTGCTTGTTTGTCATTTTCGTCACTGGAAAGCTCTGCGTTTGGTATGATGCATATATTGTTGAAGCAATTCTTTTGTTTTAATTCTACTGCCATTTACTAGTGAAAATAAGAGTGAACTTGATGTGCAGGTACCTTCATGATAGGGAGCATTTGAACTGAGCGTATTCCATCCTTTGAACTCGGACACGTTTTAGAGCCTCTGTTACTTTTCAATTTTCCGTGTTACTTCCATTAGTAGTCTCATAGTTTTCACATTTTAGGTCATTTGAAGGGGGCATGAAGGTGTTATGTCGCACAAGCGCTCTGCCTTTTCTGCGAGGTAATTGTTTTTGTGAGCGTTGCATAATTATGAAATTACGTTATGTTGTAGGATCAGATGTTTCAGTGGAGAATACAAAGCTCACAGATGACGGGCGGCCCATTGTCTCCTTGTCAAATGGAAAAACTTTCTTATACAATTCCGTTGGCCACGCTTGGTGATGATCCTGCTATAAGGAAGTTCGCGTCTTCAATTCAAGCTAACGTGTATTCGTTTGCAGGTTGCTTATTGTCGATTCGTCTAGTTCATTTTTCAAGCTGGCCACAGTCCGGAATTTGTTGGATGCATCCGAACGACTTGGAGTCCATGGACCTTTGCGCGAGCTGACAAAGGACAGCGGGTAAGAAAACTATTTATTCCGATTCATTGATTGCTGCTTAACGGTAACTGTTATTCAGGGTTCCAGCTTTAGCTACTGCGCGTACGGAACTGCTTAGCACGCTTACGGAAAACTTCTTTGAAATGCAGGTGCAATCTTCTCGGGTACTTCGGTCCAAAGATGAGTACAAATACTGGTTGATGCAGTATGTAAAAAACCTTGTAGACGGCGGTACGTATTCAAACTTTTGAAATAGCGTCCCAGTTAATTATATTTAACCTGCGAAGACTTTACAGTTGACCGTAATCGAGTCTGCTTGATCAAATTACTTGCAGCCTTGAACTTGGCAGCACGTTTGTCATCGTTGCGTACTCTTGTTGTGTTATGATTAAAATTTTTTATTACGTAATAAGGAAATTCCTCCTTATTAGGCATTTTTCTTGAATGTACACTAATAGCCCTATTTATCATTATGGAAGACATCCTGTTAGCAGCACCATTTTTGCTTTATGATCTTTTTAGAATTTCTACTCATTTCCAGTGTCGTTTTAGCAGGCAGAAATAGCCTTTGCCTTAAGGTGTGTCAGCTTTTTAGGTAATGTGTCGAAACTGCGAAGTGTACTGCAATTTTTGGACGACGATTCTACAGATAAGAGCGTTGCCGTAAGTTTAGCCAACCAACAATGCGTACTGACAAAACATCGTTGATTGCTTAGAATTGGCCGAAGCGGCAGTTGCTGAAAGATGTTTTGCCGTTACTATGTGTTAATCCAACCATGGAGAGTCTGTACACTGAATATGCCGATTCTCCAGTGGAAATATCCAGCGAAGATCTAGTCAGTTCAGTAGCAGGTTCCATTGCTGACCAATGAATGTATCCAAACAGCCTTGTTCGCGTTGCTTGAAATTTCTTCTCGTAGAAGCTGCACATTCCTGCCGCTAATGGTTTCCGCATTAACTTTGTACAGTTTCGTTATTTCTGTTTAATATTTGAATAGCAGCTCCTTATGAGTACTGAAACGTATCAGCCACTTGATCTTCACTGTAGAATTGCTGCTTTTGCAGTTGCTACTGTTCCTGCTGAATATGCTATCCTAATCACTTGTCGAGAGGGAATGCCAAATAGCATCTCAAGCAGTAGAACATGATAAATTACTAGTTAGTAGATGTATAGTATTAACAAGTATTTCTATTGTTCATATACACTTGCTGATACTGCTAAATTCAATACAGGAACGTTTGCTGAATTTTTAAAAATCATTGCTGCATTACTCGTTACTGAGGCTGATAAGAATGGCGAACAGTTCGTTGGTAGAAAATAAATACGGGTTCAATTTCATTGGTTGGTTTCTATGAGCGTAAAAGATGATTATTTCCATTTTCAGTCGTCGTTTCCGCTGCTTTAATTATTGCCGTCTGGTGCAGGGAATCTTCAATTTTTATAATCGCAGCTATGTAAGCAATCGATTTCAGGTTGATGCAGAGATTAGCGTCCTTCTGAAGCACGCTGCACTGCTTGCGCGCAAAAGGGAGGACAGATAGGCCACTTAACCACGCTTGCTTAACTGTATGCGGGAAACCGTTTGGCTTGCTTGTTTTGCGACGATGTTTGGCACGTTCATTGTTAGCACTAAATAAACACCAACCCATAAAAGCAATTTGAGCTGTGAATGCTCATTTTCCCAATGTTGCATCTGGAAATGTTTTCAGCTTTAATTGTGGCACTCTGCATTTATTCCACCGTGGATGTAGACGCGGTATGTTTTAAAGTCCATCGTGGAAGTCGGTTTGCCTTATCAGTCCATGCACGTTGTCACGTCTAGAAGACGGGGCAAGGCAATCCCCCAAAGTTGGGCTGCCGTCTTCAAATTGCTATTATTAGCGTTTGGTGAACATTACTGATTCTCCCATCCTTTGTTTAGAGATCATTGCAGCCCCGGGAGAAGCTAGGAGATGACTATATAAGGCTTTTGATTTATGAGATTAAAAAATTTTTGCACTACCAAGCTGAATCCATTGATGGATACTACGCTATTATTCAAAAACTGAGCATTGAAGATACGATTGGTTCGCCATTGAAGCTTGGAGTGGTTGCTAGAGCAAGCAACTGCAGTCAAAATTCCGTGGTAAGCAAATGCTTAGTCGGCATAACGTTTTTCTTACCAACTGTGAAAGTTGCCTAATGATTATATTTTTTAACTTTTGGAAAGCTGCATGGCTTTACATGTTGGTGTTGTTTTAGCTGACTGTTGAGCAGGTGAACTCGCCTATGTGCTCAGGTCAAAGTTCAGACGTAAACCTAATGTGCAGCGGCGAAGTGAACCCATACAAGAGAGTATTGCTTGTCACACGACGCGGTATAGAGCTCAAGTTGAACTGTACTTCTTCGGCGGTGAAACGCGAAGAATGACGCGCTAATGTTTACTTTCCTTTACTCCAACTGTCTGAGGTAAAGGAAAGTGTAGCCTTATTAGGGTAACCCTAATAAGGATTGATTGGCAAAACTGACTACAAATAAAATTCACTATCAAATGGTTTCATATTGCTATGCATAGCATTTCTTAAAGCTTTAATTGAACGCTAAGCAACAACACACACATTTCAGCATCTCCCCCGTAATCTCTCCCATTCGCAAGTTACAAGGAACCTGAGCATCGTCTTGCTCTCGACCGTAACCGCATTGGTGCCATCTATGCGAGAAATGTCAACTTTATTTGCGAGGAAGTTTTCAGGACTACGGAAGGCCTTCTAGGAAGCTAATAAGTTTCATACCGAAAGTTGTAAAGCTTTTCTTCCAACGTTTCGCTAGCGTGATATGCTATTTTCAACGCGTACTTTTTATCAACATTTTGCAACCGAAATGTTCCCTAAAAAGGCGAGCTACTTGATGATTGGACAATGCCTCTTGAAGTAGCGACTCGAGGTCATTTAGACTGAGAGAAATCACGTTGTTACGGATAGCTCGAAACGTTGTCATACTGTATTCATGAAACACCTGAGAATCACATTCTGCTATACAAGGGGCACGCTCTGACCGTCGAGTAATAGTTGTTTGAGTGGGCGGGATGTCCGATGCGGCTAAAGATCGTATTCGCAGGTAAACTATTTATGCGGTACACTTCTCAAAGGGGACGAGTGATCATACACGTTCATATACAAGTATAAACGCTTGAGTCTGTAGCACGTTGTGTAAATAAATTTCTTTTTGCTTATAAATGCCGATAGTGTCCGTAAGACAAAAACTACTTAATAGCACCAAGCGAACTCAATTTTTCAGAACATGTTCATATATTAACTGTATTCCCATTGCTTACGGTTTTTCGTTCAATACACAATGCTCATGAGTAATGAACTAGCTTGCCATACGATACAATTATTGCGGCATCTACTTTGACGTAATTGAAAAAATGGGGTCGCTTCCTCTATTTGCCCGCAAATAATACAGTAATCTGGAAATAATCAGGTTTGCTCTACTCATAAACATAGAGTAGGATAAACAGCACCGATTATGCGGTTATGCGTCCTCCCGTTATACTGTGACTTCGCCGGCCGTCCTATTCTGCCCTTACCTGTGCCTAAACGTAAACACAAGGCTTATATGTTGGCTTAGGCTTAGGCAAGGGCACAACAGGATAGCCGGCACGCTCGCCAGTAAAGGCAGAACAGGACGGCTACATGCTTAATAGAAAGGAACCGTGAATTTCTCAGTCGTTACGCGCGAAAAGTCAAAAATCGATGTTGTTATCCAACTGTATGTTTAAGAGTAGAGCAAACGTGATTATTCTCAGGATTACTGTAAAGTTTGCGGGCAGATACAGGAAGAGACCCAAAAAAAATGTTTTCGGGAAGCTAAACAGCCCGGTGACATAGCCGCGGTAAAAAAACCTTTAGTAAGCTATAATGAGCGCGCTAAATGGCCTCATTCATTTCAAGAGTTAATTTTTTAATGCAAACAACAGTGCTAAGCGAGAGAAGCTGCGGTAACTTCACGAGAACCCTTCTTTAACAAGGCCTTGTTGGATTCATTAACGGATCGGTTGAAGGTGCTCTTCTTCGAATGGCAGGACGTGCATATGAGACTTTTAAAAGTGTCACGAAACTGGGAGCTCATGCTGCAATAGATTGTGAAGTTTATAGGATACGTAGCCAATATTAGCATATTATCAAGCATCAAAAAAAGCGAAGAATATTCGCTTTCAAATAATGCCAAATTCAGTTCGAACGACTGATTGATGCAGACCAGGACGAAATAGATGCCTTGCGGTAAGTTGACCACCAGAAAGACGGTGACAATGATAACCAACATTAGGTTGATGTCGTAATTCTCAGCGGCCGCCTTTGAGTCCTTCTGCAAGGCAAGTCGCTTACGGCGCTTCTTCGCTGCGTCCACCTCCCTCATCAAAAGGAAGTTAAAAATGATGAGCATCACGCTGGGTAAAAAGACGTACACTATAGCTCGTATCCAATAATAGCAACTGTAGACTAGGTTTTCGCCCAGAAAGTTGAGCATTGCCGACGCTTTGAACATGCAAGTTCTGGTCAAACCAAGTTGGGGATGCAATCCGTGGAAGAAACTGATTTCCAAGTCGTAAAATTTTAAAGTACCAAAAAGCAGAGACCCAATTAGAATTAATGCGGACGCGCATTCAACGCGCTTCAGGGTGCACAGTTGCCTGGCCAAAAAAGGATTGCTGATGAAGATGTACCGCTGAAAGGCTAAGAGCACCGTTAACCATATTGCTACATTGTGCGCAATAGGGGGAAGGGCATCCATCAAATAGTGGGCCATATAGCACCACCATAGCTTCAATTCGGACTTCTCATTTTCGTAACGTCGCATAGTGAAGTAAAAAAACGTAAAAGGGAATGGTATGATTCCAACGAACAAATCGGCAATTGCCATATAAAGCAGGCAACGGTTTGTAGACGTGGCCATATGCTTTCTTGACAGAACCATCACAATGAATACATTAGAAATTATGGTCAGCGTCAGCAGAAATGGGAAAACCAACCCATATATTGGATAGGCAAAATTTATTGGCCACATTGCTTCCAAGCTTTGCACCCAGTAGTCTTCGGAGCATACGTTAGTGCAAACATCGAAGGTCCCTACGCACTGATTCATTCGCTCCGTTAGGTTGCTTTCGTTTCCCCCCGACTGCCGACATTCTTCTAGAAGAGCTGCTTCGCTACTAGCTGCCCTTATTTGATCATCATCCATGGACGGAATCGGACCTTCTAAAGTAAAACAATTGAACAAATGGATTACCGTTATGGCAACCACGCTGACACTACACAAAAAATCAATTCGCAACCATTAGCACACATTTTTGAAGCGGACCTTCAGACGACGGCGACTACGCCCACTCAGCAGTTGCATTTACTGAAGGTTTGAAAATAACAACAGCGCGAAAGTAATGTAAGAACTGCTATCCGAATGCTTTCCGGAAATACGCATACTAAAGAATCGAAAATAGAATAAAAGCAATAATAATAATAATAATAATAATAATA
>KN538375.1:404190-414316 GCA_000797535.1 Trichuris suis | reverse complement strand
ATGTCTTCATATTGTATAAATAACGGTGGTTTGTTTACGGTGGTGCCCGTTCTTTAATTTTGTAACCTCGGAGCTTTCGGGTGTAAGCGTCACCCGTCGTCAGCGGTAACAAGCATTCTGCTACCGTCCTCTAACGCTTTGTAAGAACAGGCATTGGTCTATCTTTAAGCTATAAAGATTTCAGAATTGTTGGAAATAATTCCTAAGTACAGCTGGCGAACAGCCTACTGGCTTATTTTTGTAAACAAGCTATTCTGTATTGAAGCTGAAGGCGGTTAGCTTACCTGCTGAGCGTACTGAGCTCTTTTGGTCAACAGATAAAAAGTGTAGTCGCCGCTTTCTAATCAACACGACGCTCTACCCAACGGTGAGCAGAAATTGAAACATAGCGACAGCCGGATAACGCCTGACAGAAAGTGAATGTGTAAGGATGTATCTCGAGCGCATCTACGTGTTGAAACGCAAGTTAACTTGACAATAGCATAGTTGCTGTCAGCAGTACGGTCCGCTAACATACCATTCGCTAAAGATAATAAAAGTTTCTTGAAAGCAAAAAATGATTAGGACCTGCAACGGAGAGGAAGGTATAATCAGAGAAGCATATTTGCTTTATAGCTGCGGACAGATCAATGCTACATCCGTGCTTTGGTTCCCTTTAAAAGTATTTTAGTTGTTCACAAAAAAGAGGGGGCATCCAATTTGCTCAATCAAAGGCTTCCCATACACTGGCTAATTCACAATGAGCTAACGCTTAGCCTCTGCCCCGGAGTGTTCAGGCGAATAGTGTTGAAATGAGGAATCTAATCAATCAGCTTCGCCCAGACAATCCCTCAGAGGCGGCTTGGTCTTCCCGAACTAAAAGCGGTTGAACGACGAGTGATTAACAAAACATTATGCATACATGCAAAAAAGGTGAAAGTAGGATTACCTAATTTGTGCATATTGTTCAACTATTAGGGTCATTGGAAAGAAATTCGGCGAATACATCACGGACGCAACGCAAAGGTCGCTACAGGAAAATAGCAATAGCAAAAAACGTCTACAGCATTTAGTCAATGCAACAATAGGCTGAAATACAATGCCTGATTTGGATTGGCTCACATTTTTTTAAAAATTCGCTCAAACCACAAAGTTTTCGATCAGTGGCTACGCAGACGAGTTTACCCAAAAAGGAGTATTTCCCTTAAATGGGAATTTTGAAAGTTTACCTAACACTTTGCTTCGTAAGCAGTTCGTCCGACGTCATCGCTACAAGCCCAAATGCGTCATGGGGTGACTCAAAAAGCAACTCGTTTTGGTCTTATCGAATCATAAGAGAAACCAATGAATTCCTCGTTGTAGCGATTGTAACCTTCAAGCTGGCAATCCAACAGGTGAGCGAAATGTAGCCCAATGATGGCGTTACGCGAGTCGTAGCGGACCAATTTTGAATGGCATACTAAGCAATACATTAATTCACTGCTGCAAAAGTTGACTGCTTTCTCGCTCAACAGAAACTGTACGCATGTGACGTCTTTGCTTAGAACTATCCAGTGTGCCGCAAAAGCGGCGCATTAGGGTAGGAAAGGTTGAAGTATTGAACATCCGACAACTGCGTGCCGCCTTAATTATCAAAGGGAATGTGAGGAAACGGAAAAACGTTCAATTAGGTAACCTCTAATATACAATGTATTGTTGGTCGCAGATAGGGAACTCGGAAAGTTGGTCTCGACCAATGGTGATCGATAAAGTGACCCGAAAAGGGTCTTACCAATTGAAGATAAAGCGAAAAGCTACAAGACGAATCTAATTTATGATACCATTGCTTCTAGAAAGCTAATTTCCGCTACGGCATTCATTAAAGGGACCGAATCCCTGTCTATTCTGGCAAAAATTTGAATGCGACAACTACTCAACAGAATAGACGATTTAAGCAAGAAATACTGCTCATACGAATGGCCTGCAACTACTGAGTACACTAATATTATCATACAGTAAGAGACGCACGCATATGCACTTATCCAATTTACTAAGTACAACCGTTTATTAATAAAATTACCGGAAAGCTTTTATGCTGAAAGTTCATTTGAGCAGAACATGGAAGGGTGGTGCCTCGTTGGTTTCCACATCTCAAACAATATTATTTAATTATTTACTTCAATTGAAGCAGACAATCAGGAGATAACTTTGTTAGAGTACGAAGAAAGCCGCACGTGTGGGCGTCCAGTCAAAATAACAAAGCAACTCGATCACCGGAAGCTTTTCTCTAATGTGAATAGTCGAAGGGTTGAAAGAAGATAGCTGTAGTCTGGAATCGTTTGGAATTGCGCGTCAACTTTTTACAAATGACCTCAAAGCCCACGCAAGCATTGGTAAATGAAGCGGAGACAATATTTTGAAGTAATGAAGCGCGTCTCAGGCAACAACAATCACCTTTACCTTGAAACCTAATTGAAAAATCGAGGACTAATGACTGCAACTTACCTCACGCTGCCCGTAGAAGTGCCACGAGATTTTGAGATAAAAATCCCATTACATTAGAAGGAGCGAAACGCTTGACAGCTCAAAGGCTCAGCCGCATTAGGCGACACCAAAGTGACTGGCCTCCCATTGTTTATGCACTATCAATCAACGTAATCTAATGTCCAACCGTTTTGCACTGTTTGCGCCCTTGTACTGTCAATATTCCCGCGTATATTGACAATTGTCTGGGATGCATAAGGCTAATTGAATTGCCTTTGCTAAAAGATCGATTGACCAACTGCCACAGGCGGTAACATGTAACAAAGAGTCTAACTTAAATGTCAGTTACGTTGGATGAAAGCTATTATTTACATATTTAAATTTCAGCGAGGAAACGTAACAAAATATGCGCGATCTGTGGCATAGGTAAAACAAAGAGATGAGCAGAAGTCGTCTGAGAAGTACCCAATGCGTCTACGTTGAGAGTTACGTGAAAACCTGAGCTCAGTGGCCATTGGCTGGACAGGAGATAACGAAGCGAAGAAGTCTTGTTCTACGCTACCGACAGAAGTTGGACACAAAAGTTGCTTACGCAAAATCGATTTGCCTCACGGAACATACGTGCCTTGCCAGGAATGACGGACAATAATGGTCATTTGGAAAATTGGCTCGAAGCCGAGTAGCCAATTAACCTAACGCGCGGAAGGTGCCTGTCTGCGGCATTCATACTTTTTCAAAACCTCCGTTAACAACCACAATATTTACGACGCTTAACGATAAACAAAAACATCGCTGCTCTTCGACAACTTACAAGTTAGGCTTGAGGAAATCAGCAGGTTACGAATTGGTGGCAGCTGGACAAAAGCATTTGGTTATTTAGAAAACCCAGGCGGCCTTCATGAAGAACAGCGGGCACTTATGGCTTAGAGAAGATAGGGCCTATGATTCGCTGAATGCGTGGACGAATGCTTAATGAGCCAGACGCCGGATGGACATGTCATTGGATAATTTATTTTTCAAAACTACAGCGCGCTTTGCTGTAGTACGTAAGAAGAGATGAAATAGCTTTCGCTTTGCCTTCGATGACCAGCATTCGAGCTTAAACGCCACTAGGTGAACATATGCATTACCATCATGGAAATCTCGCGATAAAAGGCCTCTGCGTCAGACGAGCTTTCCAGAACTTTCCTGTCTGCCCCACTTTACGATCTTGAGGTGGAGAACGTCGCTTGCTTGCCAACGAGCAACCTACGCTCAAAACTGTATTTGTCAAACACCGGTGGCGGTCGTTTCGTCGACAGGTCGGTCGGTCAGTCAGTCAGACAAAACGACCAGTCGACGAACTGCCTTGTCGACGAACCGACCTGTCGACGAACCGACCTGTCGACGAGCCGACTGTCGACGAACCGACTGTCGACGAAACGACTGTAACCCGTTAAACACTGGTTTCCCTTTGACAGCCCTGATGGTCATTCTAAATATTATCTTTTGAAAACTTTACTTGACGGCAGCTGCCAGCTTATATACTGAGAAATTTGGCAAAAGTGGTTAAGTTCGAAATGACAGCACTGAGGAAAGAGATACAATATGAACATGAGATATTGATTCATTTTGAATACAAGAGCAACTTCCAGAATGAGAATACGTTAAAGCAAAGTAACCCTTGTGGAAATCTACTCCACTGCTTCGTAATCAAAACGTTATGAAAGTTTGACATTGTCGTACAATTCATAATCGATATCGCTCCTCTTGAATAGTGCCCCACTGAGTCTGTGATAAAGGCAGTGTCAACTGCGAACGCTCAGTATGAAACGCATTAATCAGTGAACAGTGAAACAGGAAGAATTGATGAAATGCAGCGCTGAATAAATAATATACCTTAATTCACTCCTTATAACCAGAGAGTACTGAGCCTGCTTAAAATGACGCGATACCTTTGTTAAAGAGCGTAGATTCGGAGAATTTTAAAAAATTGTAATTTTACCAAAGTTTGCACTCATGCTCGCAAGAAAGCAATAAAGCAATCCTCCACCTTTTAGGAAGATGCTTGTTGGGGCACCTGCTGACTGGGAGTTTCAAAAAGCGCCAATCCAATCATGCTCGCGAAAACGTAGGTGGGACAGCTTCATCCAAAGCTGTCGAAAATGGATTACAGCGAGGCTCTCCTCTCTCCTGTTCTCTGCTTGCGTGGAAAATGGGAAATTCTAAGAATACATGCAAAAAATATTCTGAGACAAGTTGGGAAGCAACTAAAGTCAGTTGCTGACTGATCTATGCATTTATTTGTAAACTATATCTACAATACATGGAGAAAAAAGGTGAGTAGAGCTTGATAACTTTATTATCGAATTGAACTTACTGTAATGAAGAGAAAGCCAATTGGAGCAGCCTTAGGTTCACCTTTGCTCTATCACGCGTGGATTCAACGCGTCGTGTGCAGTGGAAACAGAGGCATTCTTACCTAAGCTTTCCTGAAACACCAGTTGCCGTCACGCGGAGTGCGGAAACGCGATGCAGTCGAGATTTAGAACTTCAACAACAATAACAGCAGACGTTCTTTTGCATTACGTCAAAGTAACGCTTGACAAGATTAAAATAGTGGGATATTACTTGGACGAGGATAAAATACAGCGGTTCTAAAGCAACGCTGAAAAAACGATTGGCGCTAATAAGGAAGCATAATTGACTTGCGGAATGCACACGCTAAGGCATACACTGTTCGTACGTTGCTCAGACGTTGAAATAAGTGTCCCCCATTACTCTTGTCTTCGTCTCTAAACTTAATCCTGCGAACATAAGTAACAAACAGGATGCAGTGCTTTAGGGAATAGAACGTTGCGGCCTTAAGAGAAGAAGTTAAGAGCCAAACGCTTATTAGATGCTAAACTTCGGCCTACAATGAAAAACAATTGAAAACGCGTTTTTATTATAAAGGACAAAGTCAAATTGGAAAGCGAGCAGAAGAAAAGAAAGAAAATGTTAACGTCATTGAAGTTGCAACCAAGTATTTTTACTGCTCGCAGATGACGCAGTAAGCTAACGCAACTTCAGCCTGAATTGACAACCTGTGAAGAAAATTGAAATTTAGATGCATCGTCTCAAATAGGCCGAGAGAATGGCCGGCAAGTAATGCAAGTAGAAATTTTCAAACGGAAAAGCGCATGTCTTTGGCTTAACCTATACGCAAGAGCCATTGTTCATACAGAGACGTCATTCCTTGCTTTTAGGCAAAAGAATTGGAAAAGTGTACCGCAATTGCAGTTGATCATTTTCATGCTAGCAACAATGAACGACAGTCATTCCGTTAACAAGATGGTCTTTTACTTTGCTTTCAAAGCGAGGATTCAGAATGGACGCAATAGATCGCATTGATTCATTTTTCCATAATTTCGCCACAACACAAGGCGGTAATAATATGCAACGAAGCGTGATTAGGTCGAGCATCTCGCGTTAATGATTGGCTGCATGGGCTGCGACTGACTGAAATTTTTGAATAAGAGGAAACAGATCCTTTCCAAGGTCAAGCAATCTCGATGTGTTGGCATGCGCTGACGCGATCAACGTCAAATGGGTAACACCGTATTGAATGAGAACAACCTGATACTGGTTGTAGAAAAAGGCAACGTATTTCAAATTGCCGACGCCAATTTTTGCAAGCTGATCGAGGGCCACCGCTTGGGTGGTCAGAAAGGGCGGCAAAGACGCCATTTCCACTGAACTGTCCACGGTGCATTTGAAAATTGGCACGCCATCGCGATCGGTAAATATGACCTCGTACACTTGCTCAACGCGACCGGCTACCTCTTTCACGTATTTTCTCAGCCGTTCAACGGAACTCATCGTGGACAAATCTATTAAGAAGCCAGTCTTTTAGGGTGCAGCAATTTTCAACGGCACCGTTAGAGCGGTTGTGCAACAACTAATGCGCAGGATCTATGTCGGTTTGACTTAACGTTGTGATTAGGCCACCAAATTACATCAGGTTAATTGCCAGCTTCCTTAATCACTATTTTTTACACGGCTTATAATAAAGCATGAGTAAGCTTCAAGCCGCGAGACGAGATTTCAAAGCTTATGTCCAGCTGAACAAAATGCTCTCTCGACTGAAACCAAAACTGTACCTAGCTAAGATGGGGCTGCCAAATAGTGACAGTGAAATAAACTGACGCTAAATGCAATACATAACGAGCTTTCTCGATGATAAAGTTTTATCCGTTTCGAATTTTTCGATGCCGCTCCTCAATTCCGCATATTGAGCACCCTTTGAGGGGCAAATACAACAGCATTGTTTACTAGTGGAGTATATTTCTCATACTGCAAGTGGCAAGCGCATTTGACAAGGAAATATTATTTTTGAATGTGCTACAAGTACCAGCGGTTGTCAAATTACAGTAAGTCGCCAATCTGCTTTTGGCATGGCATATAGTAGCCGCGCGTTTGCTGTTTAAGCAATTTCGAAGAAGCAAAAAGATTCAACATGACTTTGAAGATTGGAAACAGCGTGTTCTGACAGCTGCCATACTAGTTCTTGAAAGATTAGTAAGAATGGAGTTTGCCTTCGTAAAAAGAAATGCAGGTTCACAGAGCTCTTATAAAGCCATAATAGAACTATGTGGCAGTCAAATGAGTGAAGTATTGTGCGCGCTGATTGCTAAATCGTTTTGACATAATGTTTAGGAAGAACTAGACTTTCTGCGGTATTATTCTTTCCAATTTCATCCTGCAATGCAGTAACTAGAGCCTTGAAATTTCATGCGACTTCAATCAAGGAAACGCTAATCCATGCAATCTTATAATCTAATGACGTAGCAACAGTACGCGCGTCGTCCAATAGAGATAACTTGACAAAGATCTGCTATTCGAATATTGTCATGTATGAGATCACGTGGCTTACCTTTTCAAGGAGCGGTTACGCGTTCAAACGACACCCGCGCAAAGGCAGATAAGTGCACGTGAATTGAATAACTGCTGTTGAGGGGGTCAGTCTTTCGAAAGAAGATGTCACATTCCTGAAAATTCAACAAGATGTCATATATATTCGCACCAGAGTGACAGAAAAAAGAACTTCGCCATTGAATACGAAAAGAAGAAAAATCAAAGTGCTCACAAAGGCATATTATTAGATACCACAGAAATTCCTTTGCTCTAAGTTTTCAAGATCCCATAAAATAATTCTGGTTATTTTAACAAATTTTTTGGACTGTCGCGAAAATAATATGAATAAATTAACTTGATATATAAGTATTCATACATAAGCAGGTCAGCAGCAAGCTATTACTTGGTTTGGCACTTTGGTACTTCAATTTAAAATTCTGCCAGTGAGGGACCACTACATCACTCTCTCGTTTAAACGGTAGTTGCTCTCAAAATATTTGCGTTACCCTTTAAGACGAGGCTGTGCAAGTCTTTCAACAGTATGTCATTAGAAATCCCACTTCCTAAGTCACCATGAACGTAAGGGCAAATTAAATGTATGATAAATAAGACGAAGCTGTTCAGTCAACAGCATTCAATAAAGCAGTTTGCCTTAAATTGCGGTAAACAATGCAATGCCATAGAATTGATAAAACCGTGCAGATCTGAAGCATTTTAAATGTTTTGAGCATTGATTAGGTTCTCTAACAAAGTAGCGACAGCATAAATGAACTAATTTTTGGACTGATCAGATTTTCATTGATGACATGATGACTCATCTGATGACGTAATGAAGCATATAAATTTGACAATGGCTGAGATTTAAAAAAGTAATGCTAAGATTACGCTCACGTGACTTCCTATTTAAATCTTACGTTTACGGACTGTTGCCTTTCATGTGAAAGCAGAAGTTGTCACATTAAGGCTTCCATGAGCGTACAGAAGGAAAAATTTAAAATGGAGGTACACTTAACTTCATTACGTCCATTCTTGAGTACAAAATAAGCCAGATTTAAACTGTGCAGTGCGACGAAGTCCAACTGTAGGTAGATCTTATCAGAGAAGCGTAGCAACTGGCCGGGACGATGCAGAATTTAAAGGAATGCATTTGCGCATGTTTCGGAGTTCTCAGCAACTGTAGATGCAGTTTATGGCATCAGTTGTTCCAGAATAGCTCATTTCTGAAACGGCAAGATGGCTGTTCCGCTGTGAATGTAGTCAAAGAACAAACACAAGTATTGTTTATTGATCAGCAGCGCTACACAACTATTTGAAACTGCAAGACAACTAAAAAGTCCTTGATTAATAAAGAATGCTTTGTCCAGCTCTTCATGCTTTTTACAAAAGGATACGGGTGATTCAGAATGAAGCAATCAGCTAGTATCGCCGCAAAACGCGTTTTCAAAAAAAAAACGCAAGGCACAGGCGAGCCAGGACGGCTATTGTTTGGAAATTATAGAAAATTTTCATTCAGCTTAAAAGGTAAAGCTTGAGATCAGTCTTATTGGATCTTGCCTCTTAGGCGCCCCACTGTCATACTGTAAGTTTGCCGACCATCCTGTTCTGCGCTTACCTAAGCCTAAGCCAAAGCGTAAAGCTAATATTTTGGGTTAGGCTTAAGTAAGGGTACTACAAGACGGTCGACATGCTCGCCAGTAAAGGTAGAACAGGAAGGCCGGCATGCGGTTTAAAAATGAACCTGCATTTTTCTGACGGTAGGGCGGCTAAGAGACAATACTCATCCAGTCGTCATTAGGATAATGTGGACATTTTAAAAGAGCAATGACAATAAGAATTGAGATAAAATATTAGCACAGAGGCGTTCCACCGCTCTAAAGGCTGATAACGAACCCATAAGTCTGAGTCAATACCTATTAAACTAACGTAAAGTCGTTGGGAATGCATGCACGGCTATAAATGGAACGTTTAAAAGAGTCTTGATGCAAATCGCTGCGCTAGATCATGAGCCGACCAAATTAGCACGTTGTTATATTATAGGCAAAGCTGTCATTTTCATGCGCCAGAGCAACGCATTTATTTTGGTAATGAGACTTGCACCGCCTCAAACGCAACAAAGCACTTTAGGACATATCAAGGACCTCGTAAATTCGCGAACGAATGACAGACCGGATGAAAGATACGATTTCACGTATATGGATTTTTCTTAATTGTTATTCAAGACGGAATTGAGCCTAGCTGTCTTCAGTCATTAAACGAAACATGAAAAAGGAATCGCATTACTACCGCGTTAGCAAGCAAAATTAATTCAGAGCACATAAGATTTGGCTACGGAAAGAACGGCCATTTAAAGAGAACTCTCACGACGTCCTATAAAGACAGAACCTAATGTCGTTGGAATAGTGATAGTCTATAGTAAGTTATTAACTTCCCGCCGCGGAAAAGAAGCTGCATGGGAAAGTACGACAGAAAATTGCATGATTTGGAAGCAATGAAAATCGACTTAAGGTTGCTACACAGGAATAACAAATGATCTGAACCGTTTAGAAAGATTGTTTTCAGGGAAAGCAGTTGCCTATGCGGCTTTGCCACTTTGCAAAATACTGCACTACCCTCTCTTTACGTTTCATGCAGTTTGAGCGGAATTCATAATTGCACCTTGATAAAAAAGGGTGTAAGGCTCTAGTTTTCTCATTTCCTTTGCAACTTTTCGCATAATGATAAGGATTGAGCGTCGTAGTCCTACAAAACATTGCGGATCTTTCCTATTTCATGCCCACCAGGCATACTGTAGCTTCGCAAAATCACCGAA
>KN538375.1:354981-403915 GCA_000797535.1 Trichuris suis | reverse complement strand
AACAATGGGTGCATTGAATGGTGCATGACCATTTTTCAATGGCTGGAGTATCACAATATCGATCTCTGCGCAGCAGTATAGAGCAATTGAAACATGACTGCGTACCATTAGAAATTGGGAACTCGAGTTTAAGGAACTGAAACTCTTGATCATCATTTGCATGGCTTCGGTCGAAAACTTCATTATCTTCAGATAACGCAAAATAGCTAGTTAATTATTATTTATATAACTGAATTTACTTTGGGAATTTCCATGACTGTCATATCGGTTCAATATTTCCTTTACTGCAGCGTAAGTGGTCTGTCCTCTGGATTAAGTCGCAGTTGATTAAGCGTTGAAGGCACATTTATTTTAAGGCATAGGCCTGAGCAGTGACAGCCGGAGCATCAAAGTTACTAATTCAGATATCTCCTTGCTTACACACTACAACGCTGCTCTTTGATGCCATAGCAAGTTAGATATTGAGTGTTTTGCTAAAATTCTGAAACAAGGAGAAATAGGGGTACTTCAATATCGCTGCATCATACCACTAATTCCACTGGCCTGTATGTTCACAATTAACCCTCAACATCGTGGGCTCATTTACGCAGGCTTACAGCGTGCGCAAGTGTCCTCTATTTGCCTCAATAAACGTATTTCAAAGTGCTTTGTAGTCCTAATATTCAATAATGAAGTTTGTCCTACAACTTCTTAGGATTCTTCAAAGGCATGCCAATTCCCATTCTAAAGTGATACTTATTTTCGATATTGATTCACGCGCCAGCGTACGAGTCATTTCTAAAGCGAAGCCATTAGAGAGCGTACTGTCAAAAATTTTGAATCCGTAAAGTGAACTCAGGTTCTACGCGTGACTTTTACTCAAAGTTGCGATGAAATTCGCAATTACCTCAACGCTTGGGTACACTGCAAGCATGTACGCAGCGGCGAAAAGAATTTTCACTGAACAGCTTGCCCGAGCAGCACGGAAAGTAAAATATTTCAAAAAGAAAGAATATATTGGACTTTGTGTTTCTTCGCGAGCAGAAAAAGTAAGCCTAAAAAAGTTTCCATGTTCATTAACTCAAAGCGAACGTACTAGCAAAATTTCAATAAAGCTAATTTGAACAAATGCAATTACACTAAGCGCGTATGCTCAAGGAGGCAATGCAGGCAAGTCTGTCCTACCTGAATAGTTAGAGAAACTTAAGAATGGGAGCTAATAACTGCACCCTTATTATTGATGGGAAAAATCTGGCTGCTGCCAAGGGTATTAGCACTACATGTACGTAACTGCAGTTGTCAATATTATACTTGTAGTGCTTTAATAATTGCATTTAGATGAGAATAATTCCGGCTGTAATTCAATACGCCTTGAGGAAGATCGTCGGAAAATAAAAGTGAATAAGAATTGGAGAGTTTGATGATCTGATCTCTCGACAATTACCCACTTACTTTGATTTGCCCTATCTATGAGCATCATCAACTAGCACAGCAAAGCCAATATGCGTATTTGGCTAAGCGATCTTCAGCTCAGTAAATTTATTATTACTAATTTATGGAGCCTTTGTCAACCTTGCAGTATTAGCGGCAACATATGGAATCGAACAGAATTCTATATGTCGCGTTCGACGACAGCAGTGGCTCTATATTCCTTAAGCGGAATGCAACAATGAATTGAACGAAGATCTTTTGCTTCCGTCAATAGTGGGAGTATGTAAAGCGAACATGAAGAAATAAAAATATGCAAATATTCGTCAATAACTGTTGTCATCGCTCCTGCAGTAAAAAAACAACTTTAACAGAAAGCGTGCATCAATAGAACGCTTTGTTCTGACATTGAAAAAGATGGAATACGTTGCATCTTTTCCAAATATAGCAGAACCATCACTGGGAACTTGTCCAAACATTGTGTGGCTTTTATTACCCATATAGGGATGGCTTATTAAAATTTCCATGAATAAGATAAAAATCGATGCATGAAGATTTACCCCCGTAGCAATACTAGGAGAAATATGATAGCTTAATAAACACAGTAGGAGATAAACAAAGGTGTTACCTGAAGCAACGTCAGGTACAACTGTGAGTTAAGGAAGGACGAAAGGAAGTGTACGCTTGCGCTCACGTTTAACGGCTATGGGCAATGTCAACCCACGTACATGTTCCAAGAGGTAGCATAATGGAATTGCGAATCAATACTGCGATAACAAGTAATTAGCATCCCCTGCCTAAACGCGTTAATTATTTAATATGGCTCAAGAATCATCGAAGTTAAAGGTTATTGCACAATACTCGTGTTCATTAATACACCTTTATGAACAGACAGCATTAGAGGTGACATGCTTGTACGAACACGGCAGAATGGATCCCTTAAGGTAAATTAATGATCAAGCAAGCACAGCATGAAAAATGTTGCTGAAGTGTAATTGCGCTTGAGGTGATTCACATTGAACGCATTTTATGCTCGTTCAAACATGTTGGCAAAACGCATGACAACTTAAGGTCGAACAATGCGGGGAAAAATTAAAAATGATTTTGGCCCCCACTGGCCGACGAAATCGAAAAGAACGTCGCTCTTCAATTCGCCTACTTGCAATACAAGCACGTAGGCGAATTGCTCGGCACTTTTGGTACAATCGGAATTGCATTCCGGTGAAGCATAAGCGCGCAAAGCTAATTTGCATAATTTTTCCGGCATGCCTGGCCTTGCTTGTACTTTTTTTGTTTCTTTCATTCAGCAGTTCGGATTTGTACGCGATATTATAAAAGTTCAATGAGCTACGCGCTTTGATAACGCTCCTATGGTCAGGTGCGCCAATGGCAAAAGCCGGACCACTGCTAGCCTATGCAAAACTTGACATAATGTAACCCTTTACAATGGAGCAGTTGAATTTTAGGTAGGCCTTTTAATGGCTGAAACTCCCAACTGAATTGGCGCTCTTTAATGTAGTATAGGATCGTTTGGAGCAGTACGGGATAGCTGCAATGGCAATAGCCTCTCTAGTATTACCGCAACAGAATGGCCAATCCAAGCAGTAAATTTTTCTGAATAATTTATAAAGCAGGTAAATCCTTTCGCAGGCAAAAATATGGCGTCTGCTCTTGAGCAAGAATTGCTCTTAAATCTAAGATCAATGGGGATATAGCCTTTAGCATTGGCAGCCCTGTAGTTGATAGTCTTAGCTCATGCCTTTGCAATTGATTTGATAGTGACAGCTTTTTATGAAAGATGTATTAACAAAAAGTTCACATATTACGTTATCTTGCATTATCTACCTTTGCAAAGCTTCCATGAATAAGAAAGACTACTTCTCGTTGAACTTAATACGACAAACGGTCCTTCTGGAACAGTGCTTATTCCATCGTGTGTACCGAAGCGGGAAATCAATGAAACTACAACTCCATCGCCTTGCAAAGTATCCCGTTTATCTCTTTGGACAGTTCTGCTAATGACTTGCTTAGTTTGATGATGCACCGAAATGATTCATACAATTAATTAATCCTGGGTGAACATAAGAAGTGGGCAGACGGTGATTCTGTTCCAGCATGCATGAATGACGTAAAATCTTATGAAACAAGTTTAAAGAGATCTAATTGACTATATGGGGAACGATTATTTCACATCTGGTGCATCTTCGCAAGAATAAACTAAATTCAAAAGTTGATGCTCACTGGGAGAGATAACTTTTTGTTTAACGGCAGTTGCTCTGGCGAACAGCCATAGAAAACAATTGGACGGAGTATCCGTCATCTTTTATGTACTATGGTCGCATTGAGAAGAAACATATCACTGAGCAATATGCTTCTTGAAAAAAATTCAACATAGGCATTAGTTCTGGCCCAGCTTAATTCATCTTGCAAGTCCCTTTGATGCATCCTTGAGAAATCGGTCGTAGCTTCAGCTCATTAGAGCGCTCAAGGTCGTCCACACTGGCACTGCAGATACGCCGCAGTGGAATTTAGAACTCTGAAGGGACAAATGTCAGGAGAGCCCGTAAATGGACAAAGTAACGTTTTTACTTCAAGAAGGAGATCACATTGGACGGATAGAAATTAGTCCCTCAGCGTTCCAAGACTCTCTGGCGGACCAATTTCGGATTGTAATTTGGCCGCTGAAGGCTTAACGAAGCATAGTTCAATACAAAGCAAAGGCTCGTCATAAAAAAAGAATTACAGCAACTGACATTTTGTTAAACCACTGCAGAGTATAGAATAAAAGATCTTCCATGCCGATATACGCGTCAAATAAATTGAAATGTGCAGCTATAGGGATTTTAGCCATGGTCAATATTATATCGTTTAGTGTTGCCATGAAAAAGCATATTGGCAATATGTTTATGCGCCAAAGACGAATTTGGAGACGAGCGAAAAATCTGAGAACATTGCTCTTGTTATTTGCCATGAGCTGGTGACCTATTCTTTAAAGAGATATTCTTCCATAACCAAGAATATTGACAATGCCTTCCCAAGTCGATAAAAATCAATGCAGTTTGAACTTTTGAATTTTGTCGAAAGATATTTTAGCGATGGGCTAAAATACGTGTACGAACAATCGCAAGCTCATACCTGGCGTATGGAGGCAATTTGACTCATTACAAAGCCACATGTCGTCCCTAATTTGTGATGAACAAATGTCTAAGATACTTGCCAACAAAGCATCGGGGGGTAGAAAGACCATTAGTGCCTTTCGTATGCGAATTGGCCCCTTAGAAGATCAATATCAAAGAGCATACTCTTCTGGCCTGCATCAAGCAACTTTGAACGTTTACCATGCTGCCGCCTGTATAATCCAATACGAACGACCTAACGGCCATTGCGCTTAGACAGAGCAATGGTGCTCCTTTATAGTTAACGGCCTTCTCTTGTTCGTCGAATCTGAATGACTAGGAAAATCACAACCCACTGGCAAATTGCAGAAGCTACCAACAGCTGGGAAAATATTATAACGTAATACCCTGTGAATCATATTAATAACAACAATTTCGCAGTTTTTGAGCAAGCAGGGCAGCCTCGGTTAATTTAGGCTAAACGGAATAAAGGATAGTCCGTATGTGGTCCACGGATGTCTGCTTTTTGTTGAAAACTTTATTTATCATTGAGCCAAGAATATTCATTTGTTATTGAAAGAGCTTTCAATGGCTCCAGAATTTCTGCTGCTTCTTCTCGAGCACTGATACTGCCGTGAACTTTCATTCATCCTTCTGTCAATAAGATCATTTCAGTGCTTCTCAATGTCGATTGTTTTATAGCATCTTAGCACTGCACTATGGTATAACAGCAGTCCTTCAGAAGCATTTTCCTATAAAAGCTCATTATGGATTCCACTCTGTTGTTTTCTGACAATAGAAGATGACGACGCTACTTTTAGTGCCGCATTTCAGGTTTTCAATCTTGATCCATTCATCTGCTGTATTACAGAAGTGCTAATAAGGTTAGGCGGGAGAAATTGCACAAGCTGAAGTTGATCAATTCTGTTGAGACATTCTGCAGGTGGGTACAACGAGGAGCGCAGCACGTTGGCATGTTACAGTTTTAAAACTTTTTGCAGCTTTATACGCTTTCGCTTCCCTGCAGACCCAGAAAATCGGATAATCGAGGACCTACAGTGCTTTTGTTTATGTGCATATTAAAAATGGCTTGATAAGAACAGCAGCCTTGATAGGCAATAAAAACTTTGGCAAGTATTAATAATGCTTGTGTTAAACTTCTACTAAGTGAGAGACTGCTTCGTTTGCAGAAGCGAAACGATAGGAAAATTCCACAAGTGTTGATAACTTGGAATGAGTCATTGCTTTTTACAGGTCGCAGCTTAATTTATGTGTTTTACGTGTACGCCTGCAAATGCTAAATGCCTTATTTGAAAAAAATGGAAAACTCACTCGAAGCTTTGGAGGCGTCCTTGCCTTGTCATCAACGAAACGAAAAGTCGTGGGCAATTTACTGGCAACGCAACGAGATGAATTCTTCCCCCATTCATTTTCAGTCTCCAAAGCTTCGAGCGAACTTTCTGTGTTTACAAATAAAGCATTTTACTTTCTAGAGGCTTATCCTTAGAAAACATTAATGAGATAGAATGTACATACGAGCAATAGGCCGTTTTTGCCAGCATCGCAGTTTAACCGAAAACCACCGTGAAGATCCTATGGAATCGGATGATCACTTGAACTGAATGACGCCAGGCTAATGCTGAGAAATGGTGCTTAGGATCGAGCTGTGAGCTGGCAATTTTGAGTGGGAAGACGCGCGTCTGATCAGCGCACCTTTTAAGGAAATAAAGTTTCTTTAAATAAAATCCCTCCCGTTAACCACATCCTCATTGAATATTCTTGACGCGAGTACACAATAGAAAAGAAGAATATTGCCAAAAGCAGTGACGGCACGGAACCAACGGAAAAGAAACTTTTGCTCGAGAAAAATAATTGTCCATTTTTTTAGGCTTAGCAGGCCAGATCACATTGATCTTCGCAATCATCAGATTGCTCAAATGTCAACTTGAGTTTTTTGCAAATCAATTCACTCTCGCGAGAGTTATATTCTGGTTTTTAATCAATTTTAATTAGATTTCGCCAGCAAATTAAAATGCACGAATAAACAGTAAGCTGTTGTTACGCGTCTTAGTAAACTCGAAGCTGACTGACGCGTAAGCCAAATTCACCATCCCTGCGACGTTCTTTAGGTCATTCAGCGTCTACGCTACGCTATTCATTATGCAAAACCTCTGCATCTGATAGTTCAGGTCTTTTTATCCTCTTTGACCCAATATGCAGTCAGGATAATAAAAAAACTGAGGAAGTGTCCCACAGTCTCAATACATTGCAATAAAATGTTAATAGAAAGGTTGCGGGACATCCGCCTTTCCGCTGCCGCATGATTGAAATTAGACTATTAGCATACTAGTGTTTGTTTGTTTAAAAAACTTATGAATGCTTCTATCTTCTCAAATATGCAAATGTGAATACTCATCCATTGAGAAGCAAAAGATGAAATAATGCCCAGCTCGGGCTAAATACGAACAGTGCATAAGAGGGGGAGCAAATCTGGCACGCCATTTTTTCAGCATTTGTCATTGTGCCATATATGGACGACTCCGCGCCATTTCAAGCCAAGTAAAATTCGGACCTCAAATAGCGGCTTGCCAATCAAATCATCGCCAATTAAAAACTATTAATGTTAATCAATTAGCACTTCATCTAAGCAAAATCAATAATAGCGAAACCATTGAAGAAGTTACAAAGGCTTCAATTTTAGAATCTCTATCTTAGGACCGCCTTTATTGGATTACGAGAAATTCATGCATGCCGATAAATGCGGTAATTAATTGTGAAAGTACCCAACGATGCTATCGAATGAAATCGCCATCTTTAGTGTGGTCATTGCTACTTCGCAAACAAAACTTTTTATAACGGTGCCTCTTTGAAGTTCATGATTTACTACATGAATAAAAGTGTTTATTGAGTTTCACGCAAATAGCATGGAGCCTTCGCAATGAACATAAGGATTGTCGAATATACGTGTCCTAAACTGATTTACGCATACGCTATGCACGGGACGAAGTTTTCGTCTTGAAAGTTTTCTTGCGCACACTTTTGCAACAACGTAAAATAGGCGTGAACACGTGTGCAACAGCTACAAAAATCAAATTTTTAAAATTTGTTTGGTTTACAACTTTATCCTGTCGACATGACGTGGATTTTTAATCTGTACATGAAAAATGAGCTTAGCCTTCTGGATTGACCTTCTGCAGATCGTCAACGTATTTGGAAGGCTTCATTGGCGCGTCTTTACTTTCTCACAGTTTGAGTCTCTGTGTTCATCTTGTCTGCTCCCGTTTGCATTACAGAGGAAATTTCAGAATGCTAATTTCTTCGAACTGCTTATCAATCGCTCCTATTCAGCTAATCAGTTGGAACTGATTACTTCTGAACTCATATTACAGCGTCACATTAAACCTTAGAAGCATAATGGATGCTCGTGCTCATGTGCTGATAGCGGTAGCGCGGATAATGATAAACGCTTTTTAATTAATTTTTTTCAAAACTAGAAAAGCAGCGGTTGGCAACATGAAGACTTTAAGTGCCTACAATACACTTAATGGGTCAATTAAAACTTAATGAAATTAACAACTCCTTTTTCATGCTGATCATTAATTTTGCTGGTGAAATTGCGGCTGTCTGAAATTTTCAGCATTTTGTTGGCAATACACAGCTGTACAACGATTAATAGCTAAGCGGTACTTTAATAATTTAATAATTCAGCTTAAGAAAAAAATTGTTGTCTATAAACGCATTACCTTTCTGAAAGAACAAGATGTACCGTTACGACGTTCTCTGCAGCCTTTTGGAGGGGAAAAAATGCGCCTTGCCTCGAAGATCGCTCCGCTTTCTGGTTTAACCTGTACAGATCAAGTTGCAGCCTATAGATTTGTCGTAGGAAGACGATATTCGAGTAGTTGACTAACCGCCGTCAGACGTCGTTTCCTTTCGCCCAATGACGTTGAAACTCAACTCCGCAATGAAGACAAAGTCGTGATTGAGTTGCACTTTCCAACTTTCCAATTAACAGCCACCTATTGTACCACCAAACCGGAAGCGACCGACCTAAGGTGCTTAAACGACAAGAATAGGTTTTAGCTAGCTTAAAGCGACAATGCTAATTAATATCTGCTACAATGGGCTAAAGACTTGCTGATAAGCGTATTATAATATTAATGGAATTTCAATATAATAGGCTGAATTCCATTAATATGTCATTAATGCTCGTGTATCTCCACGCTGCTTTGATTCTCGTTGAACTTATTCGGCAAACATGGAGTATCTGCGCATTGTGACGTGGCAGTTAAAGCAGGTGATCAGGAAGTCTTTTAACTTCGTGCATTTAGTAAAATGAAGTGCCCTTTCTCTTTGTAAGTCAAGTTTTTACTGTGCGATTAACGAATTAACTTCAATGGTTACCAATGGAACCTGCGAATCAGTTAGGACGACTTAATGTTTTTCATCAAAATCACTAATAATGAAACAGCTGGTAATCATTAGTGAGCATTTTTTGACGCTGCAGAGGAAACCAGACAACGTTAAGCTTAAAAGCGAACGAAACTTAGCTTGGCTGGTCGAATTTTAATTTCCTGTTGCAGCATCTCTTCGCATTTATGGTAGTGCATTATTACTCCTATAGGCTACAAAGCCTTAAAATAAAAGTTTTCATGTTCTCATGTAATTTATTTCAATGAAAATATTATGCCAGCTTTTACCACCATTGTTTTCTCATACTACTTTTTCTGAGCTAACAAAAGCCTTTTAAAATGTCTCCTTCCGACCTTGTTGGAGGCAAAGGCTCATGAAATCTTGTATAAAGCATCGGTCTTTCGAATTTATTAAAATACTTTAAGAATTACTGTAGAAGTAATGAAGTCCTTGCAAAATGTTTTCTTCTTAGCTTAATAACCTAAGCACAGTCACGTAGGAAATTTGCATTAGGTAAATGATGTTTAGCCTATGCCACAATGCATAGGCGTAGTCAAGAAGGTGGCCCATCGTAGGGGTTTCGCCGAAGACCAAAATTTGCAAAACAACAGGGAGTTTACCGAACTAATTATTACCTTAACCTCGGCTTATTTACCCTTACAGCCTGCCATTGGCAGTTTGCAAATTAAGCGTTTAGGGAAACACCATATATGGGATAAGTCCTTTAGCAAAGATTTTTGAATTGTTGCATGAAGTTCTGTCTCTTTCTCTCGAGAGATATCGCTACGACAACTTCTGAAGCGTACAACGTTTCCAGTTTACTGTTCTGACATCAGAAACGCTTGATAAGATTGGAAAGAAAGGATATGCATTTGCTTTTGACCCATTCGCCTAATTTCGAATACGGAAAGTCAGCTTTCCGCTATCACGTCTATTCTTACTGGAGCCAATGTAAACGAATGCGTCTAAAGCAATAGACTTTGCGTGAAAGAGAAAGACAGTTTCAGGATTCACTGTTTGAGATTCCGTGAAGCGGCCTTTCAGGAATATGCTCTGCTCACCGTTCATTAATTACAGCTGCGTTGACAATAGTCAAAGTAAACAACGTGAAAGGAGGTACTTACAAAATAGGCTGTAGTAGCTGTCCTGTTGCGAGGGGTAAACGACTGAGTGGTAATTGTCACTGAACGGAGCTAATGGTTCCTTTCGGTTATGAATCATCACTGCTTATTGGGCTACTGGTCCTGGCAAAGTGTGAACTACCAAACAGCACCAGCAACAGTACTGTTCCGCATAGCACTCCAAATGTGACCAATGAATCCATCTCGAAATTCAATTCGACCACTGTGCCAACGTCAGTTCCAACGCAGCAGCAGGTAAATACTACTGAAAATACGACGTCTGCAAATAAATTGGATATATACGGTGACCGCTTGTCCGTCAATGAAATTCTTGGGTGCGTTTGGCCAGACGACGTCATCAAAAGATTCCAGTTTTGCGTTAGAGCGTCCAACCTTTCGGAGGCGTTTCACGATGGTTACGACAGCGACAAACTGTTCTATGGACTACTTAACAAAAACATTATGCAGTCGCTTATTCACGAATGCAAGGAAAGTCATTGCGAAAGTTCAGTGAGTATCGTCTTTCCGTAATAGGCTTCTAATGGCAACTTTTCGCTATAATAAGCCCAAATGCAACTTCAACAGACCGCTGAGGTTTGCTTTTACAATTTGCGCATGATATCTTTGTTTGTCAAGCATGAAATAGGTTATCAAACGCAGTATGATTAGTCTGAATGCTGACTGAACGAAGCGATACGATATACGACGGACTTTGTAGTTTAAAGCTTTCAGACTTATCTATCAGAACGTTCGTAGTCCGATAGTCAGAGTCGAATGCAAATGAGGCTCATTTGCATTCGACGCTGAGGACGGGATGAGGAGTGTCACAATGCCGTTATTTTCAATGTCGCAATTTATACCTAATGGAACATTTATGCAAATTTTTCTCTTCTAAGAATCTTCTAATCCTTAGGAGAAGCATATGTTGCTTCCTGACGTCCTTCAATTTGCATATATGCAAATCGCTTTAGGGTCAATCGTATTATTAATAGGATTTGGCTTGTGTTAGAAAATGACAATTATCTCTTGAGATACATTGGCCAAAATCAAGGAGACGGAAGCGTGTCAAAATATTAATACATTTTCTCTTCCACTTCCTTCAGTGGTACCAAAACAACGCTAACGTAGAATAAGCGTTGACTGTTTTTTGAAAATCTCCTTTATTGGTGGTTGTCACAAAGTAAACTCACTGAAACGGTCTCTGACCATACAGTGTGAATAAGTGCGCCCACAGGCAGAGCTGAAGGACCTGTCTAGCCGCATCCAAACTTATGCGTCATTTATACTTACATTTGCATATCGAGCCGTTTAATATGAAAATTCAGTCATTTTTGTTGTCTACAAAGGTTAATATGGAAAATATGCCGATTCATTTCTGTATCCTTTCTCTTTAATGCGCTTACTGTGTATAACATTTCTGCATTTGGTACTATTAGATAAACGAATCGGAACTTAACAACGCTTTGAATTGGTGGATCGACAACAAGAATGCGATAAGCAGCTTTCGAAAATGCCTGCAAAAGAACACTGAAGGAATGGTGCGCCTTTGCGGCGTGGGCACTAAGGTGCGTATACAACTGCATTTGTTCCATCTAAATCTCTAATATTTCAAAAATGCTTCATCTCCATAAGTGGAAGACTTCTTTTACACTCAACAATTGTTACTTCCCATATAGAATCTCTAATCTTCATATAATTTCCTTTAGTGCTTCATTTTAATAGGACATCAGTAGGAGCAGAACAATTTGGCTCCGCTTTGCTCAAAGCAAACGTTTATTAGTAATACGCTCAACATAATAACACTTCGCTGGCGATACAATATACTACGGAATTTCTAGCTTATTCATAAAAGGAAAGGTAGTTTTTTTAATTAAACTTTTCAGAGTTAGTTTTCCGAACCTTCGTGGTCCCATACTCAAAGTGGAACGCAAATGAGGCTCATTTGCATTCGATGCTGAGGACAGGACCAGCAGTGTCAAAATGCCGTTATTTTCAATACCGGAATTTATGCCTAATGGAAAGTGCATGCAAATTAATTTTTCGCTTCTAAGTATCTTTTAATCATTAGAAGAGGCATATGACACTTCTTGCTCTCCCTTGATTTGCACATTTTTAGCTCAGCACTGTGATTAGCGGCATTGTCGGTTTGCATGTCAATGTAATCGACGCAATTTTGCCAGCAATGGAGAAGGAGAAGTCCTCAAAAAGTGAATGCTTGCAAAGAGTAATGGAATCAGCACATCTTACATCTGCCATTTATCTCGGCAGTAACTTCTACCGGGAAAATTCGGTATGCTACTTTGCCTTTAACTTCTTCAACAATCCAGAAACTTTGTTGTTGACATGAGTTGGCAGTACGTGCTTTGATTTGTTGAATTAGGTACAAAATAGCTAGGCTGAGTTTCACCTTTTGGACAGCGGATTCCAGCAAACCTGAAAATCACTTATTTCTCATGGTTAAAAATTGGAATTTCTGGCTCACTATACTGACTTCAGTTTGACTAGTGTTAGTATTAACAATAAAACTTTTCCCTTTCCAAGTTATGTAAAAATTGGAGTTTTAGATTCAGGGCGAAAAATTATTATTTAAATTTTCAATTAAAATGGAAAATTTGAGATTAAGCAACCTGTGAAACTCAAAAGCAAACCTACCCCGTTTAAAAAAGAGGCTATTTAATGAAATATAGGGGTAGTAATGAAAACTCTTTTATTCCAAACAGCTTTCCGCAGTTACCCTATCTTTGGAGTCTGTGTTAGCACAGACATTAACACAGTAACAGAACACAGGACAAGTCCTGTAAGGTACGCTGAATAATAAATTTTCCAAGACTGTTCAATATCCTACGCATCTGTTACAGAATACTGTATTTCTAATATCACAGTATTTTAGTCAACACAAGTAAATAAATGTATTTAACCTGTTCGTTGCCATTCTATTTGTATTATTGCAGGTGAACAAGCATATGACAGTCAGTTATCATAAAACTTTTAAATTCTACAGTATACTAGTAAGAAGGTACTGAGCCAATAATTAAGAAATTTGTCAACCAAACTTTTTAAAGCGGTAAAAAGTTGCTACGTAAAACGTCAAGCTTTCAGCCTACCGTTACTGCTTTTTCCAACTTCTTACGGCTACCATGCCAGTAAAAAAGTTTATTTTACGACTAATATTAAAAGCATGTTTGCTTATTTTCACTCGCGTACGTTGAATTCCGTTAAGGTATTCTGCTGGGACGTAACACAAGGCACGTGCAAACCGATTTGCCGGCAGTTTGCCCAGATTCTTCAATGCATGACAAGCAAGTGCCCAAATTCAAAAAGTCTGATAGAAAAGTGAGACAGTCGATTTCTGCGCAAGCTTTGCGTGACTAAAGTTTGCGTGGTGACTTTGCAGGATCGGCATCTGGCAATGGTTCTTCTTGAATCCAAAGATGACCGCAAAGACGTGCAATCTGACCAGCCAGGTTACATGCAAGAACCATAAGCTGCATACAGGACAAGGAGCCTTGGTAATTAATTCGTTTTCGCAAGTTTTGCACTTAGCTTTCAGGTTTTACAGTTCAATATTCGAATGCACTCATACCGTAAGCTAAAGTACTTGAAAATCAAGTTCCAGTTAAATTTTTTCTGTTTCGCTGAGAAAGTAGTTTTTTTGGACAACGCAAAATTTATTGTTGTCCGAGAAAAACACTCATTTAAAAAACGTAGTCCAAAGAAACAAAAAGGGCGCTTCAACACTGAAGTTTGTACCGTGCGTAGGTGACCTATTGGTAGTCAGGTTCCAAGTTTACCAGCACTATGATAATCATTCAAAATTTATTTTGCATGAACTAAATTTGTTGAGAATAACCGAAGAACTTTACTGCTTTTAGTTAAAGAGTATAAAGCATTTCCCGCACCCACTTTTTTTCTCGTGTGGAATTCCTTACGTCCAACGTTGGGCTGTTTCAGTTCGTTTCTACTAGCGGAATTAAGCATCTGTTCAATGCCATTGGTGAAAAGCTAGTGGCGTTCAAAGAAGAAGTTGAGACGCAACTACACATGCCATTCTACTTAGTCGCAGTGAGCGTCCTTTCAGCGTTTTCAATCTTGATTTGTAAGTACGACGTTCCATCTATTCATGTTCACGTTAAAATTTTGTAGTATTAACTGCTCTCGTGTGCATGTGGTATCACGGCTTGATTTGGCAACAGAAAAGAAAAAATCTGCGTTACAGCAAGATCATCCCTGGCGGCAACTTAAGGGCAAAAGAGGAAACTCAGGCTCTTACCATGGAAGATGACGAGTTTTAAGTTGGCAAACGCCCTCGCAGAAGCAACAATGTACCATAAAGGAGCCAGAATTGAATGTTTCTTGTACAATAGTCGCCTGATACTTTTCAACTTGCTTCATTGAACCTGCTTATCACTACAGGACGCAAATTAAAATTTTTTTCCCATTGAGCCTTGGCGGCAACATTTTTGCTTTTAGGCTATTTAAATAGTAGCTAAATGATTCATATAGTAAGCTTATATGCCAATCAAAGTCCATTCTTCGACTACTAGCAGCAATGGTTGAAAAATCGCATGACGTCCGTTTTAGAGGCGGATACAAAATTCCTGTTGCTACATAAACCTAAAAAATCACTCGTTTCCAATAGAAAATACTAGTGCGAATATTTAAATATTGCGGAACTCTGATTATTCTCAAATATAGCACGCGACAGGCAAGTTGCTTATGGTTAGGAGCTTCAGCGCATAGCGTGAGCTTCTGCAGTCGGACTACTGATGTGGCATTAGAAGGCAGTGCAGTATCACTTCGTGTATTACAGTGTAGTCTATAAAAACAGGTTTTGCTTGTCGCGATGAAATATTTCTGGTGAGCAGCATGCGTTGCGCGCCTTACCTGCGCATTTTTACGTAGGCAATTTGTTCAATGGTTTTGATGTTTGTATAAACTTTGCTTAACCCAAAAGCGGACTTCCCTGTGTCTTTTTAGTGCGAAATTTACATTCGTTTAGTGGCGAAACGCTTTGCTGCTTTATTTTTAATTTGACGTACGCCTTTTGAGTAGTTGGGCGTTGTCTTGAAGAATGTCTTCTATAATCAATTTTAGCTGCCTTTACTCGGCAACCGGTCTGTTGTTTGAACGCGTTAGGTGTAGCGCTGCCAACGTCACGTCTGTTTGCGCATTTACGTTCGAATGAGTTCTGGAAAAGGTGGGCTGAACGTAAGTATTCACACTCGCGTGGGCTTAACGTCATGTTTTTAATATCACCTTTTAGGCTGTTCGTTGAATTCTTTGACGCTCTCCACTACGGTATTCCTTTCGGCAATGATTCACTATATTACTGTTTTCGTTATATTGTAGTGACCGTTGGCAGGTGGCAACTACAGTTCCTTGTTACAATGTCCCTTCGTTTCATTATCTTTTTCGTCGGGCTTCAACTTAGCTGCACTCCATGCTTATGTCGTTACGTGAAACAGCATTCTACGCTTCCTCCGCCGCCTCCGGATTATTTCAAGGTAAATGTTGAGAAGTAAGATTCGTTTTGGGAACAGTTATTAATTTACCCCATTTTTTCTGACCCATAAATCTGACATCATTAATACTTCGTTTATACGTATGTAAGAGCTGTTGGTTCCTTTAAGCATACACGTTCTCTTTGAATTCCTTTGCTGGATTCCCGTTCTGCCAATTCTTCGAATTGTTAATGCTTTCGGTGATTATCCTTTCTGCCTCCTTCTCTTAATACCTATGTGTTTACGAATGACGAGGACTTGTGTCTACTAATTACTACGTATTAGCATATTGACCACGTTTATTTCGCCTCATGCCAACTAATTTGAATAATTAGCAAGAGTTGCTTAATGCAGAGCAATAACGATGTTCCATGCAGCAGGGAAAGAATGTTGCGTATCAGGATTTCGTGTATAGGGTTTATTATTATGCATTTTAGGAATATAATCTTGACTACGAGCGATACTTAAAAGAGGTGGTGACCGCGCTGGAATCAGATTCGGGTTTGCCTCCATTCAATTGTGTCATTTTGATCACCTTTGTGATTTCTAGCGTTTGCCGAAAGGTTACGCAATGCAACCCCTGAAGAAATACAGGTAATTGTTCTGTTTGGTTGTTCAATTGAAAAAACGCAATCTTCGTTGTTGAGCGCGCGTATACAGCGCGGCGATTAGTTCCCCGTAACTTCAGATATAAAAACCTATGTGCGCAATAGGAAAAACATCCTGTACACTTACGGAATTAGAAGTGTAACTTTTAGTCGGGAAAAATTGCCGAAGCGTTGGACTTTGTGGGTCATGGCGTGCGAACAAAACTTAATCAAATAAAGCTAGTGGAGATTGAACGTCTTCGTCGCGCCCTGGAGGAAGCTCGGGATCGCAAGAATGATCCTGCCCATCTTGAACACTTGGACCATGCCAAAGAGGCGTTCGACAAGCGCGACCTGGAAAAGCTTATTCGCAAGGTGGACGCTTTGCATCTAAGGCTACAATGACCAATTGTAATTTAAACAGACGGCCAAAGATTTGGAAATAATGGATCAACAGCGCCAGCAAGAGTATAAGCGCCACGAAATGGACGAGGAATTGGAGTTTCGCCACAGCTTGAAAAATATGACGGCCGAACAAAGGAAAGCGGCTGAGGAAGCAAGGAACGAAGAATTGAGGAAACTGAAGGAGACGAAGCTCCAACATCCTGTACGCTTTTCCATACGATCATGTTGTTGTAGTTGCCTTCTTTAACTCGTACAGGGAAGCAAAGGTCAGTTGCAGAAAGTGTGGGAGGAAGTAGACAATCTGCCAAAGGAAGCGTTTGACATGAAGACCTTTTTCCGCCTGCATGATACCAACAACGACGGCTACTTGGATGCGCTCGAGTTGGAAGCGCTTTTCCAAAACGAACTCGATAGGGTGTACGATCGAAAGACGCACTTTCAGGAGCGGTAGAAATGGTGTTTTTCTTAGAAATGACTAAAAACGGTATTCTTTTTCTTTTAGCGAAGAAGAGTTAACTCGAATGCGCCGACACGTGGTGGAAGAGATGGATAAGGATGGAGACCATCTGATTAGCCTAAGCGAATTTTTGGGGGAAGAAAAAACTGCCGATTTCCAAAGCGAATCGGATTGGTCAGTGATGAATCCTGACGAAGCGTTTTCTGAAAACGAGTTGCGATCCTACGAAGCCATCTGGGAAAAGGAACATGGTTATGCTACAACTATGAGTCCAACTGTGGATCCAAACCAGCTGCATGCTCAAGCAGGAAGCATTCCTCATGGTCAGCCAATAGCCCACCCGTATCCGCAACATCCAGGAGTTGCTACACCTAGTATAGCACCGGGCGGACAACATTACGGCGGTATTCCTGAACACCATATGCCTGGTCCTGGGCAATTTCAACAGCAGCAACAATTTGGTGGCCAGCCGCAGCCGGTACCCCATGCCGTTCCTCAACCTGGAGGCCAGTATCAGGCAGCCCCGAATATTCCTGGCCAGCCTCCTTATCACGACGCAGCGTACCAACAGTATCAGCAGGCAAGTATTCCACCTCATCAAATGCCAGTGCAGCCTGGTCAAGCTCAGCAAGCCCAATATCAACAATACCAGCAGCAAGGAATTAACCCGCAAGCTGTGCCAGTGCATGGACAACCTCAAGGTGCTCAGGTGGCGCCTCAACCGCAAGCTATGCCTGTACCTGGGCAGCAGCAAGGAGGTCAGTTCCAACAGTACCAGGGCGCAGTGCATACCCAGAATGTTCCCAGTTCTGTCCATTATCAGGCTGGTCAGCAGCAGGCACCAAATGTTGCCCAGCAACAACAGCAGGGAGCTGCTCACGTGGGCAACATGCCACCTGTTCAAAGTCATCAGGTACCTGTTCAAAATCAGCAGGTCCCTGTGCAGATCCAACCCCCTGCCGGAGCGCCTGCCATGTGAACCGGTTGCGTGGGCAAAACGGCAACACCACAATAAATTTGTTTTTTTGTTATTAACAGCTTGTATCTGCATCGCTGCACATCACTTCCATATAGGCGTTATTGGGCAGGCGAAAGTGAAGTTAAGATAGCCGCTTCGCCAAAGTTTGATTTATGCAGCCCTCTTTTTTGAGGATACTAATAGTCAGCCCCTTCTTATTACCTATCAAGTTTATTAGCAGTAATTGATGACGCGGACAAGTTGCTTTGCCGAGAAATTGTCCCAAATTGCAAAGGCGTAAAATGGGATGTGGGAGCTTATGCAAATTTTTAAATTCAAAAACGATTTTCAGCCAATCAGCAGTTTCGCCCGCAAATAATCACCTGCTTATCATTATACATTTATGAATTATTGATAATTGCTGCTTCTAAATGCCGACTTGATCTAATGGGGAGTTTGAAGGAAAAAAGTTTTACTTGCCGCCTTGACGGAAAGAGATACGCTCAGAGCGGTGTCGATCGAACAAGCGCTTGAAACTAAGCTTAATAGAGTTACGTTTCTTGCGTCAATAAATCTGGTAACAGCCAACAGATGATTAGTCGATGAATATTCTAGTGCAAATTGCTTTTTTGATGACGCAATTTTCCTGAAAATGTCCTGTATCGAAATTTCAAGCTTACGCCTAATTGCCATCGCTGGTCGCAATTTTGGGGATCCGCCACTTATCAACGCAATGAAGATTGTCATTGACGCACGAGCGATCGCGCCAACTTGCGTTTCGTCAGTTCTCCGAATCAGAGATAAAAAGTTACGGCAAAACAGGATTTACTACGCACGCAAAAGTGCGCAATTCCAGTTCCCTTTAATTGCGACCTTTCGCTCATGTTCTGAGATTAAATTACGACCACGCTATTAAACGTAACGCCTTATTTGCTGAGCGGATGACCTTTTCAAACTAATTCAATTTGTTAAACCTGACTATTATTAATTATTTGAATTCATACTGTAACTAAGAGGAGCAAGAAAGGAAATTCGAGACGAAAAAAGAGTATTCGAACTAACGGAAGAAAATAAGTAAAACATTTAAAGTTTAGACAGCAAGAAGGAACGATTCTTAGCATTTAATGGATAATAGCGGGAGTGTGGGCTAAGAAAGCCCGCATACTGTACCAAGTTTTTCTTGAGTAACAAAAGGACTGCATTCCATAATGTCATTGAGAAGCCTAAATATCAGGGCGCTGAATTGGAGTAGATGTATTTACTGGCTTGTTTCATTCACTTCATATTAAGGCATGAATAAGCCTTTCTTTATTCTGCCGTCTTTGCAATGGTGCTCGTCTACTCAACCTGCAAATTCCTACGTTTGACGCTGACGACAGAAGAGCGCTCTAAAAGATCAATGCTCTTTTTGTAACGTAAACAGTTTTACAACCACGCAAACTTGGAGTAAATGGAAACAAAAAAAGTTATCACACTGTCGGTGATCGTAGAAAAACAACTTTCATTACTGGTTCAGTTAAGACAAGGAGCCCTGGATGCTACAAATTTTTTTCGAAAACGAAATTAAACATTTTACAAGCTTATTCATTGATGCAGTTCAACAAGACAAACGTGACCAAACAGCACCGAGCTAGTCAATTCAAAATAGTCTTCTTTATAGCGTCAACGAACTGAGCTGGTACCCAATAGAGCCAATAGCGGGAAGCTTCAGTTGTACCCAATTGTAGACCCTAAAGCAGAGGGGATCATCAAAAGCGGAGCAGCCCAACCGTAGCCCACCATTATGTAGTAGTCCTCGTGCCCGTCAATAGGCTCTGCCACTACGCTTCTTATACGATTCATTTGAATTTTTTCCGTTCTCTCTGGAAACGCGAAACTACAGTTAATGCCGTTACGTTGAAATAAACTCTACCCTTAGTGCTTATCCAGAGTTCATCAATGTCAAGCTTGAAGGAGAGCCTCGTCTTCCGCCCGTACTTGTTCAACATACCGGTTATGGGTTGTAATGGAAGAGTATCCTACAAACTTTAACGTCAACAACCTTACTAGGCAATAGAGATTGCAACAAGCCAAAGCTAAAATAAAAGCTCAAAAATTCGATCACTTTTGACGTACAGTTTTCCAAAAACATAACTACAACAAACCTTGAAATCTTTAATGCCAACCATCACGTCATCAGGTTTTCCCTTTTCCAAAATCTTGGCATGGGGCTACAAGGCATTTTTTAACACAACGTGAAGAAAACAAGTTGGCATTTTCTATTACCGTTTGGTCGCAAAGATGAATGGATGTCATTTCTAAAAAACAACAATGTCAAAAAGTTCCGGGACAGAAAAAGCCTCGCGATAGACTGCGGAAAGGAAGGAACGTAAAAATCATACTGGGCACATCCAGCTTATTTCCCTTGGGCGGTCCGGCAACTGCTTCCGTTATTTGTTCAGGTTTGCTTCCAATCAATAGAAACTTAGTTCCGCTGCTTATTTGCAATGACTTCAAGGTTGCATCCTCGTTTCTTAATGAGCATTTCGTGGTCAACTTCTGCATGTCGCGAGGTACACCTGGAGCAAAACGAAATGCATTGCCTGCAGAGATAGGCATTCTCTTGAAGACAATGTAAGCAGAAGTGAGTGGGTCGGAAAATTTTGAAAATAAAAGGTAATAAAGTTGAATTCGCACCAGTTAAAGTCTCCAGCGTTTCTTTCAGCTTCTTAATCGTCGAAATAGCCGGCAAAGAAACGTTCAGCTTCTCCCGCTTGTAGGAGACCACTAAATCGAGCGTTTCTGTTTCTTCGCTGCTTGGCGTTTCGTCTTCTTGCTGAGACAATACCTCCGGTTCAGCTGATTCTTCAACAGCAATACTAGTACGTCCAGCACAAACTAACTTGGCATACCTAAGCTCAGGCTATTTTCCTCGGTGTCTTTCTGGTCTGCTGGCAATTCTTCCTTATCCTCTTTAGAACCCGTCGGGCGATCATTATCAGAGGCGCACAATGAACTTATCATTTCTCTCTTCAACCCGTTAAAGAAGCTTTATTAAAGAGAAGTCCAACCCTACCGTATAACAGTTATCACGTACCATAGTAGTTGGCTACAAGCGATGGTTCAGCAACTTTGTTTTTACTCATATGCCAAAATTCAGTGCAGAATTAATTTCACCCTCTAGTTTAAGCTCCGTACAAGGTTCAGGTAGCAACTCCTTATCGGCACACTGGTTCCTGGAGCGAAAATACAGTACTAAGATAAAGCAGGTACAACCTCTAAGTGAAACACCCTGAAAATAGTTTAAACCTGCATTGCTGTGTTTATACAACTCCAAACTAACAGGAAGCCCGGCGTAACTAGTTTAAGCTTTGTATTAAAGCTCAAGCGTTCATTTTGGCGGAATTAAGAAAAGAATGCCATCCATTCTTCTTCACATTAGCAAAATCACCGGGCTGTGACATAAAACAAAATTTCAAAAAGGTCATTTTCTTTTAAAAATAACCTGAAATTTAAAACGTGACGCACTTTTACTGAGCGGCAAACGCGAGTGCAAGAAAAAATTTCACTAATAGTTGAATAGAAGGAGGAAAATAAAATTTTGGCTTCACTTAGGGAAGGTGTTTTCACACGTTTACTTTGAGTGTTCTTGCGACAGCCAATTACGCATGTCGGTATCGCTCCTGAACTGCAAGACGGTATCGTTCCTCTCGAATGTAATATGCACCATCACAGGCCGAACGGACACACCACATCCGGTACATAGTTGATCCGTTTGGACGGCAATCTCAGTCCGACCGATGGCGTCGTGTAGCTCAGCGTTTTTAGACACACCAATGCGCCATAGCTGATCAAGTTCTCGGTCCAAGCTTTCGATCAAACGATCTAAGACTTCCTTTTCTTGCAGAAGTGAAGTAATCTTGTCTGACATGTTCATTATCTCGCTAGTAAAATACAATTTGCTTCAGGAATTCAAAAAGAACTAATTTCAAGCAAGTAAGACAAAAATGCGGGAAGAAGAAGAATAAAGCAACTTACTATTATTGTTACCAGAAAGTAGAACAGTTTGAACTTTCGAAATGTCAAAGAGGCGCTTTACATCCGGCATAATCCCTCCATTCAACAAGACAAGGACGTCGAGGTGTGCTGCTCAACAGCGCCTTGACCCGTTGTCTCTCTTTATAAGACCACTATAGGCAGTCAGACTCTGCCTGTGCTTTACTATCTTCCGCTGACAGCAGAACCAGAAGAGTTCCGAAAGCTCCGAGAAGATCGTCAGCTGCTTTCAAAACAGGCAATAAACGGTAACCTTACTTCTACCCATCACCTCTTCAAAGCAAGTAGAACAACTTTTCCATAGGACTCAATCGGCAACTGTAGCACACCGTAAAGTGAACAGCTTGATTATTCTTACCAGTGTAAAATGCATAACGTTCAGCTTTCTTGTAATTTTACCGGCTGCAATAGAGCAATTGCAAAATTAGCGAAACGTAGCCCCAAGTTGCTTACTGCTGTTGGGTGCGCGCATGCATTTCCCGCATTTGCGGCATTTAAGAGGAAAGGCTTGCACTTCATTTTGGGTACTGTATTGTACTAGATGTACTCTACTCGTAAGTCCCGCTTAGTTGGCCTTCCGTAAGCTAGACGTCACGATCTGTCTATTCATTATATAAATTAAAGCCCTATGGGCATTACAGCCGAAGCTAATGCTGAAGCGGCTGTTCGACGTAGAATTGGATGAGAAGGTTTGCCCGAACGGAACAATTTGAAAATAGCACGTTCTCATACGCTCAAATAGCAAATGGTCACTGGTCATCCCATGTCTTGGATATTTTTTTTCAAAACCAAGGATATTGCGTTGTTGCAGTTTCTTCGGACAACATTTTCACCTCTCAGAACAGAACCCGTCCCGACATCAGTACTGAACGTAACTCGCGTACGGTCCAAGATTTTTGCCATTTATTACAGTTAATGTGGGGCTGTTGGTTCCGCAATGAACAAGAACCTGCACGCTATTCATTGTAGTACAGTACTGCAGAGAAGCTACGTGTCAATTTCCGGTTCTTTAGCACGCACTGAGCTGTCCAAACTTTGTGTTTGTGCGGTCTACGTATGGGCTGTATAAACTGTAACTAAGTGCTAACTTGTTTTTGATCTTTCCCATTTCATGCTCACCAGCCATACTGTAACCTCATTGAAAAATGCAGGTTCCAGCGGCCTTCCTGTTGGATGAGCACTTTCCATATCGTCACGTTCACATTATTCGTTGCTCAAGTCGGTATTGCTCATTGCTTTTCTACATAAACCGAAAATTCGCGAACACTTTCTGTAGGCCGCCTAATCCCAAACCAAAACTAACACAACTTAGACGTTGGTCGTAGAGGCTGAGGAGATGCTTGCACAATTCTTGAACGCTTCTTTGCGACTCGTTTCCGATTTCTGACAGTACACAAACTTTTCCTTTGTTTCGTGAAACTGCGTTACTGCACGCGCCTTCAGTTTGAATGAATTCAAAAGCTTCATTAGAAACAGATTTTGGATAAGTTTAAAAAAAACTTTACCACAATGGAAAATTTGATTCGTAGCAGTACTGACGGCTAAAATGACACGTGCTAATAGTTTCCTTATCATTTGAAAAACGTGCAACGTTAGCACAACGTGAAATGTCGCTGTCGAAATGAATGAACAAGCGTAGAGAATTATTGAGGCGTTAAGCTATCGCTACGGGATGACGCAAGTTGTTCCTCCAAAGTGTGGTCGTCCGCTTCCGATTTCGTCCATGATTGCTTCGTTGCTTGCGCAAAAATCATGTATACCAGTGCTCCCGCGGCAAACATAGCGGCGGTTATGTAGAATATAATCCTCCACTCGGATATAGTCTAAAAAGTTGCGTAACTTTTAATTTTTGTCCAAACTGATGATTATGCAAAGTAGTTTATCAAGAATGGCCACCATGAACGCATTACCTTCTCTTTGACAATGGCTCCGACCAAAAGAGGACTAATCATGCCTGGTAGAGTAGCAATAGTATTCGAAATCCCCATTACGACGCTGGCATACTATAAAGTAGAATATAAACATAAAAAACAAAGCTAAAATTTTTTGAACTCGCCTGATCTGCAACGTCCAGTTGATTTGTACTGAATCCAGACCAAGCGATTCCACCAAAGCCTACTCCCATGCAGACATACGCTGTTGCAAGTAGGGAATTGCTGCTGGTAACCGTCAATAGGACAAATGCTGCTTGAACCAGTAAGCCTACGAATTTTTGAAAACTCTAAAGTCGAACAGGTAACGGTAAGCTACTTACCGCCTGATGTCATCAGCTTCCTCAGAATCACAAGCCTTAGTTGAAACTTTTTCTGAATACAATGGGCCAAGATGCCGGAAATTTGTAGCAAAATGCCCATCGTCAGGTAAGGAATGGCAGAGACAAAACCAGTCTAAAAGAGAACGCTGCGCAAAATGTTTTGGAGTGTCTCTCTGTCCAAGCGAACCTTTTGAAGCTCAAAATGAAGGACATCGTTCATGTAGGCGGGTAAGTAAGTAAGCATTGTGTAGAAGCCCCAATTTTCCGTGAAGTGAGCCATCACGATTGCCCAGACGGGAACTGAGAGCAATATACGCTTCCAGGGCACACTGGTGGTCTAAAAGACCTATCAACAATCAGCGTTCATATGCTCAACAGAATATTTATAGAAAGAACTGAAGTTCACGCACAAGTCATAGAACTCAAGTTCATTATAAGGAAGCCTTGATACGGTAAGGTCAATGAATCACATACCTTCCTTCGATTGTACTCGGCGGATCTGTTCTCACGAATAAGAGCAAGTTCATCCTGAGTGATTCTTTTATCTTTGGTTGGAGAGTCGGCTACAGTCAACATCCACAAGAACGACCAAAGTATACCAAACAATCCTGCAATAAATGGAGATCACCATGTTCCCGCGACGAAGCTATTGAGCAAAAATGGCATACCGGACACGTAGAAGACGACGGACCAGTGAGAGTGCTCAGCAATTAAGGCACTAACGGGAATTGCAATCACCGTTCCAAAATAGCATCCTGAATAGACGATTGCGGAAAGTTTCGCCCTCTCGTTTTCGGGAGCCCATTGGCTCCACAACGCCTGCATCGACGGAAATGCTACACCCTTAAAAAGAATCGTCAAATCAGTAGTACCCCTGCGAATGCGCTTCTTGCCTGGGATAGGCCTTGCAGCACCCTCAGGGCTATCAAAGCGTGTGGGCTAATCCTAGCAGCCGAGAAGGTCAGTAAAGCCAGAGCACCACATATGCCGATGCCAAAACCAAGCAGACGTCTTCCGCCTACTTTGCAAGCCAACCAGCCTATACGATGCCACCATCATTCTTTCGAAATTTAATACTACAAGTATTCCCCCTCTCTGCGTAAAGGACAAGAAAAGAGACATCTTAACATTCTTCCGGCTGGAAGAAAATCAGAACGCTCAGGCTGCAGTATGTTACCTGATGGAAGCTGAGTTAACAAGTATCCGTAGAAGAAAGACCCAAGGACAGCACCGACAGTTACTGAATTCCAATCGGAGCATTCGCCACCTCTCTGAACAGTCAGCCGTCAATATGGTAGAAACTGCATACAAGAAAAGTCATTACCCACTGTACATCCTTAGTAAGCACGTCCTGCCGAGAGGTATTCGTTGTCATGTACAGAATAGCAATGCTCAGATTAACTCGCATTGCATAAAGGATGCAAAATCCCAGAAAGGCGATTAAAGTTAGATAGTAACGTCGGGCCAACTTGCACGTGGCCATTGGCAGCTTCGCTTTCAAGCTAGTAGTTTAGCAACCATATATGGGTATTATATTGCACCGGCTTTGACTTAGTGATTGAGGTCGATTCAATGAATGTCGATGTCTTGCATCTCCAACGATGAGCAAAGGGGCATATGATACGATGTGCCTGTCGCGAAAGTGCCCGCCTTAAGCAAGCAAATGTTTACCAAAGGAAACCGCCAATACTGATCCAAACGAACGCCGCAAGCAAAAAGCTACTAACCTAATGAATCTTGTTGTCGCGCTAATCGCTCCTACTTCGCACTACGACTAATTTATTTTACATATTTGAATTAAAGCTAACCTAGTTATTCATCAGTTCCAGTCAATGGACTAAATGAAAGTTTTTTGCTCCTCCAGCGACTGACCAGTTCGGCAAACAAAGTTTTTCAATAATAATAAAGATGCGTACTCATCTGCGACAATCGATTGCCGCGTTTATTGAAAGTACGTTGCGTAATTTTTAAAAAAAGCGTCACCCACTTTGTTTAAGATTTATCAGCGAAGTTGAAGCATTCCTATTCAATCTTGTTCCGTGAAAGAGCAACATGCGCGCTTTGGATTTCGTATTGAGGCTCGAAGATAATAGATGGCACGTCCAGTTTTACTCATCAATATCAGGAACAGTTGGCAAGCATTTCAAATTTCCTTAGAGGCTCAATATTGCGAATAGTCACTAAACCAAAAGCAGTGCGCCTTCGCTGTAAGGACGTAAGACTTAATAATAACTGATATTAAATTAATTTTAAGCAAACAAGTTCAATCCTGCTGCGCCTTACCGAGCTAATCACATCCATTGTTTCTATGTGCCTATTTAAACGCCTTATTGAAAAAGCTCCTCCCTCATACCGCTGATGGCGGGACAAGAGCAGTTCTGGAACGTACGGTATTCACTGTTTTGTATTTTTCTCTAACAATGTGCTCATCCATCCGCTGGTAGGGCATTTTGAAGTTTAATTACAGACTTACACAACAACGGGACAAAGCCATGACCGAAGATCAATATGAACAAGTTCAACCTTTGAAATGAAGTACGTCAACCAAAATAACGCACCAAATTATCCCATACGTTAGTTGGTTGCTTTTTGTAACCTAATAGCAATCAGTGGAATGGTAACAGCAAAGGAACAACCGAAAGGGAGTCTCATAGGCGCCGCGAAACTCAAACCAATGAATCGTTTAACCCAAACAAAGAGAATTATTAATAGACGCTTATTTATCGCCTAAGCGAGCGTTATGATGATGGGTGTCGCTGTTGCGTATTCTCACGTTAAACTTTTTTTCAGAATAATGCTGGCTTACAGCCTTATAAAGTCATCCTGTATTCAACGCTGATTCAACTCTGAGCCATAAAAGGATTCTCTATTCGCCTGTTGCGATAATGGTTTACCAGAAAATGCGAAACCATTACGTCAGTCGCTGAATTAAAGCAAAAACATAATATATGTTGCAAAGAAGAGAGTTCACAAATTTTTTTACATTCGCTCCATTGCTGACGATAAAAACTTCGGCGGAAAAATCGATGTACACTTGAGGCTAACGGGAAACGCCAACAAGCTTAATTGCAGTGCGCGTATTAAGTTACCCTCTAAACAACGTGAAACTTGTTAAGCACGCATAGCCCTTACGCTAAAGCATTTACCGCGGCGGCGCTATGGAAATTTCAAAAGCCAACATGAACACGCAAAAGCGACAGCACAAGTTGAAAGTGAAATTCAATGGTGGTTTTCGAATTCTATTTTACATAAACATACTAATTTTAAAAAATACGAAACAATGAAGAAGTCAAACACGTCACCAAAGTCTAAGCAGATTTCGGTTCAACTGTTCGGAAGCTACCGGAGCGTCGAACCATGCGCATGTTAACACCAAGCTAACGTTGCAAGACAAGCACGATGAAGACGAGCAAGTCTAGATAATAGCACTTTACGTTTAAGGTACTTCTTCCATTACAACTGAACAGAATGACACTTAATCAGAGTTCGAATTGTTAGGCCCAAACGAAAAAGTGACGCAATCGATCTGCAATATTCAATAGAAGATAGTAATTGGCAAACTGAACTAAGCCATAAATCATTACTGCTGACGGTACTCGTAGGGCCAATTAGAGAAAGCTTTGCGTGCATGACGACACTGAATTTCCTAAAATAGCCCATCTTCAACTTGTGATCCCAACAAGTGTGCTTTGTATTGGTTGAAACTCTCCCCGTCCGCGACTTCGTTTATTATCAATTAAGCATTCATAAGCGACAACAAATTCGAAATAATCGAGCTTTCTGCCGCGACAAACCGATGCAAAAGTGACGCCATCGGTAAATTGCATTTTGTACAGTAGCATAATGGGATAATAAGGGAAGCAAGCAAAATTCGATTTCAAATTTGAATGAAACTTTACCCACAAAAATTATCAAGTTGAATTACGTCGATGCACCGTAAACGTAAAACAACTTTTAATTATTGGGGCCAAGAAAACGATCAATGCCAGCCGACCGGAAAAGGATAAGCTATGGAACGGCCATCATCGGGACGACGAGATATCCTACCGCGAATAGGCAGCGGAAATACTGGAGATATGAAAGGCCTTCTGACGTAGGATGAAGGTGGTTTAAGCATAGGGAATATATACCTCTTTGTTCTGTCCGGTCGACCCCCTTCAGCCACTGAGCCTAAAAACTTCGGACTACAACTCACCGAATAATAACAACCTGCGAACGCACCTCTTACGAGAAGCAGTGCAAGTGAAGTTAGTGCGCAGAATGAGCAGAACAGTTTTCCCATCTCCCTACTTACAAACATGTTGTTCGAGTTCCTTATTTATACTATCCTTAGAGTGAGACTGCCTAAAAACAAGACCTCCCGCTAGACATACAAATTAGGTAAAGAAACAAGTTTCCGACAACAGTGACTTATCGAATTCCCTCAAACACTTTATGAAACTTGATCGCTAAGTCGTGTTCCAAGAGTTCGTTGACCTATTTCCACTCAGATGAGCGAAATTTGAAGTGATGAGCAGATCAATAGCCGTAGCAAGAAAATTTCGCCTTGACGTCACTCCTAGGAAAAGAAAATAAGGAAGACTCGTAACGGCAGAGGAAAACCCCCGTACCAAAAAGCGCATGATGAACCTTACGAAAACTTGAAGAGAGCTTTTTTAATCGGAATATTCAAATACTTCCCGAATTTACATATTTTTACACGCACAATGCCAAGCACGCAGCCGCGCTCACGCAACCCATCGATTACTCTTTGAATAGGAAGACATGCCCATTCCGTGTAAACAACTGCCTATCACTGACGACACAAAATAAAATTAGACATACATCGCTAGGTGCAGTAATGTCACGTCACACACGATTTATCGAAAGCAAAAGTCGATTCTGGGCCTTTTCCATCAGACGGCGGGTGCATACTGTAGGCAGAACTAAAATCAAGTTCCATCAGTAAACGAAGGCAACCGAAACCGAGTTTAGGCTGGTTCTACGGTTCTTGGGATTAAGGGGACTTGATTCGAATTCCGCCTATAATACCCACCGGTCGTCTAATGGAAAAGACCCTTTTTGAAGCAGCAGTTTAGCTAGACGCCCCAACATTTCGCTGTAGCCGCTACATGTGCAAACGTTTCGCCGCAGAACAAAGTTAACATTAATAATAGGCGAAAGCGGGAAAAGTTACGATTTTAACGTTTGCAGAGTGCAAAGATTTTACTGCGATTAACAGCAAAATGTACAAGCAATACTAGTTCATAGGAAATTCTTTATGCTTAAGTTTCGGTTTGGCTTGCGCTTTCAGCTCGGCTTCTTGCTTTTCCGCCGCGGCGAATTGCTCTTCCGCTTCGGCAATCTCTTTTAGGCCATTTACGATGGCCGTCTGGAATGCGTACTCAAATTAGAAATTTACAACTAACGCTTGACAAGAAAGCGTACGGGCAAAATTTAGTAATTCAACAAGCAGAACTACTCGCAAGGAAATTATGGTAGTTAATATGTCCATCGAAACGAAAAAAAGACTTACTGCTAACTCCCTTTGCTTTGCTCTACGCAAGACTTCTTTCCTGGACAGAGGACCTGGCCGACCGTCTGAAGATAATTTAGTCACGCAAAAAATATAGCGTTTACATGCCATACCAGCAAAAGACCAATCAGGGTTCTCCTGGAAAGGATCTGGACGTCCCCACTTCCCGTAAGTAGGTCTTCTGGAATTGTGAACAAACTTTTAAAAAGTAAACTAACAAAACGGAGTAAATACCTGTAAGACCAAAACCGATGGTTAAGGCTTCTTATTAGGATCAATCTAACGGGGCAGTTTCCCAACACAACGGGTGAAAACATGCTTCATCTGCGCAAAACCACTGGCAAATGATACGCAGGTACTCGATAAAACCTTTTTCTTATTTGCTATTAATAAAAGGAAAAATTCGTAACTTTACTTCGGCAGTCCAAGTCTGCAAAAAATTACGACTTTTATTTAAGTAGCCTAAAAATCTTTCGGCGGGTCTCTTCATCTATCTGCCCGCAAACATTACAGTACGCGTCGCAATAATCAGGTTCGCTCAAATCGTAAACATACAGTAGGATAAACAACATCGATTTTTGGTTTTTCGCGCGTAATGTCTGAGAAATTCGCGGTTCCTTTCTGTTAAGCGTGTGGCCGTCCTGTTCTGCCCTGGCCTAAGCCTAAACCAAAATATAAGCCTTATGCTTAGGTTTAGGCTTAGGTAAGGGCAGGACAGGATGGCTTGCGAAGTCACAGTATAACGGGAGGACGCATAACCGCAAAATCGTGTTATTTTCCGTACTGTATGTTTACGAGGAGAGAAAACCTGATTATTGCGAGATTACTGTATTATTTGCGGGCAAATGCTGGAAGAGAACCCTTTCGGCCGCTGCCAGTTAATCATCTTCTTTGTCTCGCTGTAGGTTTGCCCGCCTCCCTATTTTGTCCTTATCTAAGCCTAAGCGAAAACTTAAAGCTTACATTTTGGCTTAGGCTTAGGCAAGCACAGAACAAGATAACTGGCAAGCTCGTCAGAAAGGGACTTGCGTTTTTCAAATGACGATGCGGCTAAGAGACAAGATTAGGTACTGGAACATTTAATATTTTAATAAAGACTGTGCAGGAGAGCAAGTGAAGCTATTTAAGCTAAAGTACCACAAAATCATTAAAACTTCTGATCTTAGATTGTCCGTACCAAAATTTCATAAGCTACTAATTTTAAATTCGGCTTACTAAGACTTTCTTGCTCACCCGGCTTGTATAAACTTTATCATATCGAAAGTAACAAGCTTGAACGTACCTGCATTTCATTTTAGTCCGCTTTCAATTCGTTTTGATCAGATGTGCGCGTTTTTGAACTCGTAAATGTCATTTGAGAGTTAATTCACTTAATCTACGCTAATGTACGCGTACTGATATGATTTTTTCATGCGCGGTGGGTTTTATGCTTGAAATGTTTGTGGCAGTAGACAGAGCTCTCGTTTCCTACTGTAGCAGCGCTGTATTCGGTAACCATAACGTCTTGATCATTGCACAACGCGGTGAAATCTGTATACCCGCGTGAAAAGTTTTACTGTTAGTTGTAGTAGCCTACGCGTGCAAAGAAAAAGTTTTAATTCGTCTACAGCTACAGATCACAGTGGCGCCAATGAATTGGTAGCAGCAAATGCCCACTGCGGCAACCCAAAGCAAAAGCAGTTCCTCGCTGTCCCCCTCCTCGCGGGTGTCTCTTCCCTTTTCTCGCTGAAAGATAATGACACCGGTTTAGCTTCCCGTGCGATAAGCTATCATCTAGTCTACATCGCCCGAAGGCGACTCCCGGGGAGACTGATTAGCTGCCGCTGCCTTGATTTGTTTGTTTGCCACACTGTTTTAGTAATTCAATTTTTTTATATTTTCTAAAATAGTTTATAGGATTCAATGGCTGATCCGGTGGCATCTAAGCTTGAAGACGCAATAGTGAACCTCGTCGAGGACATAGATAAAACACACATACGGCCATTGCAGCAGAAAATGTACTCTTGTGCCTCGAAATGCTGTAGCGACACTTCAGGCAATATGCAATCCGTTCAATCCTGTATTTCTCGATGCAGCTCTCAAACGGAGAAGATTGGCGCGTATATTCAAGCAGAGATGGAAAAGCTTCAAGTAAATACGGCTACTGTTGAACTATGCGCTAATATTTCCTAAAATGGCGTTACAGAACAGAGTGCAACGATGCGAAATGGCATGTCAAGACGAAGTACAAGACAGGGCGACAAGCGCAAACGAAAAACCAAACAGGAAGATGCTGGAAAGTTGCATTGCCAAATGTGCAGACGACTGTCTTCGAGCGCTGCCAAATTTCCGAAAAAGAATAGTGGAATACATTGAAGGTTCCAACTAATTAGGTGTTGCCTTCGCTGGATGCAAATTAGGCGATAAGAAATAAACCTAATTTATTGACAAAACGTCGTCAGGCATTTCGAGCTGAGACGAATAATGAATCTACAAGCTTCCTGCGTTGATGTGACGCAATTTAATTGAAAGGAAAGCAACTGGTAAGTTTGGAAGGATGGAAAGCATTGTTATGTTTCGATCGTAATAGCTGTAAATATTTGCAGTTTCTCTTTTATTCTTAAGCTAGATTTTCACGGTGAAATGACAAAGTCGAGTTTATGATCGTGTTTGGTAATTGGCAAGCTTTCTAACATTTGTTCACGAAAGGCTAGCCCAATTGTTAATGGAGTTCGTCCGAATTGCTGAAAGTGGCGCTCGAAGTACCTGTCGTAGTAACCCTTGCCATGACCGAGACGTTGGCCACCGTATGTGAACGCCACGCCCGGAGTGATGACTAGATCCACACCTCCTAAAATTTAAACAGCTTCAGAATTGCGGATAGTCTTTTTCTTATCCCTACTGCAGTTCAACGATGATTCACGTCCAATGGAGTTCAAAGGTTGTCTAATGTTCCAGATTGTTTCTGGAAGTTGGGTTACCTCTTCTAAGGAATGCATGCGAACCATATCCATTGCATTGCAATCCTTCTCGAACAAGGGAACGAAACAAACCTTGTTACGATCGAATAAGTCTTTCACAACAGCCGCCGTGTCCACTTCAAGCGGCGTGCTCAAGTATACGGAAACTTTTTCGCTTGCCAAGTAGGCAGGATGACTTTTCAACTGACAAAATACAATGGTTCGCTTAGCTGAACAACATTTCTCAAATGCACAGATTACTTTTGAGAATATTATTGCACTCTGCTCCTGCAAGTCGTTGAAATCTGCTAAATGTAGGCTGCCTATAACCTTCTTCCGCAAAGCACGTTTAACAGCAGCAGAACACTGGGCCAACAACGGTTCCATAACTAGCGAAACGGCTGCCTAGCTTACGATTGACGAATCGAGCCAACAACGAAAGAAGTCCTAACTTGACGTTGTTGCTTTACCTGTACAGTCCTTAAGCGTACATGTGCCATTAAAATTACGCAGCAACACCCGTCATTTGAAGGCATACTGTATGCTAAAAATGATCCGCAGGTATACTGGTTGTTTCAGGAGCAAGTTGCGCGGAATGAAAATTGCAAAAGAGTGAACTGCACCTGCAAGCTAAGAATTGCATTTCTAGAATTTACGAGAACACTTAAATATTTTGCAGAAACGTTTGCGGGACAAGCTCTTGCGGCTAGATGAACAATTTGCCCCAGTCCGTTTCCTTTCGTTGTTAAACGAGAAGCCGCGTTTTCGGAAAATTCCGGCTACTGCTTTGTTGCAGTTATACGTTCAAAGCAAAAAAGCGCACGACTCCTATTGCTAGCGGGAAAATTAGAATCCTATATCTTTTTGGAGAAAAATAAATGAGTGAACATACGAAAAGTCAGCAAGTTTTCGAAATGAGGGAGCCACCAGGAATCGCTGACTCGGTTGGCTTGACTCTTCTAATTTTGGATCAGACAAAACCTTATTCTGCGGAACTTTGCTGAAGTTATTCCAAGTGCTGAATTTGATAAGGTAAATTTTAATTTTCTGGGATGAACAGCAGCTCTAGGAATCGCGTGCAATACGGCTTCCACCAACGAACTGAAATATACGGGCGCATGTTGCAATGCTGCTTGCCTAATTCAATTTGCCAGCAATCAACGAAATAGCGGGCAAGCATGGTTTCCCATAGTTGTTTACTCTTCGGCACTTTTATTGTCATTAGACCTACGCCTAAATGAATCCTTTTTAAGTCGGATTCCCGTTTACTGGTCAGCGGGATATCTATGCAAAGTTGATAGTTCTCTGCTCCCGGCTTCATTAAGTTTCATTCCACTAAACTGACAGGATCAATACCTCTTGCCACGCGTATATTTTTGATCAACTCTAATCAGCTTTACCGTGAGCATTGCCCAGCTTGCACCAATTTTTGCAGCACATGTAGATTTTCAGGTTGTCTTGGTACAGAATGAACCCTTTTATTGAGATGCACAAAAATATAATTACGAAACTGTCAGGATGACGCGACATCTCCTCGTCGGCGTGGATAACTGAATTCTATACCCAAGCTGGTGAAGAGACATCATGTTGACCTGCAAGCTTATTCTTGCTCCGCCTTTGGTCGATTCGCTACAAAAGCAACACGAAGTTGGCGAAACCCGCTAAGAAGACTTATATTTTCAGCACAAGTAGATAATCGTTTTGGTTAAGCAGCGTCGTAAAGAAAGCTCGCATCTTATCTCCTATCCGCCCCATTGTCATACTGTAAGCTTGCTGGCCATCCTGTTCTGCCCTTTACGAAGCCTTAGCCAAAACAAAGAGCTTATATGTTGGCTTAGGTTTAGGTAAGCATAGGACAAGATCGTCGGCGTGCTCGACAGGCTGCCTGGCATGATTGCTAAAAAGGAACCTGCATTTTTCAAATAATGATGCGCCAAAGAGACCAGGTCTGAAAGCTATTTGACGATGCAAATTGTTTCCCGTTTCTACGATCGTCCCTTTGGCTCACTTGCCTAGCAATTTCATTTTGAATGAATTTCTATTTTAGCAATGCTAACGTGGCGGAGAAAAAGCTTGTCGCGTTTTAATTGTTGAACGAACTTGCGAATCATTTAAGTTTTGTTGGCCTTCGCTTTTTCAAATCTACCTTTGCAACACATCAGTACTCATTTGGAAGTGCAAATTCTAAGAGATTTCAATGCGCCTATCGCAGGGTTATTCGTCGAAAGGCGCAGTTGAAATAATTATAATAACTTTGACAATTGGATCAGATCTTGCCAGTAATCACGAAGCATTACATTTGAGCGATTTTAACAACTTTACATGTTGCCTTCGCGCCAAGCAAGCAAAGCTTTTTAAAGACTGCGTAGTTTCTAAACGTGGACAATGGCTATACATTTATTAGCTGGTTTCAGATTTGTCTATTCACTTTTCATGGAACTGTCATCATTTAAATAAGCTGTTAAAATTTTCACTTAGGCATTCAAGTCAAACTGGAAAATAGCAGTATTCTAATGGTTAGAAAAAAGGAGATACTACCCAGCAATAAATCTCCAGTAGCCGCATTATCAACTCGTTAACGTGACTTCGTCTAGTTCTAAGCACTGGCAAAAGGGTTAATTGTTTAGCAAGATGTCTATCCCACGTTATTTTTTCTCTCGCTGGCATTGTGCCAACAGGACGCAACTTAAACATTTTAAGTAGATCAGAGTGAGTCGTTCGCAATCGCTTGCATGCGAACGCTGAAGTCTGCTTTATTAGCAAGGTTACATTAACAAAATTTGCAAAGTGGAACGCAATGGTATTATTTCTAACGAAACCATAAAATTTCATTGGTAAATGCAGAGCGCTAAAAAGGTGCAAAGCCATATTTACCAATGAGTTTGCGACGTAAGCATAACTGTTATTACATAGCCTTTATCAGCCCGTTCCTCTTGTACAGTCTAAAAGATTTTTTTAAAAAACTTAGTGCAAATAAGCTTCCGTTTTCCATTTCGGTTGCACGCTTTGGAAAATAAATAAAAGGTAATGGATTTTCTGTGCAAACGCGTCGAACAGCGGGGAAGCGGCATTTTGACGAGCTAAGTGGGTTCCTCGCTTTTTAGCCGCGGTGACACATGATATTGACGAACTCTGGAACAGCGGTCACTCTTAGCATCTACAGCTGTACCGCGTAGGTTGAAGTTGACGTACCGTCGAAGTCGATTTTCGAATTCTTGTCCAAATCGACCGTCCTGTAAATAGCGTTGAGCTCATCGTTGCTAATTGAGTGGCCCATTCTCTTCAGAGATTCGAACATTTCTTCTCTAGTTATGTACCCATCGCCGTCTCGGTCCATATCGCAGAACACCGTTTTCAACGACATCGATAGTGGGTTGGCTTTCGCAATTTCGCAAAATTCTAAAATTGAAATGTTTTTAAAATCCTCTTTGCCAATTCGCTACTGCGAACAGCTGTCGCAATTCGCAATTGCTTAACATACTACTAAGACTAATGGACCTAAAGACAATGGCCTTAAAGACGATAATGCACGCGGGGAGAGAGCAAGCAAAAACACGTTCGCACAAAAGCGGTGACTTGTTTGAACAATCCGAACGGAGTCTTTCGCTCAAAATTGCTTTTTAATAAAGCACTTCGACGCGCGCGGCTTCATACATAAAGCTCGCGCTATAACTGTTTATTGTGGTGTGATCGTTACGACTGTTTTTCAATAGATCCATTATTTCACTGCGAAGCGCGCCTCACCAACACAGACGACTAACACTTCCGGAGAGAGATGAATGGAAAATACCTTTCCCATTAAACCGAGCATTGCCAGGTTCGTTGAAAACATAAACTTCTCTGCTAATGTCTCACGACTATACAATCTGCTTTCTGCCAAAGAAAGAATACGTACCTTTGTGCATAACCGAATTGCAATTGAATTTTTAAAGCGGAAATTAGGTGAGTTACCTCTGATTCTGATATGCTGGTTTCGAACTCTCAGAAAAAATAAGCAGCATACATAAGGTACCCGAGTCAAAGCTGAACAACTAGAACGAGCTTCCACTTTTCATTTTAGCCATCCTTAACACGTCAATCAGGCTATCAGTATGTGACTACTCGCCTACTGCTGTCACTCGCAGGTAACCCCTAAAGGCTTTCACACAGGCACAGATCAAATGGAATAACGTTGAATGCTACACATGGTGGAAAGGCAGCAACATCTGTTCGAAAATACCTGCTGTCCGTTTTCCAGAATTACCCACTTCTCAAAGCCATCAGTGAAAATATGCATAACGCGCCAAGGCTAGCAGAGTCTATTTTCCCACTTGTACTTTCAATGATGAATGCTACGTTTTGCAACGTCAACATATAGGACAAGAATGGGTCGGCATATGGGAACCACGACTTTCAGGAACTAGGTTCAATCTCCAGGCTTAACGCATGTGGTGCTTGCTGCTGCTAAACCGCTTAATGTCCTTAATCCTTTGAATCCTACTGAATTTACCCATCCGTGCTCCTCGGGGCGAATGCGCACGTGCAATTGACAAGCCTTCGCTCTTTGGCAAATTTCCCATTTTTCAATGCCATATCAGTGGACATTTTACAAACTTTTTCTTGACGCGAACCCAACAGCCAAGAGATGAACAAGAGCACGGCAACTGCGGGGGAAAGGATGAAAAATGGGTTGGACATTCAGCCGCATTAAAACGCCAAGAAAGCAACCGGCGCACTGGAGGTCAAAGCAATACATAAGTTCAAAAACACCTTACGGCATATTTTCAGTTCTCAAATAACCAACCTACCCGTACGCTAAGCGGAAACCTCTTACTCATTGCTTTCCCCCTTTTCTAAACAGTCGCTTCAGCTTTGAGCCAACTCTTTGGGTATACTTTTTGTATTGTAGTAAATTTAGAAAATGTCGGTTGCTCTAAGCTTACGTGGATACATTTTTCTGTTAAACTTAATCTAGTAACCGCAGATGTAACTTCAAACTACGCGTTCAACTTTCCTTACCTGTAAAAAAGGAATCCCCTTAGGGCATAGCCTCAATAAACAACATTCCTGGTAGACTACTCTAACAGAACTACTGTTATCACTTCCCTTTGGGTCGACGCTAACCTTCATACCTTTCCTACGTCGCTGTCACCCCTAATACTTGAAATCGGTCTTTTTCTAGCAACCTTCGAGGGTTTTTAATATACAGACGCATGATCAAAGTGACCATTTCAGCCTATGGCGTAGTCTGACGATATGCAAATGAAATCGGCTTAACGGGAATGTCGAGGTTTGCCCGCGAGCCATCAGCAGGTACGAATGGCAAAGAGGAATTTGAAAGGCTCCTCTTACCTTCAAAGCTGATCTTTCCGTCCCGATTCAAGTCGGCCGCTTTGAACATTGCTCGAAGTTCGTCCGGGTTTGGTTCTTGACCAAGGCGCATCATCACCTGCTTTAGCTCGCTTTCGGAAATAAAGCCGTCTCCGTTGACGTCGAACTGGCTGAAGACGAAGTGCAGCTCTGCAATGGAAAGATAGTTGCGGTTTTGAAAACCGGGGCGCCCACTCACCGTCGTCGGGAATTTCGCCTATTTTGCGGAACTAAACGACAAGGAAGAGGGAGACTAACCTTTTCTAGCAATTTCTCTTCGCTTAGATGCTTACCTGGGTGCCATCCTGGTTAGCCATTTTTGCCTGAGTTGAACTGACCGGCGTGGTAATAGTTTTACTTTTTCGACCACAGCAATTGCCCATGGTGCCACTTTTGCTTGAAGATGATGATCAACGCATAAGTGATGACGCAGTTTCTGAAAGCAAATGGCTGTCACGACGTCGGCAACGATAGTTTCCCCTTATGCGGATAGGCGGCGATGCTGATTGCAGACAACTTGAAAAGCGGACACGCTTTCGCCTCTGCACTTCGCGGATTTTTATCGTCTATTTGTCCGCGGCCTAACGAGACGCCCGAACGGAGCACACTGGTTTGGCCTATAGACGGAGACAACCAGTTTTCGCGTCGCGAGTTGACGTGCTATAACGAAACGACCAACCGATGGAAGGTTGATCCAAAAAACCATGTAAACTAACCAAGATTCGTCATCGCCACACTTTTGATTCCAATGAGCAACCGGCATGAATCACTACACCCTGATGACTGCATTTATTTCCTACGCGTCTAGAAGGATATCCTGTTTACCATTTATTTGGAATGCTTTCAAATTATCCTTCGAGTATATAAGCTATCTGTACGCCTTAGTAACGGGCTGTACGAAAAGCCTATTTATTCAAGTTATCCATTGTTGGGAAGCAACCTTGGGCGTCAAGAAAGGTAGCAAAACTTTACTTTAGCCCAATTGTTGCCAGTTGGCAGAAACAGTCTTCTTAACGATACGGCAGGCTCTTATTTTGACTTGGCGTGCTCTCATCATAAAGGGTTTCAGGCGTATGTTGTAAAGAAAAGTTTTGATGCTCTTTCGTTTTGTCAGATGACATGCAGCGCCTTTGACAGCCATTCAGACATAATTGCTTGAAAGTGAACTTTTCAGCATCCGTCTACAACTGGTCACATTTGGCCTTCTGCCTATCTCAACGAACGAACAAGGCGAACCAGTTGTTTCGGTACGCGCTCGTACAACCTCATTTTCTGCCGAAGTATGCCCACGCGGGAGCTGCAATGTTTTCGGCACTCGGGCGAGTGGAAGAATTAAAATTTTGTCATCGTCATTGTTGTCTGCCGTACGGCATTTCTTGACTGCAGTGCTTTTAAGTTGCCCTTTCGGCGTATGTTGACTAGAACGTGCGTTCAATTTGCCGCTCTCTGCCCTCGAAAGGCTCGAGACAAAATATGCCTGCGGTTGGTGCTGGCTAGTCGCATCTTCCAGAAAAAATACAGACGCGCCTATTATTGGACTTTCGTTTCAAAGTTCTTTTGCCCTTAAGGCGACTATGAGAATCGTGTGGAGCGTTTTTGTAGCTGGCGAAAAAAGCGACCGCGCTGCCCTCTATCGCCTGGCTTCAACCGCGCTTGTTCCTTTTGATTTTTCAACGCGTCACAGCTATCCATTGCACGCGTCCTTGAACGACCAGCCGGTGACAACCTGCGATATGCAAATATTCTTCTTCTTGCAGCTCATGTCGGCGTCCGATTTTTGAACTAATAATTTGCATATCGCGCCTCGGCAGTGGCGTTTGAATTTTTGAAAGCGTCAGAGAGCGTCTGTCTAATCGATTTCTTTTACTTTTGCTTAAAGCTTGAAACAGCCCTTTTGTACCTCTCTATTTGCTAACGCTATTCAGCCAGCGCGCAGAAGTGAAATCGGTGCGCTAACAACAACAAAAGTAGTGCACATAGTGCACATCACGTACGCTATTGTACTGCGTGCCAACGGTGGGCAGATGCAGTTACGCTTGGAAAGGCAGTCGTTCTCCCATTACGACAATGCCCATGAATGGCAAGCTGCAGTGCGCAATGAAGTTACTGTGAAATGATTAAGTAATCAAAGAGTAGTTTGAACAGTTGGCATTTCGCCATAAGGCCTTAGGGAATGGGTGCACAGGGAACGCTTCCAGAGCAATTATGCTGCCTGCTTTATTTTGCAAAACTCGACGCAAATACTGCGTTTTTGTTATCGCGTATAAAGAAGGTTTGAAGCTGTGCGCATGCAAGCTTTTGTTTCTCTCCACCCCAGCAGAATTGATGATCTTCCCTCTTAGCTAAGTTGCCACCACCTCTGAGCTTTGCTTCAAGTTTTCAAAGTCCGACCAAGTGGGAGGCGCTGCCCTCTTGCGCACGCCGTGTTTTGATAGCAACCTTTTCCGCATTTTCTTAGGTGAATAAAGACTCGAGGCTCCTATTTGCCTTAAGTGCAGTCTTTGGTTTGCAATGGGAGCAAATGAATCCTTGGCATCCTGCCGACCTGTTCAGACAGAATGTCAATAATAATTATTCTTCAATCGTAGTCTGGGCACGCCTTCGTTCGGAAATTTATCCTTTAGGGAGAAGCAATAACAGAACCTGTGCAATGCCGCGCGTGTTATGCGTTCGCGAACATCGCTGCTTGGTAGATTTTGCTTTTCGCTTAACGGCGAAATTACCCTTTTAATGACTCGTTTTGCTTCTACTGACACAGCTTTTTTTTGAATGCTCACTTTGGGAAGCGCGCTAAAGCTTTTCAATTCAAACTAACGAAGCAGAAAGTAAACTGAGCCTTTTATTCTTCTTGAGACAAATAGCAACTTCCTTAAGAGCGATTAACAGCTGGCAACAATGAGAATTTGATTGGAAGATAAAATCTGGAATCTCAGCTGAAGCTACATGAGTCACCTTACCCTTACTGAAGCAACAGCTTTGGTAAACTTGAAGTGATATCCTCAATGCCTCGCAGCACAAGGCATAGACGATTAAGCCTTCTACATCTCAACGCTGGATAGTAAGTACGAATGTCTTAAGTGTTACCGATTCTGGGGGAAATCACTGACCGATGGCAGTTACATGAATTCACCGTTCTCATTCTGGAATTTAAGTAAGCAGGCAGACAAGAGATGCCCCGCTTTCGTAACTTTGTGCAATTTTTCATAGCCCAATAGTTTCTTCAGCAGTAGACTGTGATGACTGAGCTAAAATTCCATCCGGTGAATGCAGGTGTTCCAAAAAGCAATATCAAAACTAGAAAAGGTCGTGACTCATAGGCGTATTCGCTTGGAACAGTCATATGGCACGCTGTGTTAGCCTTAGGCTTGCAATCAAAATTGTAGGTCCTGTTTTATTTTATAAAGATCAGCATATCCAGTTAGGGCTCTCTTTTTGGAATTTATTGATATAACACTGTTGATCTTGTCGCTACGCGCGCTGATCGGAATCTACGGAAATGAAGCGTAATTCGCGTTCGCCTTTCCGTGAACAGCCACCAATGCTTTTCAAATTATCGCCACTGGTTGGGTCGACTCATCTGCTTTGCTCAGAAATGCGCGCTATCTCATCAATCGCAATGTTTACGTAATTTCCATGTTATCTACGTGCGCTGTCCAACTTTTTTTGATGAATTTATCAGCGAATCCGTCTTGTCAACGCAAAACGAAATAACATACATTTCAAAATTATAGCCCACTGTTGTATGGCAATGTCATGGGCTACGTTGGCCCAGTGGAAAAGATCTCTTATCTTTCGCGCACTCAAGAGTAGCAGTCGCTAAAGAAGGCAGAGGAACGCGCTCAGCGCTCGCACAGTCCCACTTGGCCAACCGCTGGTTGAGCGCATTTTTTTAGGAGACCATATCACTTTCGTGACTTTAAGCGGCAAGCGAAAAATATTCCTTAAGCTTCATTCAAACTGCGATCACTTTCGTGAATTCGCAGTTTGAACTTTACTTGTACAAAGGCGCAAGCTTAAGACTAACCACGTAACTTATCGATTGCGTAAAATAGCGTGTTTACTTATTTTGAGAAGTGTTCAGCCGTTGTACTTATCACCTTGTGTTTTAGTTGAAGCGTTGTTCGATCTCATTAATGCCACTTTGTAACCAGGAGGTGACAGTGGGTTGCACGCCGAAGATTTAGTGACGGAAAACAGTTATCCGTGACATGGAGACTCCTGCATAGACAGCAAATCTTCCATTCGTAAACTCACCCCACTATGCAAGCAGCTGAACAAGTTTAGCCGAACTGCGTGGCCACTTGAATTAATACGTATGTTTAACCATCTTTAATGGTTCAGGAACATGTGAAAACTCTGAGTCTGCATGACTGTAAGGCATGTTATAACGGGTACGAACACTTCCATAATTTAAAATCACGATTCCCAGCGCTACTCATACTTTCAAAGGTAGGCACCTTTGAAAGTATGAGTAGCAACCCACATTTTTCGTTATCAGCGTCACAGCCTACTGCCATCAGTCTACGTGCTAGTATTAATACATTACTAAGCAAAGATTTAATAAGCATCACATGCTGTATGTTCTAAAGAAAGATGGGATAACGTTGATAAACATTATTCTGTCACAAGGGCGAATGAAAATAAAATTGAAGCATTGCTTAGATGCGACTCCTTCTAGCAGCAATGTCAAGATAAGGGGCATATGCAGATAAATGATATCGTTGAAAATATGGCTTCTTGTGTATGAATAAAATGTCGATAATACATATTAATATGTAGTCCTATTCCTAAGACATCGTTTTTTCAACAATATATTGTGGAATTTGTATTCTTCTGACTTGGCGCAAGAATCGATGCAACAAACAGAAAACGAACCTGTCATAGCTGCTCCAGTAGGAGGATCAAAGTTTTTTGGCTGCCCGATCGAAACGGTTATCTCTTGCAAGCTGCCATCGCGTTCACCTACTGTACGCCGACAAGAGAAGTACGCAACGACCCCTGGAGGCGCGAAATCATTGATTCTTAAGCTGCCTGCCCATCATCAATCGTCAAAAGACTTCCGGGTCCCATGACACAGTGGCAGAAAGTCTGATTTAACTAACAAAATGCTGTCTCTGTAGGCAACATTTCGATGGCGATCAATTCTGAAGCGCCGAAGTAAACATAGGGATATTGCGTTACTGGTTTGAACATGAGAATTCTGGCTTTCAGTTGAACTGTATGTACTAAATGGTGGGCTACCTTTCGAAATCATTCTTCTGGCTAACAATTGCTCCCCAGCGCGCTCTTTTCACGGAGCCGCTTTCAAAAGCGTTGTGTATGTGTGTATCGCTTCATGCAGCTCCAATGTTTGATGACTTTTTTTAATTTCAGGTAAATCTCATGAGGTTTCTACGCAAACCAGTCGCCCTTTATAGTGTCAGTCACGAACTTGTACGAGACATTGAATGCATTGCTCTTCCCTTTAACTTGGATTTACTCGTTTTTCACAAATGACAACTTTAATTCAGCAAATGTTCAGCCAAACTAACTACTGAAGGGGCAAACAATCTGCTAATCCGCGCTGCTTTTTGAAACCGGGAAACCCGCACAATTAGATTAGGGGAATACGTTGGCGATTCAAAGCGGAAGCAGTGGTTACAGGAATATGGTCTAACTAAAATGGTTATTCGTACGGTACGAATGCGAAGCGTGTCGCGCACTCGATAGATTGGAATTCGAAATTAGATTACCAAGTACTCTTACACATGTTTTGGCAATTAAAGCAAGCTATTAACTACGTAGGCTGAAGTTTACTATGAATAGCAAACACTGAACATACGAAGATGATCACTACAACTAATGGAACGACTGGAAGCGTTTGTAAAGCTGTCACTAAATCACAGAGCAAACTATACTTTTAGAAGCAGCCGGATACAGTATTGATTAATAACTGCAAGCTGACTTATCTATTTTTTGTAAAGCTTAGATGTCTGAATGCTGGCGATTCCGAATGTGCACATTCGATTAAATTACTTATGACAGGCGTTCGTCTTTTTTCAGCCATCCATCCCTTGGTTGGACGTTTGTTCTTTCATTGCATATACTGCTTGCTATCAACGGGAGGAAACAGCTTCGCACGAAAATTGAAACATGTTGAGATGCTAATGAGTAACAGATAATCAGACCATCTTGTTAACGACAAGAGTTGCAAAGGGGCATAGTTCTTTCGTAACGGCGTCATTTGAAAGCTTTTCCTTTTGATAATATTTGGATTGAATTTTTCAGACGAAGACAAGAAGCGAAAGTTCAAAGAGTTACGCAGATAAGCTTTTCAAAATAAGCTCCGCAAATATCATAGAGAAGTAGAAATTTTCAATTTTTAAAGAAATTAGGCAACTTGAAAAGCTGTACGCGTTCGAAAGTAGTGTCAGCGTTACCAGAAAAACGAGCTGCCATTTCTTGCAGCTGCTTCAGCGTCATTTGCCGTAAAAGTTGACAAGGTTTCATGAAAAGAAGTCGGTCATCAAAAATTACATCTTGAAAATCGAAAATAGATACAGTGTCAGTACGCTTTAAGAAGGTCGGAATAACACTTAAAGAATAGAGTGTAACGAAAATTATGAATTCACTGATTTCTAGCTGGAATTTTTTTGCTCGGAAAGGCTTTTACAAACAAGAGCGAGAGAAGAAGAAATGGTTTAGAAGAAGGCAAAGTGATGTGCAGGTAAAGATGCTGCGAGGAACACCAAACCCACGGAAGTACTTCTGCGCTCTTTGCTTTAGCTTCTTTTGCTCACTAGCATGGAGAAGAGTAGCTACAGAATAAAAACTTTGCAAAGCAACTGCAAGAGTGCTCGCCACGCCGTAAGGCTTTTTTTTGCAAAGCCTTATAAATCCACGATGAAGATATAAATAAACTCGAAATTAGCATTTCTTATGCAAATTAAAGTTGTATAAACTGCGGGGGCAGAGTGCACCAGCTACAAGGAATTGCGTGTGTTTTCAAAGAAGAAAAAAGCTTATTGTACCTGAAAATATATTAAATTTATTTGAATACTGTATCTAAAAAGAAACGTTTAGCTCTTTCGTGAAGCGAAACTAACTTATCGTCGCCATTCAGAATAAAAAAATTAACAAGAAATAGTAAATAGACAACTTCAGCGCTCTTTCATGCATGCTGAAAGTTCAAAAACGAAGCATGAGTCACTGGTGTAGTATTCACGTTTTATTTACTTCGACAAAAATAAAGAACAGCCGGTATCCCCATCATCACGAACTTGAACGGGTCAATACTGGAAAAGTGAAGGGGAGACAAAAAACAGCGATTTCTGAATCTCTCAAATTCTCTTGCCAACATGTTGCGTAAAATCGTGAAACTGGGCCAAAGGGAGGACAGGGAACAACACATCTTTTTACTACTTCATTCTTGTGATAGCTGGTACCTTCCCACGCCGGACAGCCGAATATTTTAACTATAAATTCAGTTTATGTGCTTGGACGAATTCTCCAGTATACAGGTTGCACCGCTTCCGTGCTCCTTACAGCTTTCCAAGGCGAAACAGGCCTCCCTATCGTTTGCCACGTGCCGACTCGTTTAAGAATCGATATTGTTGGCTCTTTCCGGTCGAGCGTGTAAAAATGAAGACTAGAAGCAGTGTGGAAAGCTTGATCCAGAAGGTCCTGCGACATTTTGGCGGCTAATTGGATACTGAGATTTCTGCCTGGCTGTGCGTTGTCACGCTGAACACTTTCTATGCACTGGCCCTTTGCCTCTGTTCTTCATATGGTACAAGCTTTAGCTCGGTTGGCCATAGCTTCTCTTTTACAACAATGCTACCGAAAGGCCAAGTGTTTCGCTTTCCAATCAGTTGCACGTGGGTTGATGCTACCCAGATATCGTTTAACAGCAGTTCGCCAATGTATCTTTAAGCAGTCCGTGTTCAGCACTATTCGCACACTGCATAAGTCAGGGCAGGCTAAATATCGTCGAATGCCAATTCATAAAGTGCACCAACATATCTTTAAACAGTCAATTCGGTGCGGAACTTTTTCATCGAATGTGACACCACTCTGCCTCCGCATACGTGCACTTCGAACAACTAAACTACTGACGGGAACGCCCTTTGTTAAAACATGCCTTTTCGATGCGCAGGTTCCAATAGTCCTTGCTTATCATTTTAATTACATTTCTCTTCTTATGACACAGGCAGTCAGCGAGAGGATTTCGATTGGTTGCCCACAAGATGTTGACGTTAAAAGTGTTTAAAGTACGCTTCACGTTTATGGAGTCGCTGTTTCCGAATTCATGACATCTAAGACGGGTTTGCGAGCGAATTATCTATAGTTTCATTTTCGAGGACTGGAAAAGCGGGTTTAATATTAGTTCACCTTACAGATTGCACTCACCTTGCATAGGCAGACTTCTGCTGGGTTCGGCGAGAGTTTGCTGTCTTCTTGTTTTGAGCACAGTCGTGAGCATGTCGGGACCGAATTGAGCAAACAGCCATGTCAAGCAGAGCAGTAGCGATCTGGTAAAGTTGCAATACTTCCAAATGAGAAGATCGTGGACGAACAGCGTCTGAAGAAAGGAGCTCATGGGTGCTATGAGATAAAGTCTGTCGCTACGTGAACGTCACGTCGCATGAAGTCGTTTGTAAAATCAGCTCATCCAAGAATAACATTGATACAGAGAATACAAAAAATGCAATAACAACTAATTTACTATTCATGCAAGTTGAATCGTCTGTACTACGTAACAGGATCCAATGGTGAGACGAGTGACAAAGGATAAGCTCATGATTCGTACGTAGAAGGAACGTGTCACTATTTTTAAAAGTTTGAAGCTCCTTTCTTAAAACTTTGAGGTGAACGCTTCGTTGAACAGATAAAGCGCGTAACATAGAAACTATCTTAACGTGACTTGGCAGTCTGCTTTTTGGAATAAAACTTTAAAACAGCGGACGCTTCGCTTTGCAATTTCCATATTTTACCTGGTTAATCTTTTCGGGGGAATATTCATTAACAAAGATCGAGGTTGAATTGTACCACAGTGAGTTGATTTGCTCGTCGATCGACAGAGTTGCGAGACTGAGCGCCAACATCAACAGGAATAGGCAAACCATTGCGAACTTGAACAAAAGACTCCAACAAGACAAATTGCCAAGGAATAGCAATTCAACACTTTGATACAAGTCGTACCTAAGAACGGCATTTGGTCATAAAATGCATGACGATATTTATGGAATGGACTAACCTATCCATAGCGGCTATGGTGCATATAGCACCAACTCCAAAATACAGCGAATGGATAATCATTGCCAAAGGGCTGTAGAAGGGCAAGAATTGAGGATTCATGGCACTTTCTTGGACATTGAAGAAAATGAAAAAGCAATGGAAAATGGAAAAACCGGCTAACAAACCTGAATTCGCAAAATTTGAATATTTAAATTAGTTCAGTGCAATCGGATACCATGAAGGGAATAAGCAACAAGGGAAAACGTCGTTTGGACAGCTCCGGCGCAATCAATTTGGCCTATGCCCTCTTTGGCATCCAACGATGACGCGGCAACGCCGCTTTGCGGAGATAAAATTTTCTCAACTTGTCTTCTGTCAGCCTTGTAAAATCCTTCTGGAATAAGTCAAACGGTACAAGTTTCTTTTGCACGACGACGCACTGACGTACTGGACTTCTCGATGTACAGTCGTTCGTCGACTTTAATGTCTGGACTTTTCATAGACATCTCAGCTGGTTTAAATGGAGGAGGATTATTCCTTGGATCAACCGGCTCCAATGAGGCAACAACCACGTCACTTGAAGCTTCTCCAAGAATGATTTGACCCTTTCGAACTTCTGAAGCGGAGGGAACACTTGGAGTTGTATTTGTCTGTTTAACTGACTCTTCATGTTCGGGCTGCTCCGCGTTTCTGCAGCATATTAACAATGCGATATATTCAAATGAATTTTTAGCATTTCCATATTCCATGGCATTATACGTTAAAAGCCGTTTATAAACGCTACTTTAAATCTGGAAGGCAAACGGAGCTGCAAATCTGCATTTGCCCTACTTTTCTACGGAACGAAAATTCATGTGATCAAAAGGCTCATTTTCAGCTGTTCCTAAATCTTGCTTCAACGACATATCAGTCACTTAACTGTTTAAGCAATGAGGATGCACTCACTCTTTGCTGCAAGTATCCACCGTAGTAGAAGTATTTTGTTCATCCATTTATTCTTTCTCAAAATGCTCTCCGAAATTTCACTGCCCAATAACAAGGTACTGTTGCCTTGGCGACACGTCGCCATTCTGCCTCAACACCAATCAGCGCGTAGATATTATGCCGCATTCATGTTTAAGAACGAGACAGTATTGGACTCAGTTCTTGGGAGAATCAACTTTTTAAGCAAAGGGTCGACGCATGACTACTACTGCGACTACATTCAAATCATCAAAAGCCAAGTAATAGTTTCTCAAAAAAGTGCCATCGTGAAGAGCGAGTCTGAACACGATGAAGCATCAAATTCTACAAAATTGCTCACGTAAGTTGTTAGAGGGCAAATTTCATGCCCACCATTTGTTGCACATGTAGATTGATCGGATGTTCTGAACTTAGCAACCAAACGTTCTAAGCAGTTGCAAGGTAAAACCTCAGTGCTGACATTCGCACAATCGGCTAAAATTAAAAATCAATCCAAAAAGTAGCGCGATAATTAAGAGTTAGAACGAATTGTCCTGTTTGGAGTAAAGCGTACTTGATTATCATTTACTGTACTTGAGAAAATATTATGGCTTGCACTAGTAAAGAAAGGACGATGAAAACAAATTTTTATGTTTTAATTTCAATTTTTGTTACAGTCCATTTTTCATTTCGTGTTCCGTATGTGCCGATTCATTTTT